>JABSTQ010011398.1:0-559194 GCA_013358835.2 Ixodes persulcatus
TCGGCTTCTATAACATAACCTCACATTACCGTCTTTCCCGTCGCCTTTACCCTCCTGCGACCCAAGCCCTCTCCCGGGAAGAGAGTGTTATGTGGCGCCAGCTGCAGACACACTCCTTCCCCAGTCCTCTCGTCCTCTCCCACATATACCCATCCCTCTACAATCCCACCTGCATTTTCTGCAGTGCCAGAGCTACTCTCTCCCATATATTATGGGAGTGTCCTTCTTTCCATCTCTCTCCCTTCCCCTCGGAGGAGCGGTGGGACGCTGCGCTACGCAGCTCAGACCCCACCACCCAATTACAGGTGGTCCGTCGGGCTGCCGAGGTCGCCGAGGCCCATGGGCTTCCGGCCACCAGGTGTGGCTAACTGCCGAAGGAGCGCGGAAATAACCGCCTCCACCTCTATATATAAATAAAGTTATTTCCATCCATCCATCTTCTCCTGGTAGTTCTTAACCAACGTTGGAAGCTGTTGTTGAACTATGGTTTTATGATGACGAGGTTCGGGAGTTGCTGACCTCTGAGATGCAGGCGTGTACGGTGATTTCGACCGTGCAAAAGGAAAGTAGGAGTTTCTTCTGTAGCAGCATGGCGAGTGTTACGGTAGACACCCAAATACTCAACGACAGCGTCGTGTAGACGACGATGTTGTACCAAAGCTAGCTGAACGATTGACTTCAGAACGCGGTTAAATCTTTCTACCTGCCCATTCGCTTGAGGGTGGTAGAGGGACGACTCACATACATGCCTTATGCCGTGAATTTTTAAGAACTCTGCAAACTCCCTTGAAGTAAACTGTGGATCATTGTCCGTGGTGATTTCTTCCGGAAATCCCTCCCGGGCGAAGATGAACCGCAGAAAATCAATCACCGAAGCAGTTGTTACGCTCTGAACCGCAGCCACCTCCGGCCACTTGCTGTGGTAGTCAATCAAAGTTGTAAAAAAAAAACGTTCGTTAGGCAGAGCACGTACGAAAGGGCCAACGATGTCCATTCCCAACTTCGTCCATGGACGAGAGGGAAACTCGACAGGATGTAGGGGTGCAGGGGATGCCTTGGCAGGCTTGTCCGTCGCTTGACAAACTGTACAATTCTGGACAAATTGTTTGATGTGTTGATTGATGTGAGGACACCAGTAGAGGTCCTTGATGAGGCTCGTGGTCCTCGTTATCCTTTGGTGAGTCTCATGGCCAATCTCGATGACGTGGTCGCACAAGCTAGACGGAGCGACAATCCTTTCTCCTCGAAACAAAAGTTCGTCGATCTCGGAGAGCTGATCACGAACAACGTAGAACTGCTTGAATTCCGAAGGCAACTGGTTTTCAGGGGCGATGTAGAGGAGATGTAGGTCATGACCCTTGAGAGCACCGGATCTCTTGACGTAGCCTTTTGGAAATCCTTCTGGTTGAGGGAGGCACAAACAATCGAAACAACCTCTTCCTTGAACGTTGTGCCATCTTCAATGTCGGACACAGGTAGACGAGAGAGAGCGTCTGCGATGAGGTTGTCACTGCCCTTATAATACTCCATGGGAAAATTGTAGTTGAAAAGCCTCGCGGTCCATCGGCTGATACGGTGTGGGCGGACTCCTGTTCGTTGAGAAGACATTAGGGCTACAAGAGCTTGGTGGTCGGTGCGGATGGTGAATTGTCGACCCCAGAGGTATATGTGCCATTTTTCGCAAGCCCGGAGGATTCCAAGAGCCTATTTTTCACCCGTTGAATACTTGCGCTCTGTCTCAGTGAGAGAACAAGACGCAAACGCGACTGTCTTCAGATGTTGTTCATGCTGTTGCTGAAGAACAGCTCCCAAGCCGTAGTTTGAAGCGTTGGTTGAAACGACAACCGGAAGTGTGGTGTCGAACATTGAGAAAATGGGTGCTTATCTCAGACAGGTCTTAACTTTCTGGAAGCTGGCCTCCACATCTGAGGACCACAGAAACGAAACGCCTTTGCGCAAGAGACGGCGCATAGGTTCGACAACAAGTCGCACACTGGGGAATACACTTACTGTAGTATTCCACCAAGCCAAGGAATGCCTTCAACTGGGGAGGTTCGGTCGGTACGGGAAAATTTAACACCGCATCAATCTTGAACGGAAGGGGCGCTACGCCTTCTGCTGGCAGACGATGGCCAAGGAAGGAAAGCTCAGAAACCTTGAAGACGGCCTTCTTGTTGAGCTTCATTCCTGCTTTCTTGATCCTCTTGAGGACTTCACGCAAATTGTCGTCATGCTCTTGTGGCGATGACCCGTACACAATGACGTCGTCCAAGCAAAATTGAACCCCTCTACACTCCCTGAGGATGTTTGACATAACTTGTTGAAATGCAGCTGGTGCGGATGCCAGGCTGAAGCAAACTCGTTTGAAACGGAACAGGCCTTCATGCGTTATAAACGCTGTAAGATCCCGACTTTTTGGGTCAAGCCGCACCTGATGATATGCGGATGCAAAATCGAGCTTCCAAAAATGCGACGCTCCCTTGAGCGAACTAAAAATTTCATCAATGCGAGGGAGTGGAAATGAGTCTATGACGATCACGCGATTAGGTGCTCGCAAATTAACACATATCCGGATGTCACCGTCCTTTTTCTTTACGACAACTATGGGGTAAACCTATTCGGACGCGTTTATGCGCTCGATAACTCCCTGTCGCTCGAGCTTCTGAATCACGGCAGTCACCGACTTACGTAACGTGATTGGCAACCGACGGAGCTTCCCTTTAACCGGTGGAATATGGTGACGAACAGTGACAGTGTGTGTCTGATTTTTTACCAAACCCAACTCAGGGGAAAACAGTTCTTCGAACTCCTAAAACCAGGAGGAAGTTTTGAAAAGTCCCTCTCCGACGAAGACTCTCGATCCGGTGGTGATTTACAGGATGTCGACGAATCGTTTGTGGACGCAAACCGGTTGCCGTGAGAGCCAGACGCATGTGCAGCTGTAGGCAGTGTGTTAGAGGCATTGGACGAACTAGGCGTAGAAGAGGCCGCCGCTGCGGATGGTGGCTTTGAAACTCCGCGTTTTAGATGTCCGGGAGTACTGCATCGATATGAAAACATTTTAGCTGAATGCCCGGCAAAATGAGCTTGAGCTCATGCACAGCATCAGTCCCGGGTAAGGATCGACCTTTGCGAACAACTTAAAGGTATATTTGTGAAACGATTCTTAAAAAGGAAAGGACATTGGCATGAAAACAGCCCAAAACCGGAATCGACCCTTGAAGGTAGTGCACCAAAGTGCGCGTTGGCTTCATCAGTTGAATTTGTCCATCTCCATTGATGCGGTTAAAATGGACGTCAGAAAGAATAGACGCCTCTGATCCGGCATCGATGAGCAATGCGATCGAGAAGCCATTCACCTGAACGTCAGCGATGAAGTTGCGACGTCTGCGGTTGAACTCTTGCTCCAGAAGTGTATCGGGTGACTCCACAGTGTCGACACTCGGTCGCAGTTCATCGTCATTGTCTTCGTCCGGGTAGGTGACGATGCCGTGAATAGGAGCTCTGACTTGGCTGGCACCGGAACCTGGGCGCCGTCGACCGACGCCTTGACGCGATGGGACAGCCAGCTGACGACACTGACGGAAAACGGCGGACAACTCCGACACACATTGGCGAAATGTCCAAGTTTCCCACATGAAAAGCACGCGGCCCTCGAAGCAGGGCACTGCTCCCGGGGATGGGGCCGGCGACCGCAGAAGGAGCATGGCGCAACCTCGTGCAGAAAGGCGCGCGCTCCCAGAGGGCCGTCACGTGGTGATCGCCGCTCAAACGTACGGGTGAGCACGCGTGACTCATGTCGACGAGGGAAGGAACCATCAGAGTCAGACAAAGCGGAAAAATGCCACCTATCACCGTCTTGTCTTGGGGAAGCAGAAATTCTCTCAACTGCTGAAGCGGCCTGTGAAGCCTTGGGGCGCATGTCAGAGTAAAGACGACGCTATAGGCCACAATCACGAGATGTGTTTTCGAATTGCTGCGTTATGGAGACAGCACGGTCGAGGCTAGGTGCGTTAGCTCCTACAGCCTCACGAATCAAGCGATCCCGCACCTCCGTCGACTGAATTACGGCCAAGAACATTTCCGCTATGCGGCTATCCAGCGACTTCCCAATATCGCAAAATGATCCAAGGTGCCTTAATGCGCCGAGATACTCCAAAACGCTTTCACCCGGAGCTTGGTATCTTATCATAAACTTTATTCTCTTGACGACAACATTCGTGGATACACCGAAGTGCCGATCTAAATATGTTGAAAGAACATCAAACTCTGCAACAGTTGCACTCACGGCGGGGCCTGCCAAGGTGAAAGCGGAAACTATGCGCTGACCTTCCTGATCGAGCATACTCAAAAGAATTGCGCGTTTTCTTTTTGGAGAGAACTCGTCAGCCTCGGTCACGTCGAGATAATTAGAAAATGACGCTTTCCAAGTCAGCCAAGGTTGAACTGGGGCACCCGGTGTCGGGAGAAATGGCGGTGGAGCCGTAGACCAAGCTGCCGCCATTTTGCCTGAAGGTTCGAACATCGGAAGCAAGGCGCAAGAAATGACTAGTATACCTTACGACTGTAGGTCAAAAACGAAGCAACCATGCAAAGTGATAGCTTGAAAACTAAACTTGAAGGTATTGTTGCCGATACGGGCGAGTATGGGCCACCACCCATCCGCGACGCTGAGTGTGTTCTTCGCGACGATAAAACTACAATCCCATCCTCGTCGCCAAAATGTTGTATCTAGGAGACCTGGGCTGGTTGTGGCCGCCTCGTCTAATGATTAGGATTTACGTGCTTGGGCTACCTCGCGTGGCTCATGGCGTATAGTCCAAAGCTGGGACCCGCCGGTGAAGGAAACGACGTCTCTCTCAGTTGGGATCAAAACAAGACTGCTTCGTCTTTCTCTTTATCTCGTATCCTATGCAAAGGATGGGCGGCTCATATCACGAGCTCGCCGCCCACATACGCGATAAAGTGAATTTTAATCACAACACTAGCCTCTCAATGGTAGAACTGTACACTCTCCGCTTGCGAAGCAGAGTATCGCCACGGTGTGAATTTTCTTTAGTCCTAGTATTAAGCTCGAAGCGAATGTGACTCTTTTAAAAGACACGACGGGCGCGAAGGCACGGTTCACTGCGCACATGCCGGTGACACCACGCAAGCGCAGTTGAGCGTCTCCCGTATCATTCGGAGGTAAGCGCGCGCGTGGTTGATCACCCTGATATCGTGTCATTTGCTTGTTCACGGCAACTTTACAACTGCGCTTGCATCATATTTATGACGGCTTTCCACATATTTAGGCGGAACGCAGAGTGTCCAAAAGTTCAAGAGGCTTCCTTCTCGTCATACATCAGTGCAAGTTCTGCATTTTGCGTATGCAGAGCGGAAAATATGCCCGCCGTAAACCCGGCGCTTTAGACAAGCGCCGGGTTTACGGCGCTTGTCTAAAGCGCCGTAAACCCGCAAGCGCTTTAGACATATTTGGAGCATGAGACCCCTTCTCCCCCAACGAAGACGGCGAATAAACAAGAAAGGCGATACTCTAAGTTTCATCACTTAGTTGCTTTAGTCGACGGTTTTCTCTAGCAACGTGCAGAAAGCAAATTGTTATTTTTTAGCGAGCTTCGCAGCCTTCTCAAAAGTTAAGTCTGGATCTAGTTTCATCTTCTCTGAAAGCTGAAGGTTTCGGACTCCGACAACGGTGCCGTATATATTCATCTTTTCATGTGAAACTCTGAAGTCGGACGTCTTGTGAAGGTTATACATTTTCGCAATGAACTCTTCAATGCCGTCTCCATCTCACAGGCTTTTGTGGAATTTCGCTTGTTCGTAGGTGATGCCAAGAGAGACTTCAAAGTGTTGTTCGAATTCTGAAAGTCAAAGACCCTCTCTGTACTCAGCCATCTTGGTGGAACTCAGATTCAGTGACAGGAAAATACTACATGCTTTGTCACTCATAAAGTATACAAACCGTTCGCCTGGTCTGATTAAAAATTAATGGAGATACCACTAATGACACAGGACCATTCAAGTCTCCCCTTCCAATGAGGTGATTCATCTGGACTCGTTTTATTTCCTCGAGTGGTTTACACTGGATTGAGTTGTCGCTTGTCATCACTCACCGTTCCGGTTGCGGTTCGGGTGCGTCCACTACTCGCACCATTCATTTTTGGTCATTGATGATTCAAAACGTTTGGGCAGCTTCTTGTCAAACGCTATGTTTATTTACAATGCTTCGCCATCCTCCTTTTTCTCTCTCAAAGCCCAGCAGCACACATAACTCTTTGAAGTATGGTTCTGTGTTCTCTCTTGGGACACCAAGCTCTTGGGACACCAAGCCAAGAAGCTGTACCGAACTTTTGAGCTCACAAAACAGGGCTGAAGCGATAGGCAGGACTCTGCACAACCCAACGACACCACTCATACAGCGATATCTCCAACGGATGGCTGTATTTTTGGAAAACAAAATGCGCGACTCAACATGGTCTAAGAGGCCGGCAAGACATCTGACGTCACGATTCTCATTCCCTCCCCTCCTCGCTTCGTCCCGTCAAGCGCTGGTGAGCCGAAGCGATAAGGAGAGAAGCGAGGCCGCTTCCCCTCATTCTCAACTGTTCCAGGACGATCGTGACGTTGCAGTCCTGGCTTGATCGCGCCCTTTATTTTCAAAAATACGGTCATCCGTTTGAGATATCGATGTACGAGTAAGGTTTTGTACTTCGTAGCGTCCGGTTCAACGCTTCTGCCGCCTTATTTAGCGAAATCCAAATTTCGGTTCAGTATCCCTTTAACTCGATTAAACTTTGAGGCTAGGATATCAAAATCAATATGTGTCTTGAGCATATCGGCCTTTTCCGATATAGGTTTGGGTTGACAGTTTCACCTATGAACGTAATTTTTTGGTGACGTGCATTCACATTATCTGTTTAATGAGCCTAATGTGAAGAGTTACAGTTTGAGTGCGATTTGTTGTGTGCTATTTCAATTAGCGATGGGCACAAGCATCAATATACCGGTCAGTTCTTAGCATTAAAACAAATAAGAGGATCAGAAACAGGGTGTGATACGATAAGTTAGAAAATAATATTTCACATTTATATTTGTGCTTACTGCACGAAGGGTGTTTTTGTGAGTTTGCTTGTTTTGATGTATATGAATTTAGGAAACTATAAAAAATAAATTTCCAGATACTCTTGCCTTCGTGCGTTTTTTTTTTTTTTTTTTTTTATTCTTCACTCTTTAGTCAAGCTCAGAAAAAAAAATCAGAAAGAACTAGAAACTCAAAAAAGATTAGTCTAACTAATAAAAAAGTTGGGTGCCTTGCATATTTTCATAGAACTCCTTGTGAGGGGCACAAGAAATGAGAGAGGCTGATATATGACTTCATCGTTTATTTGTGTAAAAATGAGATAAATATGTAGGATGATGGAAATCAAAGAAAAGTGAGCATATGACGATGGAACGAGGAGTAGCAGATGTGTCTGGCGGAGTGCATGCCGTCCGAATGCCTTGTCCCCTCGTCCAAGATGTGTTATTTGTGACAGTCGGAGATACGTCCACGGGCTCGTGCCGCATGACGAGGGGGGGTGCGCAAGATTTCATTGCCTCATCGATTATAACAATCAATGAGGCAATGAAAATTGAAGAAACTAAATGTTTAATAGGGTGAACTTGTTCCCAAAAGAAAATAGAAAAAGGCTAGCGTCGAAGGGGTCGATGGCGGCGCAAGAGTAGGATTGAAAGCTGGGGCGAGAATGACTCCGGCTCGCCACGCGGACTCCCTTATGTACCCATGTGCGTGACAATATTGAGAAGCCACACTGCGTACAAAAAATGCTTTACTTTTTTACCTGACGATTTCTAACCTCACGTCGAGCACATGCATTTGCCCGTAACAACGTCCCTAAGCAACGGCGTGTTTTGAGAGGAGCGCCATGTTGTGGCTTCCTCACTGACGGAGTCAATTGAATCAAAACCCACCGAAGGCGGGTTTTCATCTAAAGGTGTTCGATTGCACCGGGGGGTGCAACGTTTATTCGCATGCAGACTACTTTTAATGACGAACGCAGTCGGCGGGGTATGCTCAAGGCTGGCGATAACGCGTTAAAAGTAACTGCGTTACCTGTACCGCGTTACTTTTTTCACTATCGTAGTAAAGTAATCGTTACCTTTTCAAAACAGTGTCGGGTAACGTACTCACGTTACTTAGTTCGAGTAACGGGTATTAGAGTGACCTTCCCCGTTATTTATTCGTCCCAAGACCCTGAAAAGACAGTACACTTACATTTTTGTTTTCGTTTTTCTATGCTGCGTTTTACCCAGTGTCGTGCAAAATACTCAACAAAAGTATTTAAGATAAGATACTAAAAACCATTTGAAAATGTATTTAGAGTAGTATTTAAGTTACTTTTACTAGAAACTACCTTGAGTAGTGTACCAATACTTAGAAAAGGTAATTCAATTACATTTGAAGATACTCGGCAAGTAGTTTGCAAGCTGGTAATGAAATAATTAAAAAAAACTTCAAAAGGGGATGCTATACTTGCGGTGATTTTGTTAAAAATCACGCTATGCTATGATTTATAACTTCCAAAAAGCGACTTAGCTGCTGCAATCGAAGTTTACTTTAAAATAACTCGGGGAGTGTCACATAAGGGGTACCGAAAGACTTTAGGAACGGGGGACTCACGTATTGCAGACCTTTTAACTGACGCTTGGCGGTAGGCTCAGCTCATGGTGCGTTCCACCATAAGTTCGTAACTTGCCTTGACGCGATTCGCCGGACTTGACGCATAGTCCGGCATTGCATATACCTAGCATCCGAACTAGAAGTTGATCAGGCAGCCACACATGATGGTGAGTACACGAGTGAATGACAAACGTGCACGCAGAGGAGAAACATCAGCTGGAGAAGAGCGAGTATTTTGTCTCCCCAGCCAAGGTCGAGGTTGAGCGCCTGTGCCTTCAAGCTGCCATAAAATATATTGGCCCTGTCCCTTCGTGCTTGAGTTGCAACGGACTACAGGTTGAAGGATCCCGAGAATGAAACAGTGTCCGCATTCGGAAGGAGGTAAAAGAAACGCTTTTGAACGAGCTTCAGATCCAAAGTTAAGTCACAATAGGCACACAAGGCGCTTTGGGGAAGCCCAATCTAGGTCACTGCAGCCCAATGAAGCCAGCAGGATCTAGCTTCCTTGGCCGAGGGAGTGTTTGCGCTAACTTGAAAACGCGCTCCCGCATTTTCATACCAGAACCCCCTGAACGGGCGACTTCCGAAATGGTCCATTGTGAACGTACCAAGAGTTGGCTTCGTAATCTTCCGCTGACAGAACCCTTTTAGCTTCAGACAAAAGGTGTAAAATCCCGATGATGTCACGAGCACTTTGCTAGCTCCAAGCGTCAGGTGCCATTAAAAGAAAAATGGCGGATAGGAGGACAGATAAAGGCGGGCGTGCTTGGGGCTACCCATTTGGTATTTTGTTGGCATTTGGATACTGCCTTTTGCTTGTGCCTTGTTTTCTGTCCCGTATTTGGTCGCTTGCCTCATGTCTGCAATTGGTTCAGCTTTATTTTAGAGTCTGGCGATCCCTGTTCCGTAAGTTGTTCGGACGATAAATATTTTCGAAGGTTGTAAGATCCTTTCAAGATACTGAGTACAAGATAGTGAGAAATGTAATTAGGATAAAGTAGCACATATTCTAGACGAAATGCATTTGCAAGATACCGAACGACTGCCAAACGTTTTTTTTTTTAAATACAGTATCTTGAGTAGAGTATTTAAGATTGGCACAAGCCTGGTTTTACCTTAACCCAGTCGCAGCCGACACGACGAGATTATGGGATCAATCGGACAGCGTCAAATGGGCACTATTATGGTGTTCCTTATGTTTCCCTACGTGTTCTATTGTAGAGTCACAGCTTTTAATACCTAGCTCACTCAAAAATAAATCCTTCGCGCTCTAAATTAAAACAATGAACGCGCCACAGAACCGAGCACAGCGAGAGCGAGTTGTTCGTGCAGACTCTCGCTCTGGCTCGCTCAGTGGATCTCGGGAGCCGTTGTGACAACAATAAAAAGAATAAGAGATGCCTTTCGCCTAAGCTCCGGGCCCGACCTCTCAAATTCTTTTCCGTCAACTTCGAACACTGCCGACACTATAATCGCTGTACCAATAAAAAAAAAAAAATTCTAGTGCGTTGCACTTTTTACGGTGCTTGATTGGACCCCTTAGCTCGTAGCGTCGTCTGCGTCTGCACTTGAGCTGAAACGAAGTAGTGTCGCCAAGTTATTAATTATAGCACTCATTCCACATTTCTTCGACATTTAGCTTGTTTTTTCCCCACGCAAAAAGTCCCAGAGTAGCAAAAACCCCAACGCCCACGTACTCTGCCAGACGTTATCCTCCCCCCAAACAAAAGAAAAAAGAAAAGAAAACGCTTTTATTGATAATTTTTAAATAAAAAGTAACTGAAAAGTACGTGCGTTACCTTTTTATCGCTAATGGTAATGGTAACACGTTATTTTTATTTTGAGGTAACGCAGGTCGGTAACGCGTTACTTTTTTTTGCAAGTGACGAGTATTCGTTACTTTTTTTTTTCGGTAACGCCTACAACACTGGGTATGCTCTCTATTGTTCATCCGCGGCTTAGTGGTGGGTATTCCCTATTGGTGTTTTGCTTTGTCGTTATACTATATGTATACCATATAAATGATGGAGTTCCTTTTATTTAGCATTAAATTCTGTTTCTTGGACCATAAAAGCTTTACTTTCTCTAGAAACTCTTTTTCTATCTATTTCGTACCTTGCATTTTGTATTTATGCGCACCTGGACGACGCCTCATGACATATCAATTGAATTTTAAACCGTCTATTCCTGCTCACGGCCACAATTGAGTATAAGTAGGAATTTCAACTCCAACAAACTTTTCGGGTGGAGCGCGGGGGAGGTTTTACATTAAATATGTATACTCGTACATAAATGTGTGGCTACTCAATAGAAGGCAATCCGAAGTGCAGCATGGTGGAATAGGTCTAACACTGAATTTTTATTGTTATTTAACTGGGGCTGTTGTTTACCAACTACTAACTCATGAACAATTTCTAACCTTTTTTTTAGAAGATCACGTTGAATTAACCAGAGACTGAGTGAAGAAGAGAGACATCAACAAAACGTAGAAGGAACGGAAAATAGGGAGGACGACGTCTAAGGAAGTATCAGGCTAATTTAACATGGGAAATATTCACCGACTCGCCCGCGCCCTCACTATATTCTCCAAATTTTAGAAGTAAACCATTGTTTCTCTTTCGTGTTTTTTTTTTTTTTTTTGCAAAATTTCAATTTTGGTACTTAGAGCACTCCGCATTTTGCCCTATCTTATTTGGGTCCATTCTCCTTTGGACCTTATCGTTTAATGCCCCTGAAAACAACTAAACGGAACTTTTTGCATTTGGGCAAATTCTCATTTGACACGTTCGCATTACTTCTAGATTCCCGTCGTATTTCAGAATAAATGGGACATTTCGGCGTGTGAGCTTTTGGTGTAGATCGTTTTACCACAGGACGTTTCTGCGCGCACTTTTCGGCATATGGCCAGTTTGGTTCTCGGACGTTTCGGCGCGCGGAGACTTCAGTGTAATAAAGAGCGGATATTGACATAGTTGAAGCTCCTAACATTTTAGTAGAAACGCGCCATTTTAGGCATCTGAATGTTCAAATATTATGCCGAGGAAACATTTTTGTAAACACGCTTAAATTAATTTATTTTTACGAGCCTAAAGATACGCTGCTGTCTTCGAGGTTTTGGGGAACTCCTGCCCAAATTGTTGCGTCCCTGCTGGATTACCGCTTAGTGCCAACGTGATAGCTCCTAAATAGAAAGAAGCAACAAACGCCAATTAATAAAACGTTCCTGTCTCATTCAGGAAAAAGAAGGACGTTTTCAGAAGGTTCAAAGGAGAAGGTCTAATCGAGAAAGGCACGTAATTCGACTCCTTCCCATCCAGCGGAGGAGTTTCACGCGCAGCCGCCGCAACCCCCAAGCACGGGACTTCGGCGTGGACGAGGCACGGCCCGCCTCGGCCGAGGCGTGCCTCGAGGGGGCTGCCTCGGGGCGGAGCGGACCACACGGGAGGCCCAAGTGCCCGGTAGGCCCGTCCAGGAACGACGCCGCCCCGCAACGTGTGGGGCCCGGGGCCCCGACCCGCCAATGGAGGCCCGGCAGGTACACCGCCACGCCGTGCACCGAGGCCCTGCAGGGAAGCGGCACTCCGCTGTCCAAAGACCGTTCGCGCTCTGAAAGGCAGCGTTGCTGAGCGCGTTTGGGACGAGCACCTCATTATATCAGAGAGTTTTCGTAGATATTTTCGATACTTCCCATAACGACACAATGCGTACGCAAAGACGTCGGCGGAATCGAGAGGCCGTATATCGAATTCAGAAATAGGCGGGATCCGCGTGCACGAAAACGAAAATATGTTGGCCCAACTAAATAAACTGGATATATATATTTTTTATTTGATTACAGATAGCGTTTTCGTAACCTACAGACTTTCGTTACGTCATGATAAAAAACAAACAAAAAAAAAAAACGGAATCATTGTTCGGTTTGCTAACCAGGCGACGCGAGTCCTATGGCTTGACAGGCGAACAAAACTGAGGCGTGCTCGAACGAAGTAAAATATTTATCTCCGAAAACATGACTCAGCAAGACAAAACACTTTTTGTGGAAAGTGGTAGAATGGGTGAAAGCAAAGCGGTACCAGTATGTTTGGTACCGAATGAAAATATCCTGGTAAGAGAGAAGGATGGGGCTCGAGCAAATGTAGTGACAAGGGATTACCTGCCAAAACTTGAGTGATACGTTTTTTGTTGTTTTGTGACATGGTTATTTTTCTAACTCTGAATGACAGGGCTAATTTGTCGCCAACTGAGGTTAGGCTACTCTTTAATGACCAAGATAATCTTCCACTTTCTTTGCTTCACCTAAGTGTGGAATCGGTAGGGAATCAAATTGATGAAGTAAGCATCGTGTCTGACAGTTTCGATTATATGTATGATGTAATGATGCTAAATAAAATATGATACACCTCAAGAGATGAAGTAGATATTCTTGGATATTATATAAGTTTCATTTAGATAGAAGTTTCAAGCAAAAATAAGGTACACTTAGGCATGTAAAAAAAAAGATATAAATGTTTTGTGAGTAACGGTTTTCTGGTTACCACTTGTGACTACGAGATCTTAATATTACACCACGATAAATTTACATATTTTTTCGTCCATCGACCGTCTAATGAGAACTTGGCCAATTTGTTGTAATTCATTGACGTGTTTTTAAGGTTCATTTGTGAATATGATTTAACTTTTTTTTTTTGGTGGTGATTTTAAATCATTACTACGTCCCGATGTCAACGAGACTTTTTCTCGTTATATCAATCACACGGTTAATTAAGTGTAATTTTCTAGCCAACTTACGTTATGCCTCCTCATGAAACGTTGCTGGATCTATATTTAACAAATGTACGCACATCGGATGTAATTTCAGGTGTTGTGGGAGGAACCATTAGTGACTACTTAACAATCTATTTGTTTGTCAATACGGGTTTAAAATGAAAAGCAATTCGCACACAATACATTTATTTCAGAACTATAAGCGTAAGAAAACGATATTTTTGAGCAGCAAATCATCTCTGAAGACTGGAGTGTGGTACTGTCTAGTGCATCCGCTGATGAAGCCTTTAACTGTATTCTTCAAACGTTTACATGTGTTACAATGGTTGCTTTCCATACCAAGTTCAAAAATGTACCATAAATGTCGTAAACTTTGGGTTACGCCTGAAATAATAAAAAGGACAATTATAAAATATTTCTTTCGCGAATTCGTACATAGCATATACGTTACATTTTGGTCTACTTTTAGAAACGAAAGACATTTGGTAAAGAAGCCCCTCAGAGAGGTGAGACATGCATATTTCAACTTCCTTCAAAATAATAAACGATCGGATGGTGTATGGAAGAAAAAAAATAGTCTATTAAAATGTATTTCAAATGAACAAGATAACTGAAATGGAGTTAGGTGGCATTGATATAAATAGAAGGACATTAGCAAATAAACTGAATTAATATTTTGATGAACTTGTACAAAGCATAAATTGTGAGGGAGCTTACATACATAGGATCAACGTAAATAAGTCTGCTTCTTTTTCCAACCGACGAGACGGAAGTTTTCTCAGTTTTTCAAGATTTGAAGAATAGCAAAAGAAGTTATATTTTTGAACCTCAAGTTAAGCCTATTAAACATCTATTACAAGCTATTGTTCTATGACTGACGCATATTTTTATTCTAGCAATAAAGATGGAAATTTTATCTAACAAAACATTTTGCTTATACATCTGAGGAAAAAATCAACTTTGGAAATTATCAAGCTATTTCTGTTTAACCAAGATGTTATAAAATCTAGAGAGAATTATACTTCAAAGACTATGCACTTGCTGTGAATTTTTTTTAATTCTTAAGTTTAGTCAGTATATATTTACAAGAGGCCGTTCGACAGAGCTTTGATTACAGAAGCAAGAATGGTTGATATATGTAATACTGAAAATTATTTGATAACACTTGGAGTTAATCACAAAGCCTTAATTCAAAGGTTAAATATTTTGGGTGTTCGCGGTTTAGTACTAAATCTGATAAGACGCTATCTTAAAAAAACGTTATCAGTGGGTAGAAGTAATAAAAAACAATAAGATTTCAGGTCACTAACAGTGGTGTTCCGCAAGGTTGAGTACAAAGGCTACTTCTTTTTAACTTATATATAAACATCATTGTAAATATTGACTATAATGTAAATTATATAGTATACGCGGATGATACCGGTATATTTTGTCAAGCAGTGGCGATGATAAAATTAGGCATAGGGCAAATCAATTCCTTAATAAGCTCAATCATTGAACAATATCTAATTCTTTACAAATCAATGCAAATAAAACGAAGGATGTTCTATTTAGATCACAAAATACAAAGGTACGTATACATCCAACCTTTCTCTCGGTGGTAATAATGTAGACATAGTAGATACCGTAAACGCTCTATGTATATTTAATCAGTTAATGTTGTGGGACGACACTGTGCAACATATATTGTCACGAATGACAGACAATGAGGCAGAAGAAAACGGAATGAACTAAAGATTTAATGGGGGCGAACTTGTGCCAGGAACCAAAAAAAAAGGAGAACACACGTCAAGAAAGCAGCAGCAAGCGACGGTCCGTCAGCGTAACAGCAGGCTATCGCGAGAGAAAATCAGTCAATGAATCGGCAACACTGCGCTCGGCTCTTTATCAACTACTCATCATCTCGAATATTCGACCTATACTTCGTCTCATCCTACGATGGACTAAGGGCCAAAGCCATGGGCCGCCAGGTCCAATCACGTTCCACGCTGCACTATGACATGCCTAGCATTGATTAGGGCTGGACGAATAATGTTCCGAACCCCAAAACGCTGCATCATTTCTATAGCTTCCACACTGCAAACAGCCTCTTTTTGGCGATGTAAAATTGTTGAGTCACTCAGTGCTCTTTCGATTCGAACCACTGTCGGCCCATTCCCATCAGTGATCTGAGACGCGGGCACTGATGCGCGCATCAAAGCCCAATACTCGATTTCTAAGTGGCTCGTGATTGGATCTGGCGGTCCGTAGCTTTTGCCTTTAGTCCATCGTAGGGTGAGACGAAGTATAGAATGGCCGGGAAAGAGCAAAGGCAAAACTGACAAGACGAAGTTTTTCTGGCCTCTTTATTGTTTACGCTCGGGTAAGACTGTACGCGAATCTTTTAGAGGAACAAAGAAGTGTACCGTCACGATCATGCGCATGGCATCACTACCCCCCTTTAAAAGCGCAGTGCCCAGATGCAACACAAAACAAAACGAAATAATGATAAGCTAAAAAAACAAAAAAACGTCCTTTGGAAAACGAGAAGTTCTCAGTGCTACCGAGCGTAGAATGACTTGAGTCTAACGACGTAAACTATCTCGGGTCGCAGTCTATGTCGTGATGATGTTTGCATTCCGTCGGACGACACTTTGCAGCTAAGCTCCCCGAGGCGAGGAAGTACCTTTTACGGTCCGAAGTACCGTTTCAACAGCTTTTGGCTAAGGCCGCGGGGACGAATGGGTGTCCATACTTCGACCGTGTCTCCAGGTTGGAAATGAACGTCCTGTCGACGAAGCTTGGGGCGCCCAGCGTTGACACGCTGCTGGTCTTGAGTCCGGTGTCGGGCGAGCTGGCGGACATCTTCGGCCCGTTGAGCAAGCACCTGGGCGTCGTCACTCCAATCGTCAGCTGGCTCGTAGGGCAGCATTGCATCCAGCATGGTCGTTACTTTCCGACCATGTATCAGCTGGAAAGGTGTAACTCCAGTGGTCTCTCTAACCGGCGTGTTGTAGGCAAACGCGACGTAGGGTAAGACCTCGTCCCACGTCTTGCGCATACACGTCGATGTGCATGGCGATCATGTTGGCGATGGTCTTGTTTAGCCGTTCTGTAAGATTGTTCGTCTGCGGATGGTACGCAGTCATTCGACGATGGCTGGTGTGGCTGAGCCGGAGGATCTCCTGAGTTAGCTGCGTCAAAAAGGTTGACCCTCGGTATGTAATCAGTACTTCGGGAGCACCGAGCCTGAGGACGACGGCCTCGACGAAGAACTCTACTTCCACAACAGTTCCCGACGAGAGCGCTTTTGTCTCGGCGCACCGTGTGAGGTAATCGGTCGCAAAGACGATCCACCGGTTTCCTTGCGTCGATGGTGGGAACGGTCCAAGCAAGTCCATCCCGTTCTGCTGGAACGGTGTAGTCGCGGAAGTGATCGACTTTGGAGTCCTGCCGGCTTCGTCGGTGGTTTCTTGCGTCGTTGGCATTCGCGACACATTCGGATGTAGAGGTGGACAGTTTTCGGGAGCTTGGGCCTGTAGTATTTTTCTCGAACCATGCAAGTGTTCTGCTGTAGTTCAGGTGACCAGATGTCGGGTCGTTGTGGCAGGCTTATTTATTTATTTATTTATTTATTGGAAGACCTCTTCTCGAAGGCTTGTAGGGATTACCAGGAGCACGTCGAGTTGCTGTCCTCGAAGTTCTCTTTGTAGAGCATACCCTGCCGGACGGCGTATGTTGGAAGGGCACGTGAAAAGGCTCGGGGAATCGTAACCACTCGTCCCTCCAAGTGGTCGATCAGTGCGTGCAGTTCAGAATCATCCCGTTGGAGCGCTGCCATGCCGTTAAGACTCACCGCACCAAGAAAGCGATCGTCGTCGTCATGGACGACTTTGGCGCAGCCGGCAGCTAACTTGACGGGGGCTCTGTACAGGCAGTCGGTTTCGCTGTACTTTCCGCCTGACTTATGTGCCACGGCCACGTCGTACTCTTGCAGCCGTAAGCTCCATCGAGCGACGCGTCCCAATGGGTTCTTTAGGCTCTCTAACCAGCACAGCGGGTGGTGGCCGGTGGCGACTTGAAAAGGGCGCCCAAGTACGGGCGGAATTTCGTGATGGCCCAGACGACGGCATGGCATCCTCCCCTTCCTCCCCCCCGTCGTCGAGTGATTTCGTTCCGCGTTCGACAACGTCCGACTTGCGTATTCCATCACGCGCCCTGTACATTGTTGTTGCTCGACCAGTGCAGCGCCTCGTCCTGCATTGCTGGCGTCGGTGTGAACTTCTGTTTCGGCTGATTAGTCGAAGTGGCCAAGAATCGGTGGCGTTTGGAGTCGTCGCTTTAGCTCGTCGAATTCCTGTTGTTGTTCTTGTCAACATTAGAAGTTCACAGCGTCTTTTGTGACGCGCGTGAGCGGCACAGAAAGCTTGGCGAAATCCCGAAGGAACCACCTGTAGTATACGCGCAAAGCCCCAGGAATCTTCGGACAGGCCTTCTTGTCGGTGAACGGTGGAAAGGCTGCTACGGCGCGAGCCTTTTAAGGGTCAGGATGAACACCTTCGTTACTCACAACCTGATCTAGGAACTTCAGTTCGCAATATGCGAACCGGCGCTTCGCCGGCTTGAGGGCGACCTGCGCTCCTGATCGCTTGAAGAACGGCCCGAAAGCGTCGCGAATGCTCATCGAAGTTGGCCGAGAATACCACGACGCCGTCGAGGTAAACGAGAGAGCTCTGCCATTTGATGCCTGCCAGTACGGTGTCCATGAAACGCTGGAAAGTTGCCGGTGCCATGTACAGTCCGAAGGGCATCACCTTGAACTCGTACAGACCACCGGGCATGACGAAGGCTGCCTTCACTCGGTCCCGTTCGTCGGTTTGGATCTGCCAGTAGCCACGCTTCAAGTCCATCGACGAAATGTATCGGGAGTGGCGCTGCCGGTCCAGCGTGTTGTCGATGCGGGGGAGCGGATACACGTCTTTCATCGTCAGTGCGTTGAGCCACCGGTAATCTACACAGAATCGAAGGTTCCGTCCTTCTTTTTCACCAGGACGACTGGAGAGGCCCACGGGCTGCTTGGCGGCTGGATGATGTCGTCGTTGAGCATTTCTTGAATTTCTTCATGAATGACCTCTCTTTCCTTTGGGGAGACCTGGTATGGCGGCCGATGCACAGGGGGCGCATCCTCGTTGCTAACGATACGATGTCTCGCAAATGTTGTCTGGCGCACTTTCGACGTCTCCGCAAACCTGTCACTGAATTGGGCGAGGAGGTCTCAGAGCTTTCGTTGTTCCGTGGCACTGAGCTCGGGGTTAACGTCGAGCTGCTGCGGCGGTGTATTGTACTGCTGAGATGGCGAGGGTTCATCGGAGATCGCTGCGATATCGGCAGCTTTTCCAGCCCGGAGACAGGGTGTGGGTGTGGACGCCGATTCGCCACCACGGCCTTTGCGAGAAACTGTTGAAACGTCACTTTGGACCATAGAAGACACTTTGTCGCCTCGGGGGGGGGGGGGGGGGGGGGTCAACTTCGAAGTGGTGCCCGACGAAACGGAATCATCATCACGACACAAACCGCGACCCGAGGTGGACGTCGTTCGACTCAAGTCAAGCTTTGAAAAAGGGCGTCACGCTAGTTCACCGATGTAGCTTGGCGCCGACATGCATCCCGTATGCTCACGCTTGTTTTTGCTCGAGGTTAGTCTTTGAGTCATAACACTACGTGTCGTAGTTCAAATCCATTTCTTTTCTTGGTGCCATGCCCCAAGAGTGTCAAAGGCGTGTGTGTGTTTGGCTATGCAATCGAGTGTTTTGCTGTTATGTACTAGCGGTGTCTACCATCAAAATGCTACTACTTGCATCTGGCGATGTGGAATGCAACCTAGGTCCCGACGACATTCAAACCGACATCCAAAGCACTTCCGTCTCGTATCAATCGCCTCGATCGCAGGCCGAACATTTGAGTGGGTAGTGAACTGCCATCTTCGCAACCACCCGGAAAATCCCGGCCACCTCTCGGACACTCAACACAGATTCCGAAGAGGACGCAGTTGTGAATCAGCACTGGCAACCGTGATTAATTTCATCAGTGATAGTATGGATAACCTAACCACAACAGATTTAGTCCAGCTGGGCCTAAGCAGCGCGTTTTATACCCTCAACATAAACCTTCTACTTGAGAGGATGACCCATGCGGGTACACGGGGTTGCTTATTTGCTTGGATGTCAGATTTCCATCAACACCGCAGCAAACAAGTCATGTATCATGGTGCAAGGTCTCCGGAAGCGGCCATCTCGTCTGGAGTACCACAAGGTTCAGTCCTTGGTCCGACACTGTTTCTGCTTTATGTGAACGACATGCCTCGGAATGACGGGTTTCTCCTTGTGTAGTACGCAGATGACACATAAATTCTAGCCCCAATATCATCCTTATCTGACGAAGAGATTGAGACTTGGATGATGATTCAACATCTTTGCATAAGTTCATTCAAGATTAGCGGGATGCGCTTCTCAAGCAGCAAATATACAACAGTCCTGTTCACATTATAGTTGGCACAATGCTGGTTGCCCCAGTCCCCCTGTCCATCTTGAGTGTCACATTTTCACGAAATATAGACTTCTCTGAACATATTGCCGCCGTTTTCGCGAAGGCACGGAGAACACTTAATTTTATTTCTCGTGTAACAAGGCCAGTTGAACCGGCGCGCTGCAGGCACTCTACACTGCCCTAGTTCTGCCTTTGTTGAAATACTGCTGCGCAGTTTGATCTCCTCCTTAACAATACCTTATCGAATGACTGGAGAGTGTTCAGTGCCGCGCATCGCGTACTATCTGCGGTCGAATCTTGGGTGGAACAGGTGGGCCACACCCTGGGCGACTGAGAGCTCTGGGCTGGTGTCCTCTTGAGAGGCAAAGGATTGCTGGTGTTCGTGTACTGTGCCGTCTGCTCGACGGGTCGCTTTCCGGATCCCGCCTCTCCACCGCAGTGTGTGTCAGCAAAAGAACGGTTTAGCCCGAGCCTCTTCGGGGCAGGGCAGTTCGTCACAGCAACTCCCTGCTCGGACAGTAACTGGGGTCCTTCTCTCCATCCCAATGGCTGAGAGTAGTCCAGTAGTCCAATACCCAGATCACGAGAGGAGTCTCAGGAACTTTGCCGAACCTTTGCCAGGTCTTTGGGTTTGCCTTCATTGACTCTTTCCCCCATCATCCATCACCATCAGTCATCACCGTCAGTCGCCATCATCAGTGATCGCCATCAGCTACTACCATCACCTTCCCTCATTCTGTGCTTTCGCCTTGTTTAATTAACGTACACGGTGCTGGGCAAGCAGGCGCACTTCGCGTAAGAGTTTTTACTTCTGCTTTGCCTGGCACACCACCGGGTACGCACTCTTTCCTGTGCAAATAAATCTCTTATCACATCACTTACGTCACGGAAGTTGCATAGGCACTATCGCCAAATGAATCTCTAGCGTACATTATAATACTTCTATAGTATAGACCTGTCAGAATTTGCATAGCGATTTTGTACAATCTAAATAAATAATTACGTTGTCTGAGTTTGTGGACTTATTTGTTTTGTTTCAACCGAGACATGTCTGATAAGATGTCACAGGCTCCAAGGGGCCATAATTGGCAATAAGCATTAATTTATGATGAGATCGACTTGCAATGGCTCTAAATGACTATAAGCGTAGCTTGATAATCTGGAGGCTTGGGCTAGTTGGTAATTTATGCATGGATGGAACAGCGCGGATATACAGCCACACTCACAGACACACAAGAAGGAAACAGACTCGCAGCGCTGCGAGTATGTTTCTTTCTTGTGTGCCTGTGAGTGTGGCTGTATATCCGCACTGTTGCATCCAAGACTAAAAGTGATTATTATTGATAATTATATGATTTTTGTAAGGCTATTGTTGGCTACTTTTTGTTTGACTATTGTTGACTAAGCATTTTCTTTCACCAAATTGACCTTTAAATTGCTGCTAATGGGTATTGATGAGATGATTGACAATTATCCATTTCTGTGTTGGTTCCATTTTTTTATATATTTGCTCGATACGGGTTCTAACCGTTCTGCACAGCCTTGCACGCCACCCAGGATCACATTTTAATGCGAAAGAATTTCCTGTCTCATGGAGCGAACCGACGTCATTAGCTTTGAAACAACACCAAACGCTGGCCAAATGGCACCTGAGATCTCCTTTGCCAAGTGAAGCCGATTTCTGATGGATTATGCTCCCATTGGCTGGCACGCGTCATCAAGGAACTAGGCTCCCATTGGCTCTCGTGCGGCGTAATTCCCCAAAAAGCCAGCAAAGGAGCCTTCTCCATGGCGGTGCAGCGCACGCAGCGGCGCGGCCGCCAGTAAGACGAGGGAGTGGTGACGCCAGAACCAATAAAGTCCATCGGCCGGGCAGACTCCAGAGGGGCAGCACGGCCCGAGTTCAGCCCGGCGCGGCCTCTCACGCCACTACGCCGCAGACGAACTAAAGGCTCTGTTACACTCCGACGTTGAGCGCAGCGAACGTAGCGTAGCGCAGAACGTGGGCCTTTGATTGGCCGGCGAGCAGGACCTCGATATCTTCGACCAATCAGCATCGGTGTGCGCTACGCTACGCCGCGTCTGCTACGCTCGATGTTGGAGTGTAACAGACCCTTAAGGGACCCAGTCAACTTTCCGCAGGGAGGGGGCCGGTCGGTCATGATGGTGGCGATCGATGATGATGTTCGCCCGATGGAAGTCCCCTGGGAAGTCGAATAAGAATAAAAAACAACTAAAGCTGTTTGATCCCGCTGGACACATTACGACGTTGGTTGGTTTACGATGGCCAGTGTGGCCACGTTTATTTCAAAACAAAACGACAACAAGTCAACAGTAATTTACAAAACTCCCAAAATTACAACCCATACTTTAGCCCCAGTCTCAACAGCCGAATCTTCCTGATCTCAAAAACCGAATCCCCGAGAATCCTCTCGGCAGCCCTTTTCTAGACTCGTCGGGGCCTCCTTTCCCTCCAGAGACGGACCAGTCACTTCAAATTTGCCCATTGTCACGTGGTACACTTTTACCCAATGATCAGCGAGCTGTCAACGTGACCCCCCTCCGACACTTCAACGGTCAAACCCAAATTCTTTGTAGAGTCACCACATGCTTTCCTTACCGTCAGGCTGGCGCCACCAAGTTAAGTTATTGCGTTGACTAAAAGCGAAGTTCCTACACTAAGCGGCGAAATGCGCCGGACACAAGCACACCCGCTTAAAAGCCACTAGTGCGGACAGAAGCCCAAGACAGGGGTGTTCCGGCGCCCCAAACTGAAATCCAATCCGTTTGTTAACGACCGGGGTCCGACTCTTCTCCACCGAGCCCCGCGGCTGCTCGAAACCCCCCGCGCTTGGGAGAACAAGACGACTCCCCATTCACGCTCTCACCCCCTGCCGCGGGTCTGCGGGCAAACGCCCAGAAATGTGGACACAAACATAGGCAGATAAAAAAAAAACGATGCCGACGCAACTGTAGAAAGATAGACTTTTCTAAAACAAATCTCACTTGTTTCTAACAAAATCCTTCGTTACTTAACAGACCCGAAGAACGACATTCATGCTTTCGCATTCACAACTCATAAGTGCGTAAGTGTTCTCGGACTTTTTTTGTCTTGCAAATAGTAATAATAATAATAATGATATTGATGGTGCGTTTGGGCCAAATCCCCTTTCTACGACCAATAGCTTCAATGATTTTTTTTTTTGTCTCGTTCTCAGGCAAATTAATTCAAGCCAGTACATCAGGCACGTAGCCAGGATTTTGTTTCGGGGGCCCCATGCCCCCCCCCCCCCCCCCCGGCTACGTGCCTGCAGTATATCATACCGTCCTTTCCACAAGTCAAACTCCATCTAAGCGCTTCTCCCTCAAATGACTATTCAAGACTTGGAATTCAAAGTCTGAAACCTAATAAATCACCAGGACTACGACGATATACGCCTTAGCGATATTCGTAAAAACTTCATACACATTCAAGATACACTGCTCCTTATTTTCAACAAGATAATCGAGTCCGGTAACGTCCCCATCGAACTTAAAACTGCTATTGCTAAGTCCTTATTCAAAAGCGGCCAGCGCGGTCGGGGTGAGGGCTATCGACCAATATCTGTTCTACCATGCTTTTCTCTAATATTAGAAAATTTTATTTATCGATCCATGTCATCTTTCGTAGAAAAGTACAGCATAATATCCCCGCCCGCCCCCCCCCCCCCCTCCCTAATACGGGTTCGTTCCTGAACGAGGAATACAACCTCTTTTGGAATCACTCTCGGACTACATAAATTTGGAGTTCGAACATAATTCATTTATTTGTGCCTGCTTTTTAGATGTAGCGAAATCATTTGATACTGTTAGCCATTCTATCTTAATCGAGAAAAGTTTGACTGTTGGTTTTCGTGACCCCTTCTTAATTCTGTTGAAACATTTTCTACAAGGTCGTTCACAACTGGTTACAATTGACGGAATTTGCAGCGCCAAAGTCTTCTTAAAATCAGTTGTACCTCAAAGTTCAGTTCGTTCACCTATTTTGTTTGATATTTATGTCAATGGTATGTCCAGCTGTTTCTAACTGTACACTCTTTCAGTACGCAGATGACACTCTTGCTTACACGCCATCTTTGTTATTCTAGAATTGAGAGCAATGAAAATGCTCCAGATCTGCTCCCTAGATTAGATGGACTGTTTTTCTAATTACCTTATTGACATTAATGTGTCCCAAACAAAATTGGTATGTTTTTTTCTTTTTTCAACCCCCTCAAAACTACGGTGCTGATTTACCCTCTTTTTCTCTATACATCGAACTGCCACACATGCCAATGTACCCCCTTCCCTTACTCTGACACTTGTCAAGTATCTTAACATTGTTCTTGAATCGGACCTTTCATGGAATTATCATCTGATAAAACTATGTTCCAAGTTAAGAAGTATTTTCTGCTTTCTTTTCAACATAAAATCATTTCTACCTTTTTATCTTCAAAAATTCATAGCCCACTCATTAGCGTATAACACACTCCGCTACGGCAGTACTACTTTTGGCAAATGCTCTGGTGTAATGTTCATTACAAACCCATGTCCTCCAATCTCGACATTTTTCAGGTTTTCGATATGCACAACTTTCAAACTTTGTTCCTGGAGACGGTCGCACTAAGTCACTATGGAACTATGAACATAAAACATTTCGGCCAAATGTGCGTAATCTAAGATCCCTAGTTCCTGCCTAGTTACACCCTACATGGCAAGAACTTGCGTTCGTTCTATGGGCCTCAAATTTTAACACTTTACCCGCAGATGTTTGTGAGTCTTCTCCAAAGAAAAAGCTTAAGAATGCGCTTCGTCCATCTCACATTCACTGACGATGGTTTGTTAAGTTTAATTAATTCTTTTTGACATATTTTTTTTAATGCCTCGAGTACATCGCGTTGTCTGTGAGCGTGTTTTTTTAAGGACTACTGTCCTCTTGTGTTTTTATGTTTTAAAACGCAGCTCGTAGGCGCCCGTTTCCGGCTTGAGCGGCGTCGGCGTTGGTGTCGCCGTCGCCGTCAACGTAACCGCGCGGTGCATTATGGAAAACGTCCCATAATGCACCGCGGTGAGCGTGCGTTGCATTATGGAGCGTTTCCCAGAATGCACAGCGCCGGAGGGAGGAGGGAGGAGGGCGAGGGAGAGGAGGGGAGGAGGAGGTGGAGAAGGAGTAAGGAGGAGGGGAGGTGGGAGGAAGATGGAGGAGGAGGATGGGGAGGAGAGTAAGGGAGGAGGATAGAGGATGAGGAGGAGGGAGCTACAAATTTTTCGGACTAGTATTCATAATTATTAGCTATTTCTGCGTGTACAAACATGAATGGCTTCATGTGGCTATTTCAGCAATTGGCCTCTATTTTGTACCGGATTGGCTTCAAATGGCTACGAGTGATTATTTGCGAATATAGTTTAGAATTATGTGCTATTTCAATGATTACTAGATAAAAATGACTTCAAAAGACTTTTATTGGCAATAAGGATCTATTTTTACTCTCTTGAAATGGTTATACATGGCTGTTAGCAACTATTAAGTAATTGTAGCATGTATAGATTTGAATGACTTTAACTGAACATTATTCGCCATTGCCATCTATCCTTCCCCTGGTTGGCTTGGATTGGCTATTTTTGGCTAAAAGCATATATTTCTGACCAGTTTGGCTTCAAATGGCTAGCAATGGCTATTAGTGAGTATAATTGACAATTCTGTGCTATTTCAGTGCATATGGATGAAAATGGCTATAAGGGGCTATTATTTGCTATCAGTATGTATTTTTATTAAATTAGAAAATAAACAGGCATGTATTATTAACAAGTTTTTATAATTATAAGGTATTTGTGTGCTTACGAAATGGAATGGCTATTATTGGCTATTTCAATGTTTGTGCATGACAATGGCCTCAAGCGGCTATAACTGTCTATGAGCATCTATTTTGAATTAGATTGGTTTGAAATGACTGTATATAGCTATAAGTGATTATTATTAATAAATATGTGCTCTTTCTCTGCTTAGAAATGGGAAGGATCTTGAATAGATATTGTTCGCTATTGGCACCTCATTTTTACAAAATTGTTTCAAATGGCTAGCAATGGCTGTTGGTAGGCATCGGTAGCCAGTGTTCTCAATGATATCCACTAATAGGCAGTCTGGGACATTTTAAGCCGAAGTTGTTTATAATAGATGCTAAAGCCAACAATTACTACTTGAAGCCATTTTCTGCCATAAGTATGGTATAGCAGAACGTTGCGGATAAGGGGAACCAAGGGCCGTCAGTAACCAATTCCAAACACCCAGGTCAAGAATAGATGCTTATGGCCAATCATATCCAGTTGAAGGCGATCAAGTCTGTAAACAAGCTAACTGCAAAAAGTGTCAATTATAGTCAAAATTAGGCACATATATTGCCCTTACAAGTTGATCTGGCGACGAGCAGCGGCCAGAGGTCAAAAATAGCCACTTCGATTGTATTTCAAGACTCAAATAGCACATCATTGGCAATATTGGTCACTAATAGCCAGTTTGAAGCAATTTAAGTTGAATTTGTTAAAAATAGATTCAAAGCCCCAACATTGTTTAAGCCAAACTAGCCACTTGAAGGCATACTGATTCATAAACATCGAAATAGTGCAGAATCATCAACTATGCTCACAAATAGCCATTGGTAGACACCTAAAGCCATTCTGGTATAAAATATATGCTACTAGCCTATAGCTACAAAAGGCCATTCCAGTTGTAAACATAGAAACAGCTTTTAATTATCATTACGGGCTTCCAAATAGCCATTTGTAGCTAGCTCAAGCCAATCTAATTAAAATAGATGTTTATAGCCGATAAAAGGCACAAGAAGTCATTTTCATTCATAAACACCGAGATAGCATAGCATTGTCGACTATATTCACGAATAGCTATTCGTAGCCACTTGAGGCGAACCTGGTAAAAATAGACTGCTAATTCCCAAATATAGCCACACGAAGCCATTCCAGCTTGTACACCGAAATACATGCTAATAGCCAAAAATAGCCACATGAAGCCTATCCAGTTTGTAGAATTGTAAGACAGAAATAGCTGTTAACTATCAATACTAGTCACTTCTAGCCATTTGTAGCCAATTCAAGACAACCAGGTCAGAAATAGACGCTTATAGCCAATAATAGCCAAGTCAAGCATACAAGGTCAAGAATAGATTCCTATAGCGAATAATATCCTGTTGAAGTTATCCAAATCTATACATGTTCCAATGCTTAAATTGTCAATAATAGTTGCTGATAGCCATGCATAGCCATTAAAAGCCAACGTAATTAAAATAGATGCTTCTAGCCAATAATAGTCATTTGACATTCATGAACACCGAAATAGAACATAATTTTCAACTATATTCATGTATAGCCAGTCATAGCCATCTGAAGCCAATCTCGTAAAGATAGATGCCAATAGCCGAAAATAGCCACATGAAGCCATTCATATTGGTTGACACAGAAAGAGCTCATCCTTATCGATACTAGTCTCTTATAGCCATTTGTAGCCAATTCAAGCCAATCAGGTCAGGAATAGATGCTTATTGTCAATAATAGCGAATTCAAGACAACCAAACAAAGAAAAGATGCGTATTGCCATTAATAGCCTGTCAAAGTCCTTCAAATCTATACACGCTAAAATTGCTGAATTGTCAATAATTGTTGCTGATAGCCATGTATAGCCATTTCAAGCCGATCTTGGCAAGAACTGCCCAAAGCCAATTCTAGCCGCTTGAATCTATTTATATTCAAAAAGTCACGAATAGCACATTGAGAATAATAATGATTAATCTTCATACTGAAGCGATTTAAGGCGATTTCGGTAAGAACAGATGATAATTGCCAATAGCCACTTGAGGCCATTTTGGTTCCTAAGTATGAAAATAGCAGAACATTGCGACTAATAAGCACTAATAGCCGTTTGTTGACAATTCAAGCCAACCAGGTCTGGAATGGATGCTCGCATGCAATAATGGCCAATATTAACCAGTTGAAGTCAATCTAATCTATGAACACACCAACTGCATAAAATGTCAATAATAGCGACTGAGAGTCATCTATAGCCATTTCAAGCCAATCTGACCAAGAACGTATTCAACAGCCAATGATATCAACTTGAAGTTGATCCCATCTCTGAAACACCAATGCCTCAGAAGGGGGAATAATAGTTGTGAATAGTTATTCATAGTCGGGTGAAACTGATCTGGTCAAGAATAGTTTCAAAAAACCAATATAAACCACTAAGGCCAATCTCACCGAAAAGAACACGAATAATACATTAGAGTTAAATTTTTCGCTACTATTAATGACTTGAAGGTAACCTACCCGATAAATAGTCGCATAACTAGAAATAATTACATATTAATAACCTGAAATAGGCATCCAACTAGGCCGTGTCCATATGCAAACAAGTTTAGTGACGTGCATCCAAACCTTTTGGAACACATCAATCAATACAAAAGCGCCATAACCAAGCGTTCCTGAATTTTAAACGGTAACTATGTATTTTTTTAATGATAGTGTAACGGGGGAAACCAGTGGAGCCCATGACTGATATCCACTTAAGCTTGGGCACCTTGTTTACCACTCTTCGCCAAGAGATGGCACCATTTCTGTGTCTCCCGCCACACCCCTATATATTTTTTGTTGAGCTCCCTCTATTAGTCTGAAGAGTATTTGCTACGAGAGAGATTCAGGGAACCGTTTTTTGCACAACCGATACGGTACGATGGGGCCTCCGGAACGAACTGCGCATGTGCGAGTCTTCTGCGGCAGCATACGCACAGTTCGTACCGGACGGCCCATCATGTACCTATATCAGTGTGCAAAAACGGTTCCCTCAAACTCTCTATTAACTTGGTGCGCAATCTCCCGATATACGCAGCAAGCAGACGAGGCGAAGGGGCCTAATGTGAACTTTAACAAATTTTCGCTCTAGTTTTTTTTTTTTTTTCGTACAGAAAAGAAGTTACGCTTTGAGATTTGACACGGTAAGATTGACCTGTTCAATGCACATTCAGTGAAGGTTTGAGCTTTGTATGTTCAGGCGCCGATTTTTTTTTTTTTTTTGCTTGTTTTACAGCTGAGCGTTCGCTTGGGACACCCTCTACGTATATCATCGAGGCAAACCAAGCAAACATAAAAAAAGGCAAGCCCTTTAAAACCTGGTTTATGAGGCGATCAAATTTAGAAGCCCATTAAAGAGGTCAAAGAGCATCCCATCCGAGCTTCCGCAGACCTTCTCCGGTGGAGGCCGCTATTTTCTCACGGTCTTTGAGGTTCATTTTACTTAGCCAATATCCACTCCTGAAGATGATGTAAAAAACCAAGCATTAGCCAGTTAGTCGAACGTAATATTTTAGAGAGGGTAGGAACCTTTCTTGACAGAGTGGTACGACGTACCTTATATAACCTACTCAAGGTATTCTATTTGCGAAATTTTCTCCTGTGTTTTATACACAGTTTTATACACAGATACTCTTCTGTAAATGTATCTTGAGATACATTTGCAAAAGAGTATCGGTAACCCCCCCCCCCCCCCCCCCCCCATATTCGGCTTCCCAGTTTCATGTACCTTTCATTATCTCCAAGACATTTCTCGCACTTGAAAGGAATTTACCACCGAATCTTTTCGTGCATAATAATTTTCGGACATTTCAATGTATACAAGACTAAACTGGATGAAATATTTTTTCTTGGTAAAACAAAACAAAATATTTTGTGAATCTTGGGGAGGCCGCGGCTATTGAAGAAACAAAAAGGGAAATGAAGTGACGATAACAATCCCCGGTGAAGGGGAACAAGGTGGACAAAGGAGAAACACAAATCTCCACGTACCGCTAGGTGACTGGTGCGCGACCGAACAAATGGTCCAGGTATCGAACCAGGGATTTCTCTATTTCAGGTGGAGCGTTCTACCAACTGACCTAACCTGAATCTAACTCCTGAAATGAAGTGGTTTAATATTAGTTCATGAGGATATAATGAAATGGTTACAACAGAACAGGAAATGGGCTGCGAGCAAAATGCGGGCTCAAACTGCAAACAAAGGGCCATACTTTAGGTTGAGGGCTTGTTTGAAAATAAATGATAAGAAAGGTCCCCCTGTCTGCTCCCACGTTCGCACTGCATACTTAAAGGCAATTTAAAATAAATTAATAAGGTGAGTGTACCATGAAGATAGATAATTTTGTTCTTAAAAGCTAATTAAAGGGACAATGAAGTAGATTTTATTTAATTTTTAAATGGTGTTTTTAGGCTTCTTGGAAACCTAGCATGGTGCCCAATTTTTTGTTGACATTTGTGACGCGTATTTTTGTGCCTACGAAAGAACTAAAGAAACCGAAACTGAACTATCTCCATTGTTATTTCTGAGCCTCCGAAAACGGAGGTGACGTAGGGCGTGACGTCAAGTGGGAACAGTCGCTATCGGTAGTATTTAGGAGATTGAGACTCTGATTACCGCGGTGGGTAATAGCACCACGGTGGCGCGGTCGTTTCATCGAATCTGTCAACATGGACGACAATGCCGCTCCCGCGAGCGAGTATCGGGCTTCCGTTCATGTGATTTAACACCAACGGCACGGGAGTACGTGTGTGGCGGCCACCGCCATAACCCGACGGTGACCGCCCAGCCGGCAACAAGCGGCCCGCAGGCTCCACAGCATCGAAACAGTGAACAACATTCGCGCGGGCGAGTCTAGACTCGAGAGCGGCGCGTTGCCAAAGGACAGGGACGCGGGGGAGATGCCGCGGGGAAAGCGGCAGCGATTCGTTCCGGGAACCGGTTCCTCCGCGGGGCACGCTTCCCAAGAAGGAAAAATAAACAGCACCATTTTTGGTTTTCACAAGTTCGGACGTCCTCTTTTTTTCGTCGTCAAAGAACACGAACAGCAACCCATACGTGAAAACTCACGTCGCCCGAACGAATACTGGTCTTCAGTCGGCCGTTTCAACGGCCGTTTGAACACCGCACAAAATTAGCATGACTACCACTTTGCAGAATCCTTCGAGTACCGTGTTTCCAAAGTAAACACGACACCGACATCTGAAACCAAAACCAAACGTCTCCCACGTCTTCCGCGTGTTCTTTTTTTATATTTTGTTTGCCCATAGTTGCTCGTTGCCCGTTTCACGTCCAGCGCAGCAAAGAGAAAAACAATTATGCTGTTTTATTCACGGTTTAGTAATCATTTCCGGTCCGATTTATGCTTTTCATGGTTATTCAAGCGGAAATTAGATCAATATTCCTAAAATCGCGAACCAAAACGTGACCTAGGGTACGTCTCTCGTTTTCGACCAATCGCTGACGCGTCTCTTGTGACGTCGCGCTTCTCGGCCCCGCAACGGTCACGTGAGCTCCGCTTCTCCTGGCTTCTCCCGCAACTCTCGGGGCGTCGCCCCAGTCGATCCCGGTACGATTATCACCGCGACTGTTTAATTGATTAGCGCGGCACACAAGCGCCGGTTTCGGCTGAAACTTGGCCAACGTGGCCTGAGACGTGCCTGGAACCCAGTTCAATCGCCAAAAAAATATCCGAAATTGCCTTCAATGTCTTTTTAAGATGAGAGAGAAAAAGTTTCAGGCGACAACTAAGCAAAGGAAAGAGCCCGGTCAGCGGCTTTATTTGTATAAAAATGTTCTTATCTTTTTTGGGTGTGTTTTGTTCGTCTTGGTTGTATTTGCTTGCTTGGGTCTCGTATTAGAAAGAGTGGTTGGGTCTGGAAATAAGAAAGTATTCCGAAGATTAGCTTCCTCCCTTTCCCCGCATTGAATTGTTACTGTAATGAATGTATTTATTAAATGCGAGGTTAGTCTTATAATATATCATCTCTTGTTTTCTTTCCAGACAATTTTTTTCCTCTTGTGGTCTACTTTTCTCGTTCATCTGCTCTAAAATCATTTTCTTAAAATTTGATTTGAATTAGTTGCCTTCCTGTTTTCTAATATATGTACTAGTTGGATATGTAGGTGATGCGCAAAAGGTGAAGTTAATAGTAATGTACCCTCATATTATTCCCCTTTCTCCCTCATTTCACTTTTTTCTTCTTTCTTTCTTTAAAACTTTTTGTTATCTTGGTTTTATCTATAATTTCTACGACTCCGACCGTCTGTAGAATATTTAGTGAAGGATTATTTTCCTACCAAGGTAACATACATTTCTGAAAGCGCTTCAGGAGCCCTTGTGTACACATTTTATTAGTGGTAAGTGAACGCTATGACCACGTTGCCGCAACCAATTCCCACAGTTTCGGGAATTTGTTTTGGAGTTTCTGAGATACGTATACAAACAATCAGCAGCCATTTTCCGGCTCCCTTCTTTTCGATTCATTGATTCACGTTTCAGTGGCTTTGTAGCGTGAATGCTGAAGGATTACTACATATTTATTTACAGTATCTATAGAAAATACTTCATAGCAAAGGAATCGTTCAGCACCTTCCTTCGATTGCCCATGCTAGTTTACTCCCTAATGATAAAGTTTTTTTTTTTTTTTTGGTAAATATTGCAAATAAATATTGTCACGAATGACAAGTGATGAGGCGAGGAAAACTGAGGTAAAGAAAACTTTTAATGGGACGAACTTGTGCCCTAACACAAAATAGAGAAAGGCTAGCGCCGCAAGCGTCGATGGCGGCGAAACAGCAGGATCAAACGCTGAAGCGAGACTGACTCGACAAGGTCGCGGGCGGCCTCTTATGTAGAGTGAGTCACTATCTCGAAGATTCGACAAAGAAGGCTCGAGCGTCGCGCGCTTGGGGCGAGAATGAACACGCACTTTCTAGAACAAGAAAGCACGAATAAATGATAGAAGTTGCGTCCGGAGCAAGAATAAACGAGAACCGTCTAGAAGTCCGTGACCGAGCGTTGCTTTCTCGGCCCTGCGCGCGGCATTATCAACCCCCCCCCCCCCCCCCCCCCTTTAAAAGCGCATCGTCCCAATGCAGCATTAACCAAAAACACAAATATACAATGAAAGGACAGCAGAATCGCGAGCCACAATTCACAGTTCACAGTTTTACGAGAGTCCAAAGTTCTGTGGTTCGTAATACAGCTTGAGGCGCACGACGTGGACTAATTCGGGTCGCGCTTGCCGTCGTCTTGATGGTCGAGTTCCGTCAGAAAACACCTCGTAGTTTAAGTCCCCGAGACGCCGAAGAACCTTGTAGGGTCCAAAGTAGCGCTTGAGAAGCTTCTCACTGGGCCCACGTCGCCAAATTGGTGTCCAGGCCCATACTCTGTCCCCAGGATAAAAGTGGGCGTCACGCCGGCGAAGATTGTACCGGCTGGCGTCGACATGTCGCTGGTCTTGAATCCGTAGTCTGGCTAGCTGGCGGACCTCTTCTGCCCGTTGAGCGACCACCTTGGCGTCATCCCTCCCGTCGTCGACTGGCTTGTGCTGACAAATGGAGTCTAGCATAGTTGTCACCTTCCGGCCGTACACCTCCAGCTGGAAGGGCGTCACGCCTGTGGTCTCTGGCACTGCCGTGTTGTAGGCAAACGTGACGTACGGCAGCACTTCGTCCCTGGTCTTGTGCTCCACGTCGACGTTCATGGAAACCATGTCAGCGATAGTTTTGTTGGGCCGCTCCGTCAATCTGTTGGTCTGCGGATGGTATGCAGTTGTTCGACAATGCCTCGGGTGGCTTAGACGAAGGATCTCTTGGGTCAAATGCGTTATGGACGATGACCCTCGGTCTGTGATCAGGACCTCGGGGGCGCCATGCCGGAGGACGATGGACTCGATGAAGAACTTGGCAACTTCGAGAGCAGTTCCCGACGGAAGGGCTTTCGTCTCGGCGTAACGTGTAAGATAATCTGTGGCGACGATTATCCACTGGTTTCCCATCGTCGACGGTGGAAAACAACCCAGCAAATTCATTCCAATTTGCTGGAACGGCTTGGTTGGAGGTGTAGTCGGCTGAAGAAGACCTGCAGGCTTTGACGGCGGTTTCTTGCGTCGCTGGCACTCATGGCACGATCGTGTGTAGAGATGGACGGTCTTCGGAAGCTTGGGCCAGAAGTATTTTTCACGTATTCGGGCTAGTGTCCGGCTGTAACCGAGGTGTCCTGAAGTCGGGACTTCGTGGCAGGCTTGAAAAATCTCTTCTCGACGGCTGGTAAGGACTGTCAGAAGCCACGCCAAATTAATGGTTCCGAAATTCTTCTTATAAAGTACACTTCGTCAAATAGCGCAGTTCGGCAGGGTTTGTGAAAAGACACGAGGAAGGGTACTTTCTAGTCCTTCTAGATGCTCAATCAGGGCGCGCAGCTCCGGATTGTCTCGTTGAAGTCCTGCCATGTCGTCGGTGTCTACGGGACCCAGGAAGCACTTGTCGTCATCGTCGTCGGTACTGCCTGACATTTCAACTGGTACTCTGGACAGGCAGTCGGCGTCAGTATGTTTCCGTCCTGACTTGTAGACCACGGTCATGTCGAATTCTTGTAGTCGAAGACTCCATCGAGCAAGGCGTCCTGAAGGGTCTTTGAGATTTGCATGCCAGCAGAGCGAGTGGCGGCCTGTGACCACGCGGAACGGATTCCCGTGTATATACGGACGAAACTTTGTGATCGTCCATACGACCGCGAGACATTCTTTTTCCGGTGTGGAGTAATTTTTCTCCGCCTTCGACAGTGTCCGAAATGCGTAGGCAAAGACCCCCTGCGTGCCTTCCCGTAGCTGTACCAGTACCACGCAAAGTCCGGAGTTACTTGCATCCGTGTGAATTTCGGTTGCGGCGTACTGGTCGTAATGTCCGAGGATTGGAGGTGTCTAAAGTGTTTGCTTCAGTTCGTCAAACTCCCGCTCTTGCTCTTCTGCCCATTGAAACTTCACGGCGTCTTTCGTAAGATGTGTAAGGGGCGCCGAATGTTTTGTGAAATATTGAATGAAGCGCCTGTAGTACGCGCACAGCCCAGGGAATCTGCGGATGGCCTTCTTGTCCTATGGTTGAGGAAATTTGGCTACGGCGGATGACTTCGCAGGTTTAGAGCGTAATCCTTCGCTACTAACAACACGGCCAAGGAACTTAGGTTCATCGTAGGCGAAACGGCACTTCGTTGGCTTGAGTGTGAGCCCTGTGGTCTTCATGGCTTGGAGCACAGCCCTAAGCCGTTTCAAGTGATTGTCGAAGTCGTAGAAAAATACGACGACGTCGTCCAGGTAAACCCGACAGCTCTGCCACTTCAGTCCCGTTAGCACGGTATCTATGACCCGCTGGAAAGTCGCCGCCGCCGTACGGAGTCCGAAGGGCATCACCTTGAACCCGTAGAGTTCATTGGGCGTGACGAAGGCAGTCATTTCGCGGTCCAGTTCATCGAACTCAATCTGCCAGTGGCCCCTCTTCAAGTACATCGACGAAAAGTATCGGGTGTGGCGTAAACGGTCAAGGGTGTCATCTATGCGGAGAAGCGGGTAGACATCTTTCTATGTAAAAGTGTTCAGGAGCCTGTAGTCCACGCAGAACCTAAGAGTTTCGTCCTTCTTCACCACCACGACTGGAGAGGCCCACGGACTGCTTGACGACTGGATAATATCGTCGTCAAGCATTGCTTGGACTTGTTTTTAGATGATTTCCCTTTTCTTCACCGAAACTCGGTACGGCGAGTGTTGAATAGGGGCACGTCATCGTCAGTAACAATTGGATGCTTCGCAACCGCTGTTTGGCGGAGCCTCGACGATGTGGCGAAGCACTCACTGAACTCAGCGAGAACGTCAGTCAGCTGTCGTCGCTGTGGGGCTGGGAGGGACGGGTCGATGTCGAGCTCTGACGGCGTGGTTCTCTTGTGCTGCGTCGGAGGGGTGTCATCTGACATCACGGCGATCACGGCGATCGCGGCTGAGTCCTGAATTTCATCGATGTGGTCAACACCTGTACCCTTTGTAAGGTGCTGCGACTCTTGCCGGAAGTTGGTGACAAGGGCTACGGTACACCCATCCTGGAGCTCGGTTACGCCACTTGCAATGCCAATCCCTCGTCCAAGGAGAAGGCTTCCATCCAACAGTGCTACACCGCAGGTGGCTTCTTCGGTCCCGACGGGCACAAAGACACTCGACCTTGGCGACAAGTTTACATGGCTGGTAAGGACTCGCACTGCAGCTAACGTCACTTTGGGATTTTTCGCCGATGGAACAGCTTTCCGTAGCGTGAACTTGTTCTCCGCGAGGTCGATGATGGCGCCGTATTCACACATTAAGTCGATTCCGGGAATGAAGTCCCTCGAACAGTCTTGCAGAACGACGAACATCACAGGGCAGGTTTCACCGTGGATCTCAACGCGAGCAGTGCACCTGCCGACAGTTGTTACGAGATGTCCGCCGGCGGTTAGTATCTGCGGTCCGTTCCACGACGTCGTAACTTTCCGAAGGCGAGGAGAGAGTCTCCCACTCAAAACGAAGTAGTCTGCTCCGGTGTCAACGAGTGCCGTCACGTCGTGGCCGTCGATAATAACGTTAAGGTTATTCGACACTCTTGCAGAAACGTCGTTTCGGGGTGATGCGGCGTTAGAGTGGGAGGGCTCTGACGATCTTGGAAGATCTTGGCATCGTTCGTCTTCGGCAACACCACCTCCCGGAATTGCCGCGCCTAGTTTTCCCTACGGGAAGCGATGGGTGACAGGCTGTCTCGGCGAGACCGGTGGAAGGGCGATGGCGAACGTTGGGGAGACGGTGAACGGAATCCTAGGTAGGGAGACGACTCAGGCCATGAAGAGCGGCGGAGATAGTCTTCGGTGTCCCGAGGTTGCTCCCCAAGACGTGGTTGAGGGCTGTTAGGCGCAAACCCTCGTAGACCCAGCTGGCGGTAGGGGCATCGTCGGTAGATGTGGTCCGCTTTACCGCAATGGTTGCACAGCGGGCGTCGATCGGCCGTTCACCACACGTCGTCTTCCTGGGCACCGGTTGTTCTCGCCGGACGTACTGAGGTCGATCGTCGAGACGCCGGGGGTACGGCTGGGCTGGTGCGTCCCGTCGTTGTGGCGGAGGGGGGTGACGCACAGCAGGTGGCGGTCGTCGGGTCATGGCGGCGTAGTTTACCGTCAGTTGTTCCGGTGGTTGCAGGTCGACGGGAGACTCCGGCTGAGAGGCTCGCTGCATCTCCTCTCGCACTACTTCGGCCAGCGAGGCAGGGCGATCGGCACTGGACAGCACCTTTTTGATCTCCTCCCGAACGACGTCGCGGATGATCTGGCGGAGATCCGGTCTGTTGCAGCTGAGAGGCGAGAGGGCAGCGACGCCGGGGTGCCGCTGGTGGTGGGAATCGCGCGCTTGGAGGGCGCGCTCGATGTTGGTTGCCTCCGTGACGAAGGCTTCGACGGTGGTCGGCGGGTTTCGGACGAGGCCTCCGAAGATGTCATCCTTTACACCTCGCATTAAGATCCGCAGCTTCTTTTCGTCGGTGGCTTGAGGGTCTGCGGGAGCGAACAGGTGCAGGACATCCTCGACGAAACTGGTGATTGACTCGTTTGCGCCCTGGGTCCTCATTCGAAGACGGTCCTCGGCCCTCTCCCGTCGATACTGACTGGTGAAAGTCCGTCTCAGTGCATCCTTGCAGGCGGTCCACGAGTCCAAGGAAATGTCGCGATTGTCGAACCAGTGCCTGGCCGTTCCCTCGAGCGCGAAATAGACTCTGCAGGCGCTGTTCTTCCGTCCATCGGTTGTGCTGGGCCACTCGCTCGTACTGCTGTAGCCAGTCTTCGACGCCTTCATAAGGCTCACCATGGGAGGACGCGGGCGTACGGGCAGCGACGGGTAGGACAACGACGGGTGGAGTACGTGGTCATCGTCGTGGTCTTTTACTTTGGTTTCTGCGGCAGGTGTGCGAATTCCGGGGACTGGCCTTTGGTACTGCGGCTTGCTCCGGCGTCGGTGTCTTCTGCGAAGGGTAGCCTTCCGGGGCTGAGCACCTCACTTGGCCGGGATGTCTTCGGAGGGGTACGCTTCGCGGGCATTGGAAGCGATACCTTGCACCTCCACCAAAATGTTACGAATGACAATTGATGAGGCGACGAAAACTGAAGTAAACTACACGTTTAATGGGGCGAACTTGTGCCCAAAAACGAAATAGAGAAAGGCTAGCATCGCAAGCATCGACGGTGGCGAAGCCGCAGGATCAAACACTGGAGCGAGACTGACTCGACAAGGTCGCAGGCGGCCTCTTATCTAGAGTGCGTCACTATCTCGAAGTTTCGACAAAGAAGGCTCGAGCGTCACGCGCTCGGGGCGAGAGTGAACACGCACTTTCTGGAACAAGAAAGCAGTAATAAATGATAGAAGTTACGTCCGGAGCAAGGATAAACGAGAACCCTCTAAAAGTCCGTGACCAAGCGTTGCTTTCTCGGCCCTCCACGCGGTAATATGTAGTAGCCCTACGGGAGCCATACTACACATCTAATCATCCGGGCGACTACGACTTGTGGGAGACGAGGGCGGAAGACGAGGAGGGGGGGGGGGGGGGCTTAGGGCACGTGACAGGCGTTCAGCCGAAGAGACACGAGCTGGTACCGAACAGAGCGTGCTGCGCGAGGCTGGGGCCGGGCAGAAACCATGGAGCCGGTCTGGTCGGTCTGGCCCATGGCGATCCCCGGAGCGGTGCTCCAGCGAGGTTTGGAGCAGGACCGGTGGGAACGGCAAGCCCTGGCCATTCCGGTCTGGGCCTTGAGGGTCCCGAGGTGGTTACGCAGCAAGATTCCGGCTATGATAGCCCGGGACAGCCAGCCTACGCAGCGCTGGCTTGGGAAGGACGATCCGCAGGCCTGGGTACGGCGTCCGTCCGACTGCGAGCTTTGAAAGACGGACGACAACCAGGGTCGGCGGGTGCGGACTGCCGGGTCTCGAGGAAGAACGGGCAACCGTTAAGTACAGTAAACCCATTCGCTGTCTTCTCGGTGAGTTGTGTCACTCCCTGGGAGACGAGCGAAGCACAGACCGATCGGGCGGCGATTATTGTAGAGCGACCCCACAGACCTCAGCAAACAAACCTCTCCGGCAAATGAAGCTACCATGGACCTGGTACCTCCCAAGTTTTAGGTCGAGGATTCAGTCTGGGGCCGAGGACCACATTGGTCCGCGCGCCCATAGACTGAGAATCTCGACTGAACCAGTCCCAGCTGACGAGCAAAGCCGTTACCAGTGTCAGAATATTTTATTTTTAACATATAGCCACAGATGCTCGCGCCCTGGTTGCCAAGTGATTCCGCACAATGCTGCAACTGTCGTAAGGGAAGGGAGAGAAGAAAATAAAAATGACGTTGACCGTCAGGTATGGGAACACGCTGCTTTCCAAGAGTGCGAATCTGATGGTGAATGAGAGCTGGTCGTGCTGACCATGCCTTCCACGTGTTCATTTTATGGTCGCCGCGGTGTGTGTGTGATGATGTGCGTAGTAGAGAGAAAAATCAAATCGGGCAGTCTTGTGTTAATCCACTGTACAGTCACAGCGATGCCAGTAACACATCAAGGCGAATTCATTGGCATCGGCATCGCGTTCACGCACCGTGGGTGCCTGAACAAAAGCGTTTGAAGCAAATGGGATATCTGACCATTTTGCTTCGAGCGCATTCGGTTCTTTTTTTTCTTTTTTTTTTTTTGTTTCGGAAAGCACGGCACGGTCCCGGCACGAGTTCTTAACATTGGCACTGCTGCGATTATTTTTCTTCTTTTTATCGGCTATTTTTGCATTTCTTCAAAGAGCGCATGCGGTTGGCGTCGGGTACTACCATAGCCTCCTCTATATTGACGAAGTCTGGCAGATCGCCACGAAACGCGGACGCCAAAAGTGAGAAGGTAGAGCGGCAGACAACGGGTGAGAAGAAAGCCATGTAACGGGCGCCCTGCTGCGGCGAGAAACAAAAACACACTTCTAGCGAGCGATTGAATGTCTGCTCGTGCTCCTCGCGTTCTTCGCGCTATCGCTTCTTTTCTCATCGGGTTTGAAAACTATGTTTCGGGTCCTCGTCGCTGCAAAAGCTGTGCGCTGACGACCAGGTTCCCCGAGAAATACTCTGTGCTACCAGATCCTCGCGCTCTAAATCTGCGACCAGGCACTCTATGGCTCCGACGTCAAACTACCAGGCTTTGTGAGTATAGGGGAGGCTACGGTGCTACGAATTCTGAACGCTTTTGTTTTTTTGTTGTATCCTGAGTGTGAAAAAGCGCGTCTCCCGAAACGATCTATGCGGAGAGCAAGTCGTCTGCTTCTAGCGCAGGGGTTGCGGTGACGTCAGTACGACGCCGAGTTCCGATTGGCTTTGATTGGAAGAATAGTGGTTAGACCTCAATGCTTCATGCCTTGAGGTCTACCCACTCAATCAGCCCACTTAATCAGCCAATAAAAGTACGGCGTTCTGACATCATCGCGAACCCCGTGCAAGAAGCAGACGAACTTTCGCTCCACATCTCCATTGACAGTGCTTCAACGACAGTTTGTTATCGGCTGTAGTCTTTTTCCAGAGAGCGCGTGCACTGGACATTGGGTACTACAAAATCCCAAAGCATAAAGCAGGATCCAAGCCGTGGTGTAGCTCAGCGGTATAAAACGTCTCCGCTTCGCACGCAGCACACTCAGGTTCGATTCCCTCGGGCGGCGGCGGGCAATCTTTTTTAAGGATTTTTGAACATCGACGATGGACGCCCTACTTCGCCAACTCCAACATCGAAAACATAAACAACTACTATAATTATTTTCAGCCTAAGTCCAGAAGCAGCCGACACTACGAGCTAATGAGACCAATCAAGCAGCGTCAAAAACGCAAGTCACTATACCTTTCTGTTTGTGAATGGTTCGGCGATGACAGAACACTTACGGAAACATGACGAACATCATGATGGTACGCTTTCAACGCTGTCTGATCGATTTCGTCAGTTCGTAGCATTGTCTGCGTCTGGACTTGTGAAATGGAGTATACTACTACTACAACATAAACAACTACTGCAACTACAACGGACGTCATTTCCAATGTTAGGGAAGGGTCCATAAAAGCTATGGCTGTAAAAGTACCGCTTCTTTCTGTTTCCTGCCAAAGGAGATTCAATTTAAGAGCCTTTGAAATCTGCTGTACCGCTGCAGCCGTCCGCCCTGCACGGCGTTCTTGAACTGCCTCAACGCGGCGGCATTTTTCGCGCAAATACTTCCAAAATTTAATCGGTGTTACATTCATCGAACTTTTCCCGCTATACGTATCTGAGAAACACTTCCCCCTAGATTTAGCGAAGAATTTCAACGGGTGTATAATAAGGCACCAATTCAGGTTTTCCCGCTAAATCTAATATCAAGCCGCGACGGAAAGACACAATCTCACGTTTTTATGGAACTAAAATGCTATTGCATAAAAGAAAAGGGCTATCTGGCACTTCCCAAAACGCGTTCTAATTGCAAGGATGTATTTGTTTGTTTAATTATCCTAAAGACCCTTTCGGGCATTACATATGGGGAAATGAAAGAACGAAGTGGAACGAACATGAGGGTCAAGTGAATAAAAAAAAAGGAAATATAATTATATTGTCTCCAATTTAAACAAGCTATAACCCTGGGGTCTCCAAACGTTTGGCTAAGCGGATGTATTAGAAACCTGTCGCAGTCTCGAAATCCAAGAAAAAAGCAATTATAAAAAAGAGCTAAATGAAAAACCTAGATAAGCTTTCCAACACAAGAATTATTATTAGAATAAGTATTAAAAAGAGCACCCTAAGGTGGATGAATACGTATACTCCAATATTTCGATTTAAAATTTAATATTTAGCTAATTACGACCTTATGGTTGTATTGTGAGTAAGTGGACCGACAGTGGATTAACCTAGTCACAGCTCGGGACGTACATCTTTCTTTTTTCTATCCTTTTTCCACTTCTTCCTCTTGCTCGCAGCAGCTTCAGTCCTCGCTTCTTCTTTCACTGCCAACACGACATACAGCCCCCAAGGTAAACGGGTTGTTACGGAGTGTAACGATCTGGTGGCCGCTTATTTCTCTTGGGCCTGAACCGGACGAATGCTTCGCCTTTCGGTGCATATGCTGAAGCGGGATCTGTTGGCGTGATTACTCTAGTTAGCTTAGATGTGTTCCCACAGTTTATAGATTTTCTTAGAAAAGTTGCAGGTCCAAGCGCATCCTCTATACTTACTGCAGGACTAAATGATGAACTCTCTTTTGCGAGCGTGTCATGGCAGATAAAACGAGCATGTAATCTACGTTTCTGAACTTCGGACTCTTGACCACTCGGCGGTATTCTGCGTAACTTTAGAAGGTGTTCTGGTACTTCTCCACCCTACCACGAAGGTTATTAATTGCGCCTCTGGCATCTTCTGTAATGTCTAGATACGGGAGCACCACCATGTCAAGTCTTGTGCGGATTGGTCGTTCATGTAGTAACACTGATGGCGACTGATTTGTAGCCTCTTATGGTGTATAATGATAAAATCGCAAGAAGTCTACCACAGTCTACCAATTCAGTCTGGATGTCGCCCTTCTTCAACAAGATGCCACGAATGCCATGCCATGTGCCATGCCATGAATGTAGCCTTCGAGCACCCTGTTGGAAAGTTCAACCTATGCATGATACCTTTGTCATGCAGAAGGTTCTTGAACTGTAGAGACATGAACTGTGAACCGTGGTCGGGCACTAGTACTTCTGGGTACCTTCCCTACCGGAGATTTCCTCTAGGAAGCTTATCACAGCATCTGTCGTTGGGAGTGAGCAAAACCTAACCTCTGGCCAATTGCTGAAGTAATCGACCAGAGTGATGGCATATCTGCACTTGAAGGTGAAACTTGTAAATGGTCCCAACGAACTCTATTCCAATTGCTTCCATGTTTCTGTTGGGTAAGGCACTGTTTGCATTGGAGCAGGTGATGTTTTTGCTGTCTTGTCATGTTGCTGGCAGACCACGCAGCTAGTGATGTAGTCATTAAACTCAGCGTCCATTCTTTGCCATCAGTTAGTGGTCTCGCAGTCTCTGTTTTGTTCGTACAAACCCAGGATGAGGTTCGTGAACTATGTCCATTATCCGACAACGAATTGAGGTCGGTTGCACAATCTTCTGGTTACGTAAAAGCAGGGCTTGAATAGCTGAAAGTTCTTCGCGAAGTTTGAAGAAGGGTAACGAGGTAGGTTTTGCTTGCAGATTAAAACGTTTGCAAGAACTGATACTATCCGCAAGAGGGTGTCTCGAAAGCGCGTCTGCAATCACATTTTATTCGCCCCAACAGCGCTGTACTTTGTAGTTTAACTTTAGTAGCCTTGCATACTAGAGGTCGATGCGGATAGAATGCCTGCCAGTTCTTTGTGTGGAAAGAAATGTCACACGGGCCTAGTGATCTGTACGTTGTATAAAGCGTCTTCGGACCAGGAACGTCGTCCCCCTTTCGCAAGCCCAAATGCAAGTCAGTTCTTCTCGCTCTCTGACTGAGTATGCAAGCTGCGTCTCAGACAATGTCCTTGACGTGAACGCCACCGTTCTGACGCATTCTGAATGGAGCTGTTGTAGGACAGCTCTCAGTCCACAGTTGGAGGAATCTGTTGTTACAATCGTTCGGAGTGTAGGATCGAAAATGGCTAAAGTAGCACAGCTCTTGATCCGGTCCTTGACCTCTTCGAATGCACAAGCTTGCTCAGTAGCCCCCAAAAAACACATTTGCGTAGCAAGGCGCGGAGCGGATCAATCATTGTTTTATATTGAAAATGAACTTCAAGGAATAAGACGCCGGTCCAAAGAAGGACTGTAGGGACTTGGTATACGTAGGGGATGGCACTTCGCTAATAGCGTCTAGTGTTTCTACCGCTGCTTTTGATACCTTCTTTGGATAATTGATGTCCAAAGAATTCAAACTCCGCCACCGAAAATGTAAATTTTTGTCTCTTGAGTCTCAAGCCACTTTTTTCATGCTTGATAGGACTTGTTTCAAGTTCTCATCACGGTATTCTTGATATACCCATGCGACGAGAATATCGTCATGGTAGTGGACTGTGCCTTGGTATCAGACATGTAGAAGTTACTCAAAAAAATTAATTACGTTAAGTTACTGAGTATTGGCCTCAAAAGTAATTTGAGTAGAGTAGAAGTTGCTCAAATGGAAAGTAATTGAGTAAATTACTAACTACCATATCAAAGGGGCAAATATACTTTTGAAGTTACTTTTATATTTTAATAGTAACAAGAAAGTGCATAAATGTTTTGATCCGTTAGTGAAGTTCTGCTAGTCAAATATAAAGCGGCTTGTGTTTTCACATAAATGCTTTAATAGCTGGTTCTGCTTCTGCGTGATTAATTGTTTTGCACTTTTTGTTTTCTGGTCGATGATGTACTGCGGATATATCATTTCTACTTTGAGGTTTAGCACTGCCTGAGCTTTATTTCGCAGACAGTGTTTGCTTGTTTACAGTGTTGCGTAAAGTACATCTAAAAGATACTTGAAGTAAAGTACAAAGTCAAATAGAGGTTATGTACTTGAAGTATAGAAAACACACCGGGTGCAATGTACTTGAAGTATTGTACTATAAATACAACATACTTTTAAAGTGAAGTAGAAATACTTTTTAACACATGTTTCATGATGCCCTTTCATACCCTATATTTTTTATCTTATTTTATCTGGTATGCATTGCTCCAGGGGTAATCGGAGGAGCATCGGAAGGCACTGCTCATTGCTCATTGCTCAACACTTTCTCGCATTCCAATGTTGATATAGTATCTTTAACCCCACGTGAGATCCGTGAATATTTTCTTTAAAATAATGTCGTGTTCACTTTTTTGTATTTTGCAAGTTCATTTTCTTCATTGTTGTGTGTGGCTGATATCTAGTTGGCATTTTCGGCCCAGTGTTTGCTTTTCTTCATTTTGTTTTTTTATTCCTGTTTTGCATTAGTGGACTTCTTTGCTTTGTAAAATTTTTGACACCGCTGTGTTCCTGTGAGGGGGCTGGGGACCAGTCAAGCTCCTTGTAAGCTTTTTTCCCCAGCTCCCACCATATATACATGTATATGGTAAATAAACTATTATTATTATTACTTATTTGTATCGGTCTTATAGCCGCCATTACTTCACCAAGCGAAATGACCAGATGACGTCTCGAAAGGCGATAGCGCGTTTTCACATAACGATACGCCATTTCTTGTTTTAAAATTGGGGGAACGTACTCTGAAGTAGGAAATTTTACTTTCTTCAGAAATTACCAGACAAAAACAATTTAGTAAAGTACATGTAAGTACATGTTCAAAGAACATCCTTCAAATAAAGTACAAGCTTTCTAATCCTACCTGATAAAGTACTTTAAGTACCATGTTCTTAAAATACTTCCCAATTCAGCTTGTTTTTTTATTATATTTCTTGTGTGTAAAAACGTCTGGGGAATTATTAAGCTTCCCGAACGATCTTCGAATCTTGGAAGATCTGCATATCCCTGCATTTTGGGATAAAAGGCAAATCAAAGAGATCACCTTAGCGTGGCCCACAAACACGATATTCTTCAAGTACAGCACAAACTACGGGAACACCAGATAGGCTTCAGAGCGGGTGCTGCATTTTCTTGACTCCAGTGAGTGAGGCAGCAGTGTGTACACTTCCTGTAATGGGCGAGGGTTCCTACGTTGGGGAGAAGCGGGGACAAACCCATTCTTTAAGTACGTCAAGTCTCCTTGAGTTTAGGAACACAAAAACATTCCGGTCTTTGGCGCTAATCCGCATTTACTGGGCCTCACCTGCGACGTGTCTGTCCTCTCCCCGCGCCTCGTAGCAGGGTTTTTGCAGCAGGGGCCTAGTGAAACTTTTAGAGGGTTTTGGACCCTCCAAACGACTCCCCTCCTTTCCTGCCTATGCCACATGCTTCCCCCTCTTTGCAAATAACAGCTGATCTTCGAATATCATATCTACTTTTGTGTAGCAAACTTAACACTACAATTCTAAAGTAAATGGTAATTTGAGTAATTACCGAAATAACAATGTAATTGAAAGTTACGAAAGTACTCAGAAAGTAGTTAGATTACTGTAACTTGAGTGGAGTAATTGAACTACGTACAAGTCTGCTTGGTATCAATACAGCACTGTTCACAACAGTTTCTCAAAGGTCGCTGCTGCCAAAGCTAGGCCAAAGCAAACCCTCTTGTAGCGGTCAAGTCGATAATGTGTTATAAACGCCGTAAGGTGTCTTCTCTCCTCTGCTAGCTCTATCTAATGGTAGGCCGACAAGAAGTCCAGCTTGGAGAAAACAGTCATTCCTGTTAGGTGATGAAACATTTCTTGAGGCTGTGGAAGTGGATGACCGACAATGACGATTGCTTGGTTCTCTGTAAATTGACGCAGAGTCTAAATTCTCCAGTCTTCTTCCAAGCAACGAAAATTGGGGAGACCCACTCTGATGCATTAATCCTCTCGATCACCCCTGCCATCTCTAACTTCTGTAACTCACTGAAGACTTTGTCTTGAAATGTCAGTGGAAGACGACGAAATCTCTGTTGCACGGTCGTAACCAAGGTACGTGTTCTGACTATGTGTATAAAATATTTCAAGCGTCCCAGCCCCCCTTTGAAAAGTACTGGAAACATCTCTTGATACTGCTGAGGAGTTTTCAGAGCTCTTGCAAACAGCTTGTGACACGCACGCTTTCCAATGTCCAGCATTATCTGCAAGCCCCTAAGGACATCCAGTAGCAGACAGAGGGTTGCCTGTTGAGACATAAATGTTCTGGTATGTCTTGCCCCAAAAATATTTCAGCTGTAAACATCTCGTACACCTTAATTACGCAATTAGAGTATTTCCTGAGCTCCTGGTTGGAATGTTCCAGCTTGATGTGCTGAAAATTCGCATCGTATAGTGCAGCAGTCATGGTAGATACCAGTGAACCCGTGTCCACCTGTAACTAACTTGACAGCAATGCCCCCGATGAGCATCTCACTGTACAGGATGTTCAGAACTCTTTCAATCTTCATTAATACTTTGGCGTTTAGGGAAGTCGTTGTGTTTGTTGTAGTAGATTTCCTACATACGGATGCGAAATGACAACGCTTGCCGGATTTTTTTACAGGTATTCGTGCGTGCAGGGCATGATGTAGCGTCAATCAAGTGAGTGGAGGATTCACATCTGTAGCATTTCTGGCCCTGCTTGGAGTATTTTGTGGTAGATCTTGTGAGATCCGCAAGCTTTGAAGTACTTGCGATATTATTGTCTTGTGTAAGCAGTTTAATCTTACGCATGGCCTGCTTCTCTTGCATGGCGATGAGTAATGCAGCGTGCAGTGTTAGTTCTGGCTCGAGCAAAAGCCTCTCCCTTACTTCCTTGGTGCGTATTTTCTCTACAAGATGGTCGAAAATTAAATCATCGGTTAGTCCTTCAAATTTGCGCGTCTTGGTCGGACATCGCAATGCGGCTACGTACTCCTCTACAGTTTCGCCTGGACAGCTGAGCCCTTTGCCGGGAGCGGTAACTCTCCACTGTCTTGTTCACGACCGGCGTGGAGAATTTGGCCAGCGTACGTATAGTGTGGTCGAAGGTATGAGCATAGTAGATCTGGCCGCGGAAGTAGATGGTAAGGACCCTCTAGCCTTTAGCAGCAAGACTTCTGGCCGCCGAAGTAGATGGCGGGGAGTCCTTTCGGGTTGTGGGTAGGGAACGGAATACTTGCTGTCGCTTAACTCCAAGGTAGTTTATAAGGATGGTCTTTCTTTTTTTGTCGTCCGAGTAGAGAGTTGATCCGCTTGCTACTATGAATGTCTCGAAAAGCGGATATCCCTCTACCCCGGGATCGCAGGTTTGCTGGGAGTCAACAGAAAACGTGGATACCTTTCAAGCTTTCTCGTCGATTGCGCCAAAATGTTGTATTGGAAGAACGACAGTGGATTAAACTGGTCAGAGTGCGTGACGTACATATTTTTTTCTATAATTTTTTCCACTCCTTCTTCCTCTCGCTCGCAGCACCTCTAGTCCTCGCTTCCTTCTTTCACAGCCAACACGATACATTGAAAAACAAATGGTGACCAAAAATCCACCAGGCGTAAATCAAAGAGCGCGGGAAAAATTTGCGCTTCGCCCAGTGCAAAAGACCATTGAGAGTGTTTAAACTAATGCTGCCAATATGCAATAATTGTGACAAAGGACACTAAGCACAGTGTACGAGCGAACGCAAATAAATTTTTAACGTAGTTACAGGGACTTAAAGTATGGAATAAGAATCGTTACGCTAGTGACAATGTTCTATAAATATATGGAGAGAGGACCGGCGTTTCTATGCAGTTACTCTCGTTCTTTCTGGCATCTTTGTTTGCGCATTTAGAGCGCGTTGCAGCGCCGTTTCTTTACGTGCATTTAATTTTGTGCCATTAACAGCGGGTCTGCCGTAAGCGGACCGACGGCAGAGCTTCGTTAGAAAGACCGCGGCCAGCCGCGGGCTGTTCGGAAGACTCCGTTGGCCGGGGTTTGGAGTCCCCTGCTATAAAGAAAACAAACAAATAAAGAGCAAGAGCTGTTAGAAGGATGCACAATGCAAAGGAAAAGTTGATATGTCGTTATATATTATTTAGAGCACTAATGAACATCTCTGGTGAAGTGATCAATGCAGTTTCTCTGGACAGGCTGTTCCATTCGGAAATGGCAAGAACAAGAGATGACTTTGAAGAAGTGTCTACGTGCAAAAATGGGTGAACCTTTAAATCGATGATCAACACAAGACGAATTAAGGGGATTCGGCTGGGTAAATCAAATCCTAAAAAAGTCGATCCTCGATAGAGCGTATGTGCTCTTCGCGCTCGACCTTTGGCGGGCGCAGTTAGGTGTCCACTGATGCGCAAAGTGCGAGGGTTTTGGGAAAATATAAAGTCATCACAGCGTCACGTAAGACTGTCGTGTCATGGTGTTGCATAACATCGTGATGGCACGTGACGTCAAGACGTCACGTGACACGGTGACGTCATCAAGGTTACATGACACGGACACAAAATCGCCGAGGCTGGCCATATAAATCCGCTGCATTGAAATGCCTACAACGAATTTGTTCCTGTTGATCCCTTCGGAGGCACGCCTACCCCCGGTTCACTGACGACAGCGACTAAAAGATAAGGTTTGACTACTTTTTAGTATTGCCTTGCTTGAGGTGAAAATGTTTACCGCTCGGTTTTTGTTACCTTCGTCCCTGTTTTCGCGCCGGTGCTCTTGGGAGTGCGGCAGCGTATTTTACAGCGACATCAGTTATGTGCTCTTCTCACCCCTGAAAATGATGTCCGTTGTATTTTTTGTAGTTGTTAATAATGCAGTTGTTGATTTCGGATGTTTTAGTTTGTGTATTAGTACGTAGTGTGTCCGTCGTCAATGTTGTCAAATCCTTTGAAAAATGTCGTCCGCCTGCCGCGGAACTCGATCGTTGGTCCCCTGCGTGTGAAGCGGACGCCTTACCATACTCAGTTATGCTCCAGCTTTTTTTCCTCCATAAGTCACATTTATTACAAATTTAAAACGCTACCTACATGACCACGACAGAAGGTGAGACTGTGTACACAGTGCGTTTCACATCATCTTATGACATTGACTTCAGCTCATTTACGTATTATACAATGTCTACGATATACTTGTTTATTTTCATCATGTGACAATTTAAACAGGATTTCATCGCTGGTCTTCGCTCGAAGTCAGACATTTCAATGTGTTCGAGCGGACTACTAGTGTATGCGAAGATATCAGCGAAGTGTTTCCAAGCAGATATTTTCTTTTCAACCACCATAGTGTTGAAGTTATTTTTCTACTCGGTCTGCAGACAGAGCAGAAAAAATTGTTAATACTTACGCAACACGTAGGGTGAAACACAGCAACAGGTGAGGTGTGACGTTCAAGTTGCTAAGGTGTCATTTCGGAGCAGATGGACTGAATGAACGGATAAAGGTGCGAGCGCGCACCGTAGAGTCCGCTGACGCGTTTCATGTTAACCCGAGTAACAAACCGGACAAACTTCCATGGTGTTTTGGAACTATTAAGTAGAGAGAATTTAAGCTGTCTGCGTACGAGGGGAGCGTGTTCGTACGTCACTTAGGTACAAAAGGTCACACGTGCTAAACGAAAACCACCGAATAAACAAGGACAAGTAAGTAGACTATACAAAGTGCACTCTCAAATGAAGGTTTATTGAAACAAACACAAGTAATAGCATCTTTCTGGCTATTCGTTTAGAAAAATTTTACAGGGCAGCAAATTTATAGTCCAGGCAAATTTGTAGAAACCACACCGTGACTATCTCTGAATGCAATATCATTTATCGTTGCACACCGCCAAATTTAGTGAGGAAAACTCCCCACTAAATTTAGCGCCATTCTCTAGGGCGAAGCTAAATCCTTGCCGTCTTCGAGATCACCCTAGAGGTCGTCTTTAACGTCGTCTTTAACGTAGTCCTCGACGCCGTCTAGACGTCGTCTTTAACGTAGTCCTCGACGCCGTCCTGGATGCCGTCCTTGACGTCGTCTCGGATTACGTCGACGTTGACGTCCTAGAGGACGACATCTAGAACGACCTCTAAGCTTCTAGGGTGACCTCAAAGACGACCTCTAGGACGGCCTCCAGGAAAACCTCAAGTACGACCTCGAAAAGGACGACGTCAAAGACGACGTCGAGACTAGAGGACGACGTCAAATACGACGTCTAGGACGACCACTAGGGGGATCACAAGGACGACACCTAGGAAGACCTCTAGGACGACCTCTAGGACGACGTCAAGTTGTCAGATCCTTCGAAGAGGGTACGAATGTGAAGAAGTGCGTACTGCCGCTCCGCATACGCATGGCGAAATGGGGTGCAAGCACAGTGAGCTGAAATGGTATACTGCGCATACTTGCTGCACATTAGGAGGTCAGAATATACATAGCTGAAATTTCAGGAGGACGCTTAAAGGGCAACTCCAGTCGAAAACGAAACCAAAAATAAATGACTGGTATCGCTTTAGTGTCACGAAATATATTAACAGCCTACCTATTACGTCAGAGTGAAGCCGTCCATACTCCACTAAACCAATTTCTAAGATGCGACCAGCGGCACTTTAGCGGTCGGCACGCGGTTTAGCTTTTAGTCAAGGAACACTGGCGCAGCACCCCTGTGACGTCACGGTACGGTGGAGCTGCGGTTGATTGGTTGCACCGCGGATCGCAGCACACTTATGATGTCACGTTGCGCCTGTACGGCTGATGATCAGTCTTGCCATCTCTCTAGCAGCGGGTTTCGGTTTTGCTGTAAACGCGCAAAACCCAACTTTGTTATACTTCGATCCGTGTTATTTATAAAACTACACACAATATCGGAAAAACATTTATACGTTGTAATTGAGGGACGCTGCTTTAGCTGAGATCAGTCGTTATCCCCAGTTCAAAAATACTGACCGGAGTGGCCGTTTAAGCTTCGCGTTTAAGAGTGGAACGCGATAGCTAAATATAAACCCCCGCTTGTTCCGAAGCCGTGCAAGCGTGTGTGTGTGGCTTAGCCCGTAGCACATTCAGCATCTCGTGTTCGCACCGCTCGAACACAGAATGACAGGCTCCCACAGAGCAGTGATAACGGCCAGCTCTGGTTGCGGTTGATCTGTTCTGTCTTCGACGGACGATTGCCATGTGGTTCTTCCACCCCTTCCATCAGAATATTTTGCTGTGAACATTGTCTTACTTCACTGCGACGTGACCGGTCGCCCTTAATAATAATAATAATAAATCTTTTTTAATTTCATCGGTTGTCATGGTGGGACCCGTGGAAAATAGCTGCAATATGCAGCTTGACTGGTCTTCGGGCCCCTACAATGGTCAGCAGCAACGGAACGGAAATAAAAATTAAAAAATTACTAAAAAGCAACAATTGAAAGATACATAACTACGCACTTGCCTGTTTTTGAAGCAAATATACAAACACAAAAAGCAGCAACAATTTACAAAACTCTGCACTTTGGCCTATTAATGGAGCAAAATAAAACAAAAAATAGAAATCAGGTACAAATCAGGAGCAAAAATACAAACGCGATTCTTTAAAAGTTTTGGAGTCAAAATCTACATCATCAATATAAAAATTATTTAGCAAGTCTGGTAGGGCAAATTTAAGCATTTGGAGACCATAGTTCGTTCGCTGAGTGACCATCTTCCACTTCTCCGCGCCGCGAGTGGGGTATGCAGGTGACGTTTCCTGTAAACCTGCAAGGTGTGGAGATCTGGCTGCCTTCTCCCGCGCCGACCCTCTTCCGAGATACGTCACGCCTCGGGGGAGCGGCGGTGACCTCGCGCAGCTCAAGGTCCGGCTGGACCGCTTCCCTAAGCCAACTGACGTCACGCGACTGGCTTCCCAAGACAAAGGAGCGAAGGCTTGAAAAGGGGAAGCCGGACAAAGAAAGGCTCTCTCTTGCACGGCAGCGCTTGGACGGCGGACAGCGTGCAGTGGTGACAAGGAGACGAGGACGCTGGCGCGGGATTTGGCGGGAGACGGACGCAGGCGCGGGGAAAGTGTTGGCAAGACGTCGAGTGCATCGGACTCGACGAACGGACCGGACGGCGAACCTGGACGACGACGTCCATGACGCGGTGTTGACGAACCGCTGGGACTTGGAGGAGCTGCTGTGGCAGCGGACTCTCCCCCCGGCCTCGCTGATGACCGTTCCCCGATCCCGAAACCCCCCCAAGGCAATGAGTGAGTGAATAAACCCTTTTGCCGAGAGCGATGTATTGCTGTGTCATATTCGTCCGGGAACAGGGTCTGAGGGAATCGGAGTTAGATGCCCGCATAAACTGGCGCCGCAACGTGGGGGCCTGATTTTCGATCAGGCAGGCATTCCGATTCCTAACCTGTTTCCGGTTGAATTGGGGCACTGTTTCGCGCTCTTTTTGGGGGTCATCTACGTCGCAGGAACGCCGCACGAAGTTTCGTTGCGGGCGCGCCGCACGAATGTCCTGACAACATCGCCTGCCCGACGAGGAGGCGCGGACCTTGACCGTTTTTTAAGGGGTTAACCCTTTTTCCCAGCCTGTCAGGAATGTGCGTATCCCCCGTTACGAGAAGCGCCTTGATTTTTTGCTGTTCAGCGCGCCGATGAATGCTGGCAGGTTGATCCTGCTGCGCAAGAGCGCTGTGTGCGTCGAAATTACCGCACTTCTCGAGGCCTGTAGCGTCGGGCGTCACCCCACCTTCGCCTTCGGCCGTCCACGGCTGCTGGGAAAGATGCCAGCTCACGGTTTGAGGGATGTGACGCGCCTAACCGCCTTTGCTCGCGTATCGATGTAATGTTTTGGAACGCTTTTTACCGATCGGACGCGTTAGAGAGGCATCGCTCTATGTGGAGAACGCTCCCATTGCGGATGGCGGTTGCATGCATGGACTGCGTTTGGAAATTATTCTCGCATTGCATTTTGTCCGGGAGGAGACTAGCGTCCCAGAGTTACCGTATGCTAGCTCCCAGGTGGCCTTGCTTGAGCTGTCAGCGCGGTTTTGAGCATCGTTAGTTGACAGCGTTTTAAGGTACTGTATGCGCTATTTTGGTTCCAACCAGACTTGTGCCCGTTACTTCAAAAAAGTAATTAATTACAGTTACAATTACTTGGCCTAAAAAGTAATGGATTACCGTTACAAATTACTCGCCGTAAAAAGTAAACGATTAATTACTTCGTTACTTTACTCGATTACTTTTGCGTTACTCCAAAGGAATACGAAAAAGACACACTTTATACTGCGTGTTCGAAGGGGGAAATTTTGGGCCTCATCAAAATTAAAACAGAAATAAACATATTCATTACTTTCTACCCAATATTTTAGGTTAATAAATTTTGGAGAACGAAACTATAAAGTTTTAAAGAACTTGAACAGGTGCTCAAGGTAAGCGAGCCTTGCGCTGTCCAGCCAGGACAGAACTAAATCCTATGAACATGCGACGAATGCACTTGGGCGGTGGAGGCACGCATGCACACCATTCGAATTAATCCGAGTTTGGCGTCGGCGAGCTTCAAAACCCGATTTGCCTAAATAGGGGCTAGTTTACCTACTAAAACGGACTAGCTGTGAGACCAAGATGCGATACTTGCCTCTGGGAACATTTCAAAGACTCCTCCTTGATGAAGGTTGTTCTCCGACCGAATGACCCACTTGATCTTCTTTCTTGATCACCAAACTTATCAGAGCCAAGACGTCACACGAAATATTATTGCACAATCTCTCAGCTGAACTGACTTTCCAGTCTAGAAATTATTAAAAACAGGCCAATTTTCAGTGAACAGCATGCTTCATGTCTTTCACACGTTTACAGGCGGCTTGACAACTCCAGTCTCCAAGTGAGTCACCGTTTATTCTCAGAAAACTCGGGCTATGTTTCCTTTCCCTGAAATTTCGGTCTAAGTTCCCGCAGGCCCAATCCGCTGACGAGAACCCTAGCATTCTCGTTTCTAAGAATACGGGCTCAGCTTGTATGCCCCAAGCCGTTTTGTTGTGCTCCCCGACCAGCTTATTGCCTGCTGTCGAAAGTTACTGTTTAAACTGACAGCAGGGTTGATGCTAGATTTTTCTTTTTTCCAATGAACTGCCACCATCGCATTCCTCCTGTTTTTGCACTACGTATCCGCTAGTGTGAAGTCAAGCAACAGGAGCCACATAGCTGGTTGGCCCAGCCAGTATTCAACTATCACAGCGCTGTCAAGGATGAGCAGGGTCGAGGCCTCATTAGAGCTGCCTCTCTGTTTGCGGGGTGAGCGTGTGTATAGGCGGAAACACCAACAAGCAAAGCACGGTTTCGTTAAAAAAAATTGTATTGGGGGAACAAGGCGCGGAGGAGTGGGGAGGGATGAAGGAGGATAGAGGAGGGGGGGGGGGGGGGGGGGAGGAAGGAAGCGGACGTACGCACCACGGTCGCTCTGTCCACGGTCCCACTCGACACGAACCCCACGCCACGGTTTTATGGTCACTTCGTTTTCTGCTCTTTTGTAAGCTCGCAGCCGTCCGTTCGTTTTCCAAGAAGTCGAAGCCTGTTGCCTTTCTGTAGAGTGTCAAATCCTCCCAGCCTGGCTGACCGTACGAACGAGTCGAGAAACGGTCTCTGGCTGAGCTGTCGTGCTTTCCGTGAATTCCTTTCGCTCTCCAGAACCTCACCAGAGTCTTGTGTTACCATGCTAAAAGAGCGAAGGCCGTTGCATCGCCCTTCTTCCACTCTATTTCTCCCTTTGACGGGACGGAAGAATTGTAACGAGTAATTTCAGTAATTCGTTACTGAAAAAAGTAATGAGATTACGTTACAAACTACATTTTCAAAAAAGTAACGGATTCATTACTAAATTACAAGAAAAGTAATTAATTACAAGTAATCCCGTTACTTGTAACGGATTACTTCCAAGTCTGGTTCCAACCAAGATCGCTTTGAACGAGTACCTAGTGGCCAGAGGCTACATTTAGGGGCTAAGCCCACTAAATCGTGCCAGATACGCGATGTCTGGTGCGCAGACATCGGAATCCTGAAAACCACAGAGTTTCCGTTTTCACTTTTATCAGTGGCTGTGTGTGTGTAATGCTCCGTGGAGTCCAGTTTGACGCGAAGGGTATGACCCGTGCGTATCTGGTTGTAGAGTCGTGAGGTTGATTCCGTTTCATTGTGCGCACAGTTGGTTCCGGATCCTCACACCCCCATATCGATGGTTGAGCCCGCGGCGGGAGTTACTCTTTCATTTCGTTTTCCCCATCTCCGGAGGTGCGGCGGCTAGCGCGTGCTTTGCGCTGCCGCCGGATATAGAGAACGGCGGTACGGCTCTCGGCCGTGCTTGGGTTCGCGTTGGGACGCGAGGGCGTTGAGAGCGTAATGGGTCGTGCAGAGACCTGGATTAGAGTAAAATTATAGATTTAGGGGAGAAAAGACAGCTAGGTGGGTAATGAGCTGTGCTCGTGCAGTGAAGAGCTGCACGGGGGGGTGGCGGTCTTGCGAGGATGTGACGAGTTGTTCATAGTTTTATCCTGTACAGATGCGCGGTTGGCCCGGGAAAATGTACGGTTCACGTCGGCGGGTACGTGCCCGGGAAGCCTAGAAATTATGGCAGCGGCATGGCCGTCGGCGGCCTATAACTGTTGTGCGTTGTGTCAGCCCGTCGCTGTTCAAACTGCAGCCTTTGCATGAATGGGTGGCGGGTGTTGGAATCCAGCGGTAAATGCGGTAGACACTTTGACGCTGCGGAAACTGTTCATGCAGAGCAAATATAGTTTATTGGCTCGTCCATTTCCAAGACCGGCCGGTTAGATTATTTGACAGTTCAGTGTCGCGCTTGTTGCGCGGAAGATGAAAGGTGCGCGTGTGGGATATTTACATTGTTCGAACCCTACCTGTCCTCACAGTCGCAAGAAGACTTTTCAGTCATGCGGCGTGTTGACTTGGCTGGGGGCGAGCTTTGTGCGTACCCTACTGCGTTTGTATGTGGACACGTTGCTCGGGTCGAGAACGTCGAACAGTCGCGAGACGCGTTGACGACGTACTTTTATTGCTCGATCCCGGCCGGCCTTGACATCAGCTGGAAGACTTTTTAGTTATGCGGTGTCGGGGTCTGGCCGGGGGAGATCTCTAACGTGCGTCCATGCGCTTGTCGCGGTTGTCGAGCCCGTGCGGAGTTCGGTGCGGACCGCCGTTACGCGCTCGTCGCTCCTGTTGGGAGGTCACCTCCGAGCAGTGAAGCGGTAACATCTGGTTGCATGCCCAGACGTTACGGACATAGCCGTGTAAATAGGCTGTCCGATTAGATCTGCTGTCCGCACGATCTAGATACTCTTCCCTTTGTACTGGTGTAAGTGGCCGGTACCACGGAACAACAGCCTCTCAGTAAGGTGATCATCCCTTCTGATGAAGGCGTGCTGCGTAGCTTGGCTGTAGCGTGTTTGTAGCTCGGGTGTCGCGAACGCCGTGTGCATGAGTGCCTGTCTTGGGTAATTGCTACTGTTGGCAGCGTGTTTTTTTCGAGTCGCACCTCGCGAACGGGACTGGATTTGTGGCCGTTTCTGTTTTACGGGAGGTTGTTGTTAGTTTTTGAAGTTTTATGCGTTTTTCGAGAGTGTGTTGGAGATTAATATTGTTGTCAGAGGTGTGCGGTTCTGACGCTCTGGTAGATTGTTTTCTGTTTTAAAAGAATGCGGTTGAGTTTTATAGGAGCAAACGTTGTATAGTGGGCATATGTACGAATTGAGTATACAGTGAGTGCTTATGCTTTTTAGTTGAGGAATACTTTTTCCTCTTAGGTACCTCTTGAACGCGTAGCGTGACGTTCTTAATGATTGCCTGCCTGATGGTATTGAAATGAAGAGTTTTGTTTTTATTTCGTGGCATGTCCAACGATCGAAAGATTTTGGTTTCGTCGCGCTGTCTGATATAGCGTGCCGGTATTCGTTTTTGTGCGATTCGCTGTCTGGGATATTAGGGACGGAAGCGAACTTCAAGAGCCGGCGTGTGTTGTGTGCCTGAGTGCCCGTGCGTGTTGTGAGCTGTGGTGCTCCGGACCAGTTCGTGGACGTGCTCCGTCGGTCGCGAGCTTCCCAGTGAATCAACGTTCACCACTGGCCTGCCTGGTTTGATGCCACCACCATCACCATCGAGGGTGCTCGTCATCATCGGTGACCCTCAGCTGAGCAAGTTCCCTGCCTGAGGTCCTGGGAACCACGCAACCTCAGGCCCCCCGGAGTCTGAGCCTTGAGGGGAGGGAGGTGTGGAGATCTGGCTGCCTTCTCCCGCGCCGACCCTCTTTCGAGATACGTCACGCCTCGGGGGAGCGGCGGTGACCTCGCGCAGCTCAAGGTCCGGCTGGACCGCTTCCCTAAGCCAACTGACGTCACGCGACTGGCTTCCCAAGACAAAGGAGCGAAGGCTTGAAAAGGGGAAGCCGGACAAAGAAAGGCTCTCTCTCGCACGGCAGCGCTTGGACGGCGGACAGCGTGCAGCGGTGACAAGGAGACGAGGACGCTGGCGCGGGATTTGGCGGGAGACGGACGCAGGCGCGGGGAAAGTGCGGGCAAGACGTCGAGTGCATCGGACTCGACGAACGGACCGGACGGCGAACCTGGACGACGACGTCCCCATGACGCGGTGTTGACGAACCACTGGGTCTTGGAGGAGCTGCTGTGGCAGCGGACTCTCCCCACGGCCTCGCTGATGACCGTTCCCCGATCCCGAAACCCCCCAAGGCGATGAGTGAGTGAATAAACCCTTTTGCCGAGAGCGAAGTATTGCTGTGTCATATTCGTCCGGGAACAGGGTCTGAGGGAATCGGAGTTAGATGCCTCTGCACTTTGGCCTATTAATGGAGCAAAATAAAACAAAAAATAGAAATCAGGTACAAATCAGGAGCAAAAATACAAACGCGATTCTTTAAAAGTTTTGGAGTCAAAATCTACATCATCAATATAAAATTATTGAGCAAGTGTGGTAGGGCAAATTTAAGCATTTGGAGACCATAGTTCGTTCGCTGAGTGACCATCTTCCACTTCTCCGCGCCGCGAGTGGGGTATGCAGGGGACGTTTCCTGTAAACCTGCAAGGTTAGCTAAAAAACATGAGCCCCTTATTTTTCTCCTTCTGAAGCTAGCACAAAGTCTATAATCACATAACTTGTAAATAGTAATTATCTTAAAATTTCTAAATATTTCAGAAGTGTGAGCATCATAAGGGACATTACATATGCTCCTTAATATTTTGTTTTGTAACAAAAACAGTTTTTCCATATTGGTTAGTGTCGATGAACCCCATACTAGATGGCAGTATGGTAAGTGAGAGTAAAATAGAGAGTTGTAAACTAACAATTTAACATTTGTGGGCAACAAAGAACGGTTGCGATTTAGGATCCCAATTACTCGGCGGAATAAGATAATTTATATGACAATCCCAGGACATTTTCTCATTAAAAAATACGCCAAGAGTTTTGAAAGAACTAACTATTTCAATTGGACAAGAATTTAAACTCAGTGATCTAGATAAAACCACAGACTTGTTTTTTGGACGAAAAATAATTGCTTTTGTTTTATTAATGTTTACCTTTAAAGAGTTACAATCGCTCCAGGATTTTATCTAGTATCATCCGCGTAGTTAACAAATTTTGCTGTCCTGTTAACGTTCACAATGTCGTTTACGTATAAGTTAAAAGAAAGGGTCCTAAAATACTTCACTTCCTTCTGAGGGGATGGGTTTTACCGTAGATGAGTAACTGTTCATGCAAACGAATTGTTTACGATACTGCAAGTAGGACTCTAAAAGCAAAAGTGCCTTCCACGGATACCGTACATTTCAAGTTTTTTTAAATAAGACATCATGACTTAGGCAGTCAAATGCTTTCGTGAAATCTAAAAATAACCCTAGCACTATTTTTTGTTTTCAAAATTTTTCAAAATGAATTCTTTTTGGGTAAGTAACGCTGTTTCACTAGAACAGTCCTTCCGGAAACCAAACTGAGAAGACCTAATAAGATTATATTTGTTTGAAAAGTTTACTAAACGATGATAGATTAATTTCTCTAAAGCTTTAGAAAAAACGGGCAATATAGAAATGGGCCTATAATTGCCTAGCTCATTTTTATCGCCTTTTCTATATAAAACAGACACCTTTGCTATCTGCATTCGTGTAGGAAATACACCCGTTTCAAAAGAAATATTAAATATATACGCTAACACGGGAGCAATTATATCGATGACATATTTAATTGGACGAATTTGTATTTCCTCAACATCACAACTTGCACTATTTTTAGCTGCATTATCACATTACCAACTTCTGTGCTGGTAATTGGCTCTAAAAAAATAGAATTGCAGTTCCTTTGCTGAATATATTTGCAGGAGTCGGAACCATCGACAGTGCTACCTAGATTTACGAAATGATAATTAAACACATTTGATAAGTTTTTACCGGTTACGTAAACACCTTTGTACTGTAACGTTTCAATGGTATTAGACACAGGAGCACCGTTAACCAAAGAACCTAGATGCATCCACATAACATCGGTGCGACCACTTGATGCAGAAAAAAGGAAGAGTAGCAACGTTTTTTTTGCATTCTTTAGTTCTTTATTTAGGTAGTTTCGATAAGTCTTGAAAATTTCAAGAGCGTCTGGATCGCGGTTTTTAATAAATCGATTACATAGAGCATCTTTTCTGCGAATCCTTTTGAACATGGCGCAGGTTATCCACGGCTTTCGAATCTTTTAGGATTGTCTTACGGATTTATACGGAAAGTGATGTCTATACAATTGAAGAACCAGTTCTAGAAATGTGTTATAAGCATCGTCGGCAGTACTTTGCTCAAGCACGGCGTCCCAATTTATAGCTGCTACGTCCCGTCTAAAGGCGTCGAGGCTGTTGATTTCTACATTTTGAATAAATATGGATTGTTTTTTTATTGTCTTGCTACGTAGATTATATTGCACCTGTAAAAATATTGGAAGATGGTCACTCAGGTCACAGCTAATTACTCCACTTTTTACTCTATCTAGGTGATAATTTGTTATAAATAAGTCTAAAACAGTTGTTAAGTGCAAAGTAATTCTGGTGGGATTAGTGATTGTATTAGTACACCCGTGCACGCCAACAAGGCTCACCCTTTCCTTTTTGGTGGCACTGTCAGAAAACATATTTATATTGAAGTCACCACCACAATTGACGTTATAATGACTCTCGTTTATGAAACTCAAAAATGATTTAAAAAATTCAAAAAATGCAAAATGCTACCATCTGGTGGGCGGTAAACAACACCAAAATATTCTGGTTTTTTCGCAGACACATTACTTCCACATTCTTCGTGATAAAAGCGTAGTCACTCAGAAGATCAGAGTTTATGTCTTCTTTTATCAGGAGAGCTAATCCTCCGCCGCCTTTTAAAGTACGATTTAGAATAGAAGTTTTATACATTGGTAAACAAAAGATATCAAAATTATCGGTGTACCAAGTCTCGGTAAACATAATAACATCAAAAAGACCACTAAACTGATCGAAAAAAAGTTCAAGGTTAGTTTTCTTATTTACTGCTGATTGTACATTTAAATGAAAACAAGTCAAATAAGAACCACTTTCTTGCTCAAGGTGACCTATAAGGTCCTTAGGAAGCAAAGGAGTTTGGTTCACCATTGAGGAGAAAAAACCTGTTTCAAAACATGAAGGAAAGAATTGCCTGTTTACCTACTACGACGAAGCAAGTCATCCTCGTTCCTTACAACAATCGGTCGGTCACCGTCCTGTTTTCTTGCTAAGATACTTCCGCTGCGGTGCCACACGTACCGAAAACCAGCCCCTCTAGCCCACTCTTTTGCCTTCCACAGTAGTTCCCTGTTTTTCTTAGTCATGTTTTCGACAATAAACACATCGGGCTTGGTTCCTATACTTCGTTTCAGCTTCGGTCCGAGCGCGGCCGATGTTATAAGCCGAAGGGCCAATCAATCGGCGAAAGAGGCACGACGTCATGGCGTGTTCCCTGCAGTTGATAGGACCAGCTGATATTTGATGTATCTCTGAACGTGCTCCTCCGCCGGCTAGTCTTATCAAGCGCAGAGAGCACGCCATGACGCTGCGCTTTTTGCGCTGTTTGATTGGCCTATCGACTCATAACATCGGCCGCGCTCGAACCGAAGCTGAAACGAAGTATAACAGCTTTCTTTTGTTTTGCAGCCACCCCATACAAAAATGTCCTATGGTCGGCTATAGAAACTTCTTTGTATGGTCGGCTTTAGCTATTTGGCCCAATTAGCTAAAGAATTTTCTATGGCTGTCTTTAGCATTTTTTATGGTCACCTTTATGGGCCTCTTTAGCTTTGTCTATGACCCTATCGCTGTGAAGCCATAGCGGTCTTTAGCTTGTCTAATGGTTGGCTAAAGACTTCTCTATTGCTTTCCCTATGGCACTCTTTAGCCAGCAAGCTCTAAAAAAATATTTTTTTCTTTTAAGTTCTTGCGACTTGTGAGCGCTACATGGTAGATATACATGCATATATCTCTGAACACACAGAATACACAGAATACAAGCAGAACACTACCCCCACAACAGCGACAACGCAGCGCGACCGGGCTTTTCTATATATGCCATGTTCGCACAACCTGTATATATGGCAGTCTACTTTTTGAATCCGACTTTGCCGGTGACCCATTATTTGTCGCAAAAACACGACATATTGTCGTGTTTTTGCGACAATGTGTGTTTTTGCGTGAAAACATATTGTTCGTATTTAATACATTATTTGAATTGTCTCTTGGAATAGCCCCCATCTCTTAATCCAAAACCCTGAAAAATGCAAATGTAGATCATTAGGCTAATTAACTAAAATTTATTAATTATCTTTTTGATACGTTTGATGAATCACTTTGACAATGCAGTGATGACATGCAGTACACTGGTGCTGAAGATTGCAATCAAGCTATTGCTTGATTGCAGTGTTCGGCGTGAGTGTAATTTATTTTCACATTTGGGGGGGTAATAATTCATTTTAATTGTTGCACAAGTATTTCAGTAGATTTTTCAAACAAACAATATTACTGGTTTTCACGACTCGTTGCAACAGCAGAGAACATATCTTGGGTCATGGTTTGTCACCGGCATTACAGAAATTCAGTATTGATTTAATTTTCTAACGTGGAGTGTTTTTACTAAAAAGTAAGCGCCGGTAGTGATTTTCTATAGGCGTGGAAAGAAATGTTTTCTATAGACGCATAAAGACAATTTATTGGTTTCCAGTCTTTTAACTCGGGGCCGAAGAATTTTCTATAGACGGGTAAAGAACATTTATTGGTTCGCTGTCTTTAGACATGGGGCCATATAATTTTCTATTGGCATCTAAAGAAATTTTATTGGTTCCCAGTGTTTAGACCCAGGGCCATAAAATTTTCTATAGACGGTTAAAGACAATTTATTGTTTCCCAGTATTCAGACTTGTGGCCATAGAATTTTCTATAGGCGGGTAAAGAAAATTTATTGGTTCCCAGTCTTTAGTCACAGGGCCATATATTTTTCTATAGCTGGCTGTAGCTGTCTTTATGGATTTCTATGGCTGACCATAGAGGACCATAGGGGGTGATAGCCTGCCATATAATATTCCATAGACGACTATAGACCATTTTTGTATGGGACCGTTCTCTCGTGGTTTGTCTGGCGAAGCGGATGATGATATGCGGCACCTTATCGGGTTTAGCGGGTAATCTGTGTATCGCAACTACATCGTTCGTTGTTAGGGTTGGAAGCTGTAATCTGGACGCTACCTCGTTGACCTTATCAAGCAAGTTCTCGTTTTCAGTTTGGATAACGCCGTGAACCTCTAGTAAGCGTGCTACATCAAGGTCCGGTTTATTTTTCCCTGCCTGATCCCCCTTAGATTTTTCTGGTTTGCAGCTTGGGAATCGACAAGCCTTTTTGTAACAGTCTTTTTTAGATTTATACGTTGTCTCAGATACACCAGAGCATTCGCCCAAGTGATAAGAACGGTCACAATCCGAACATGTCAAGGAATTTACATTGCTCTGTTTGCTGTGCCAAACGAGAGTACATATCCAGAAGGATTGCAGGGAGCCTTGGTGTCAGCAGTGCCGCAGGATCGGGCATGCATCTGAAGACTGAGTCCGTACGTACGCCACTGTCATTAGCGTTTCTTCTACGGATGATGCACAAGACCTCGAGATGGACGAAGAGGAAGCAGAAAATACGACACGGAGCGAATCTCAGCAACAACCGCCCGCTCCAACAACACGAACAAGCAGGAGAATCCCGGAACACCAAGCCCTGCCACCGGTTTTTCCGAGGCCAACGCTGAGCTGGAATTTAACGCTCAAGGAACAGGCACCCCTAGTGAATCAGTCGAAGCAGCCGTCGAATTTCCGGAACAAGTCGAAGAGTTCCCCGACGCTCCGCTGAGCAAGGAGCTGCAGGTAGAAACTAAAACCGACGCCGACGACGCACCACTGACCGACGATTTTCCAGTTTTGCAACCGCTTGGCCCCTTTCTCTCCCACATTCTCCCCGGACCGGCCACTCAAGACAGAACAGAAGTGGAAGGGTGGCTGGACAAAGAAGGGACGTTTCAATCCGATGCCCCACATCCCATCAGAAGACCGCCGGCGACAAGACCCGGCGTAGACAGCGACACTGTCGACGGCCCGAGACGTCAAGAAACATAGGTATAACGGTGACCTTATTTTTATTTTTGGTTCCAAATGTTACTTATTCACATTACGCTCCTCAACATGAAACAGCTTTAAATCGCCACGTTTAACCCAAGCAATTTAATTTATAGGATAAGCAAGTAGTGGCTTCTAAATTTGCTCTTGAAAGAAAACACCGTTCTAATTTGGTTTCCGGAAACCAAACAGTCTTCCGAGACTCATGTGAACTACATGCATTTTTTGTCGAAATATATTATCCCTCTTTTCCTCAAGGGCCGTCGGCCACAGTGACGGCAGCGCAATATCGGCTAATAAAATACGGAAGATTTGTGATCTGTTCAAACTGGGAAACAGATAAGAACGGCCGAGTTTGCTCGGCTGAAGTAATTCGGCATTAGGAGTCGATTAAAGTGATAGCAGTGCTCGCCCCCAGCGACGCCGCCGACCGTAAACTCTTTTTGTACTATAATCTCCGACAGTATCTTGACAGTCCCGTACGAGCGATTGTCGCAGAAGATTTTAACTGCGTTTTACACACGCAGGATTGCTCACGTAACCTGCACTCTGAGCTCAGCCGGCCGGAACTTAGTAAATTACTGTGAAATTTTGACCTCGTGGATGCGATTGGCGCGTCTTGGGTTTCAGGGCCTAGTTATACGCACTGGTAAGGCTGCTGCCACGCCCGGCTAGATCGCGTTCATATGTCCCCGGCAAACCACGAATCTCCGTCGGACGTCCGAAAAAGAGCCGAATATCCGGTGCCAGGATGGGACGGTTATCGTACGTAAGGCTCACACCCATTTCTGGATGTCCGGATTTGCACATTCAGTGGACGTCCGAGGGACACCCAATAATGGCCATACACATGGCCGGTTTCATTGTCCTAGAAAATGCATTATAGGTTGCCATTTCTGCGCAGTTAAAACCTCTATACTGTAACAGTATGTAGGTTCGTGACAATAAATTATCACCCCAACGTTTTGAGTATAGTTTGCTTTAGAAGTTTGGGATTGTCACTCAAGGCATGCTTAAAAACCTAATTTAGAACGTATGTTGATTTAAATGTATATAAGCAATTGCTAGCTTTTGTGAAAATAACAGCAAATACTGGAGGAGTCATTTTTTCACAATAAGAAAATACAGATGTGCAATAGAAGCCAAAAGGCATGCCAGTATAGCTTGTGTGAAGAATCGTGGTGTATCAGCTACGTGAATTAAGAAAGACGAGACCGCTTTGAAGTAGAAAACAGCGTTATATTAGAAAACAATATGCCAAGATGAAAACACACTAATTAAATTTACACACAAAAAACTACGAATGGTATGACTTTGGGGAAATAGTTACAGGAACGCACGTTCTACAGATTGTTCTCGCAATGTCGGCACACTGCTTGCTCACTAAGGGCAACCGGAAAGTTCGCTGTAACGACTTACCGCTTTCTTGTTTCGTGGCGCTGGGTCTTGGGAGGTGTTGTGCGCTGGAGCGGCGACAAAGCACGTACCGAAAAGCCCGGGGTTCAGCTTGAAGCCGATGGGTCGGCGGCGGCGTTCGCACGGCGTCGGCGTCTGGGGTGGCGTGTTGGAATAGACGGGGCCGCTGTGGTCTTGACGCGTGCTCCGCAACACGTGCACCTGCTTTCAACTGGGGTGAAGGCTTCGTGGGAGCTGGAGGTCAGGCCAGGTTAGGGTGCCTTCATGGGCGCTTTGCTTAGGGTGGTGCATCTCGCCATTTTGTCCCACAAATTTATTTTTATTTTTTGTTCAGAAGCGCGTGAAAGAGCGTGCCCCTGCACGCGTTTGTGGCTCTGACTGTGCTATGGCGACATTTTGTTTTCGTCGATTTCTTTGTATTTTCCCCGTGAGCGCGTGCTGTCGGCATCGGGTACTACAAAGGGTGGCATCACCCTAAACAGAAGGACATTGAGGCACCCTAGGCCAGGTGGAAGCCTTGAAGAACCCGGGTCTGGACGCCCGGCGGTTCCCTTCCACACGCTGGTCTGCCCGCTCAAACGCACTCCATTTTCTGTTCTCCGCCTTCCTTCTCTTTTTTTCTTTCTTGATGCAGGGCGCGTGGCACGCGCCACGAGGATGACGCGCGCGCGCACACACACAGTTCGTCGCGTGCACAACGCGGCTCGAAGATGACCCGGCACGCGCACATACACACCGTTGAAATCCTCGCACGTTACGGCTTGACTTCATACTCCATTCAAGGCATTCAGCTATATTTGGAAGAAATGTTATGAAATGTAGAAGCCTTCAACAGAAAGAAACTGCATGGCCTGCATGCGAAACGAAGCAGTTATAGTTAATATTGTGAGGGTGTTTAATGAGATTATTACAATGGTAATGAATGGACAAAAGGGAACTGTTCCGCCGGTTGAGTGTAGTCCAAATCTCCCTCGGTCGACCAGGCGCGTGCCTAGCTGCCGTGCCGACACTTCTTTATCTTCCTCACAATACCCCCGGGGGGCTGGAGTGCCGGTCATCCGGTACGTTGGTGTTGGTTGTTGGGTTTAGGTTTGGCGATGGTAGCACTTCATACGGGCCACATGGACAATGTCCTTAGACCTGGAGCGACGGTCACGGGGAGGCTGGACTGGGACGACCTCGTAGTTGGTTGCAGAAAGGCGGCGGACTACCCGATATGGTCCGACAAACTTGCGCATTAGTTTCGCCGATCGGCCCAGTTGGCGGAGAGGGGTTGCCAGTAAAATCTCGTCACCGATGTTGTACGAGACGTTAGGATGGCTCTCTGCATGACAGAGTTGATGGTGGTGCTGTGACCTTAGAGTCTGAAAGTGGGCGATTCGACGGGCATCTTCAGCTCGACCACTGACATCTGAAGTGTAGGCATCCTGGGAGACGTCGGGTGCACACGGCAAAATTGTGTCCAAAGTTGTCAGGGGATAACGGGCGTACAAAAGGTACTATGTTGAGATTCCTGTGGTAGCCTGGCGTGCGGTATTGTTCGCGTAAGTGACGAATGGTAAGACCGTGTCACAGTTGGTGCGGCTCTCGGTAACGAACATTGAAAGCATGATAGCTAATGTGGGGTTTAGACGCTCCGTCAGTCCGTTAAATTGAGGATGGTAGTCGCTCGTTGTGTTGTGAATAGTGGTAGCCAGGTGAAAAACATCCGCGAGAACCTTGGAAAGCAACGGGGTGCCCCGGTCACTGACGATAGTTTGTGGAGCGCCATGGCGTAGAACAATAAAGTAGAGAAAGAAGTCGGCCACTTCTTGTGCACTGGCGGTGGGCACAGCTCTCGTTTCTGCATAATGAGTCAGATGATCGATGGCCTCAATTATCCAGCGGTTTTTCGTGGCGGAGGCAGGAAAAGGTCTCAAAACGTCAATACCGATCCGTTGAAAAGGGGTTTCGGGTGGCGGTATGGGTCGTAGAGGGCCGGGTGGTGCGGTGGTGGGGCTTTTGCTCATCTGGCATAGGTGGCATGCGTGCACGTATTTGCTGATGGATCGATGCATCCCATTCCAGAAGAAACGGTCGCGAACTCTAAAGTGGATGGATGGATGGATGGTTGGATGGATGGTAATGGCCCTACCCTTTGTATCGGGCGGCAGCTTGCGCCACCTAGCCTAACATTTCGTCATCCCTTCTTTTTTTGAAAAAGATTGTATGAATTTTGTTATAACAGCCCCCCTCTCTCTCTTTTTTCAGGTGAATTTATTACTGATTTTTATCTGTATTTTTTTTTTCCTTTATATCCTTCCACCAAAGTATGTCTTCGAAAAGCCAAGGTGGCCAGCAGTAGGGTTATCATGGTTGGCCCTCATCACGTCTTGTTGTAGATTGCGAGGAACAACGAGAAGCCATGGGCGTTCATGAGGTTCGTAATTACGTCGATATAGGATTCCGTTAAGGAGAGTGAAAAGGCGTGCGCGCTCTTCCACCTGTCGAGCGGCGTGGGGGAGCGTACCTTTTAGCTAGCGGTTGATGGGCTCTAATGTCGGATCGGACTGTTGAGCCTCGGCGATGTCGACCTGGTCGAGGGTGGCTGTGGTGTTTAGGTGGTGTATGGGATGCTGAAGGGCAGACACAGCGGGGAGGGGACATCGTGAGAGCCCATCTGCGTCTAGGTGTCGCTTGCCCTATTTATAGATGACAGTAAAGTCGTACTCCTGTAGCTTTAACGACCAACGTCCGAGACGGCCTGATGGATCTTTAGGCGTAGCAAGCCAACAGAGGGCATGATGGTCAGTGACAACGCGGAAGTGGATGCCATATAGGTAAGGGCGACATTTGGAGATCGCCCACACGACCGCAAGGCATTCACGTTCTGTGATAGTATAGTTGCGTTCCGCTTTTGTAAGGGTACGGCTTGCGTAAGCGACGACGTGTTCTTTACTGTGGACGTTTTGTGCAAGAACTGCGCCAAGGCCGTGTACACGTGCATCTGTACGTAACTCGGTGCTGGCACCCTGGACGAAGTGGCTAAGGACAGGAACAGACGTTAGCGCAGACTTAAGAGACTGGAAGGCTCTGGCTTGGGAAGAGCTCCATTCAAACTTAGCGTTGCTGCGAAGAGAGGTTCGGCAATATGTGAAAATCCCGAAATGAATCGTCGAAAATAGGTACAAAGTCCGAGAAAAGCACGAACCTTTTTAAGTCCCTTCGGTTCGGGAAAGTCAGAAACAGCCTGGATCCTGCTAGGGTCTGAACGTATTCCATCGGGACTAACGAGGAGGCAAAGAATTTTGATTTGCTTCGCTCCAAATACGCACTTGCTTGAATTTAGTTGCAATGTAGCTCTGGTGAAGCAATCCAAAACCTCTCGTAGCCGATGCAAGTGTTCGTCGAATTTTGTCGAAAATACAAGAACGTCGCCAAGATAGCATAAGCACACATTCCAAGTGAGAACACGAAGGAGGGTGTTCATCATTCTTTCGAAAGTTGCTGGGGCATTGCAAAGTCCGAAAGGCATAACATTGAAGTGATAGAGGCCACTAGGGGTAATGAATGCGGTTTTAGGTTTGTCGGCGTTGGCTACAGGTATTTGCTAATAGCCACTTCTGAGGTCTATGGAAGAAAAGAAACAAGATCTTTGAAGAGCATCAAGCGTGTCATCGACTCGGGGCAGGGGATATGCGTCCTTTCGTGTTACACTGTTGAGGCGTCGGTAATCCACACAGAATCGCCATGATCCGTCTTGTTTCTTGACCAGTACCACAAGGGAGGACCATGGGCTAGACGAACTTTCGATGACTTTCTTTTGGAGCATATCTGTGACGTGTTGCTGTATGACGGCACGCTTTGCAGGCGAAACCCTGTAGGGTCGACTTCTTACTGGAGGGATGTCAGCTGTGTCAATAGTGTGACGTACTAAGGAGGTTGTCGGAAGGGTATTGTTCTGGAAGTCAAAGTTCGTATGTTCCTAGGAGGTCGGTCAGGGTTTTCTGTTGTTCAACTGGGAGGTCCGGGTCGATCATGTTTCTAATGCGGTGAGAAGGATCTTGAGTGGAAGGAAGGCGGGTTGGACTATGGGAAACACCGTTAGACAATGAAGCGATGTTGTCTTCCTGGTACATCCTTAACGTAGCAACATGGCTTCCTAGTGGAATAATCTGTTGTTCGCGAGAAGCATTTGTAATGTAGAGATGAACTTAGTATTGTCTTATGGTGACAATACAGAAGGGCACAGCAATCCCCTTTTTGGTGAAGAGGGATAAGGATGGTTCGAGAAGGGTGGAGGTTCCTGGAAATTGTTGATCAGTCGTAAGTGCTGCGAAAATCACAGATAACGCAAGTTAACGGCGGGATGCTCTGCTAACTTGACAGAAGGGTCAAAAGAATTAAGGTGTAACTCAAGGCTGGCGCAATCAATTAGGGCGTCTGTTGACGCCAGAAAGTCCCATCCTAAAATGACATCGGCTGCGCAGTCCGGAAGTACGGTAAATAAATAAACATAGCGTGTTCCAACGATGAGCACTGACAGGGTTGCACATCCCAGTGACTGGCGAATAGCTCCATTTCCTAGACGCAAGAAATGCGCACGTGCTGGAGTTAAAACGGCATGTAAGCGTCGGCGGATGCCTTCAGAAATACAGAATGTAGCGGCTCCAGTGTCCACCAAAGCAGAGAATGTTTTTGTTAACGGTTAAACGGTTTCAACGTTAACGGTCGTAGGTCCAAGAGCTGGAGGATTTACCGCAAAATGCGACTGTGCAGCCTGACCTCCGGTTAGGCCGCAGGCTGCCTCGCTCAGTTTGACGTCAGGGTGGGAGCGGCAGCGTTGTTGAACGCCGAAACTGAACGGCGACGGGCGGGATAGGGGGAAGACGATCTGCTGCAGCGGTTCCCAGCTGTTGGAAGCGGACTTCCATCGCGGCGGTTGTTGAAAGTGTGGGTGTCGTTGGAGTAGTAAGATGGCGTTCCACGCTGAAAAGCTTTTTTGGCTGATCCGGCGGCGACAATAGCGGGTGACGTGTCCAGGAGCACGGCAGTGGAAACATATTGGCCGGTTGTCATCTGTTCGCCAGAGGTCAGCTCGGCGCTGCGGTCCGTAGGAGCGTGAAGGGAGTGGCTCGTGCGTGTGGAAAGGGGCGGTGTAGCGCTGCTGCATCGGCTGGATAGAGCAGAGAGGGGAGAATGCTGGAGTGGCCGGTGAAGCAGGTGCGTAGGCGCACGGAACCGAGGTGGGCGGCTGCAAAGCTGCACGGAGTTCTTTTTGCTCCACTTTGTGAATTGTCTCTGGCTCGATGGCACATCCAGAGGCGTCGTCAGTCAAGCTTGATGGGTTAAAATATCTCCGCAGTTCGTCGCGGATGATGGTCCGGATGAGTTGCGGGAGGTTCAGGTCGGAAACGGGGCTAAGGGAAACCTCAGGAAGGCGTTCGAAAGGCGCCATGTTGTTCCGGGAGCTCTGTATCTCTTCATACGTTTTACATTCTGGTATGAGTCGCTGTACGGTCGCGGGTGTTTTGGGGGCTACAACAGAGAATAGTTCCTGGGACAGACCTTTAAATAGGTGTCGGATCTTATCCTCCTCGGATATTTGCTCATCCACTCGTCGGCAGAGACGAAGGACGTCTTCGATGTAACTTGTGGAAGTGTCGGTTGCAGCTTGGAAACGGTGTTATAGCTTTTTTTTTGCCGGTTGTTTGCGGCTCTCCGGCTTGCGGAACGCTTCTGAAAACGATGTTTTGAAGCCATCCCACGAGTTGATGTCGTGTTCGTGGTTGTCAATCTACTGAAAGGTTGTGTCTTTTAGAAAGAACACTACGTTCGCCAGCTTATGGGAGTCATCCCAACGGTTATGGGCGCTTACGCGGTCGTAGTGTTTCAGCCAGTCATCGACGTTGCCTGAGGGGGGGGGGGGGGGGGGGAACCGCTGAAGGTTGGAGTGTCCCTCTGACGGTTTTTCACGTAGATGAGAGGCGGCCGTGAGGATTCACCTGATGTAGTTTGTTGTTCTTCTGGCATGGCGACGGTAGTGGTGCGCCCGCTTCGAAGCTCCAGAGCACGCTTTGGGGTGGCCGACCACGAAAAGGTAGGGGAACTTAAGCACCTCCACCACTTGTGAGGGTGTTTAATGAGATTATTACAATAATAATGAATGGCCAAAAGGGAACTGTTCCGCCGGTTGAGTGTAGTCCAAATCTCCCTCGGTCGATCAGACGCGTGCCTTGCTCCCGTTCCGACAGTTCTCCTTTATCTTCCTCACAATATGTTCAGACAGTGCGATTTCGAGGCAAAGAATATTTAAGAAAATGCCTGAAATGGAAATATACAGCATTTTTGTCCATACAAGTGTATATGTTATTACCTGAACATTGTGTGTAGTCTACCGTTTTAGTTACTGAAAACAAAAAACATAATCGCAAGTTTGTTGTGCAATTACTATGAAACAAGGAATGTGCACTGCTTTTTTCTAGCCAGAGACTCTAGTGTGCTTTTAAAGGGACAATGAAGACGATTTAAAACCTTTTTAAAAAGTGCGTATATCGCGCCTCCAACATTTATGTTATACCCCCATCGAAGCCAGCAGCAATATACGTTACATTGTTCAGGTTGTCCGGCCACAAAAAAATACTAATTTTCTACGTTCAGGATTCGAAGTCAAGTTTAATGCAGAGAGGTTCTGCGTGAATCTCCGATGAAGACTCTCTTCAGTTTGTCCGCATTCGTCTCCGTGCTGCCGTCTAGAACCACTTGGCTGAGTTTAAGTAGTATTTCTCTGTCCGTCAAATATACTTTTATTCAGCAGTTCTCCTAATAGCTAGTCAACTAAGCTCATATTTCAACCCGAAGAATATACTAATATCGCTTTAGTGGAACATAGTACGTAATATATTACATAACCCGCATATTCGTAAAAATGACTTCTCGATTGCTACTAAAACATGAATTGAAATGCGAGTATCAGCTGCGCAGCGGGGTGCCTTGGCTCAAGACGCGCTTGCTTAATTTTCGTAATTTTCCTGCAGCCTGTGTTGTTGACCGAGCAGACGACAGGAGCTGTTTCTTAAATGCGGATACGCACAAAAGTTAGATACCGCGGACAGATATAAGTCTCATGGTCGAGGCATGCGGGTTAGCTGAAGATTACTCTCGGTGGAACAATTCTGTAGTCATCGCCGCTTTCCTTAGCTGATCAAAACTGATTAGAGTTTATTACCGTCTCTCCGGAGCCCATAGTTTCGGTTTCGAACAAAATCTCCGAACACGAAAGTTTGACATGAAAAATAACAAAAAGCACCGGGAAAACAAATCTATGCTCTGCAAGTTTATGCGCACCGGCTACACTTAACCGTCGCAGTTCAAGTACCTATAAAGTAGGGCATTAAAAGAAAGAAAATCTGTTCAATTGAATGCGCCGCCCGTTCAGGCGGCCCGGCCCATCCGACATGACCTGTTCCCAGCCGCCGTGTTTGTTTGGTGGTGGCGCCCCCTATAGGTCGCTGGAGTCGCGAATAGACTGACACACGGGCTTGACGTCACGAAACAGCGGCGGAGCTGCGATCGCGCAGGAGCTGGGTAGTGTAGGTAGAAGGACGCGCGTTTTTCATGGGCGTCATAACATTTCAACATGTCGCAAAGCGTAGCCGTTAATTGCACCGAAAGGTACAGCAAAGGTAGCGGAGTGAGTTCCCACAAGTTCTCGGCTGACACTGAAAGGCGCAGAAGCTGGATAATATCCGTGGATCGAAAAGAATGGTCACCTCGCGCAGATGACCGTTTTTGCGGGAAGCACTTTCTTGAAGGCAAGTGTGACTTCCATTTCAATCTCCTTCTCGAGGCTTGCTTATGCGAAAAGGAACCGTCGTATGATCGAGACCACTAAGAATTTGTTCCTGCGGTGTTCGCGCACAAAGCAACGGGCAAGCGCTTGTCGGTGTCTCGCTACCAGTGTTGGCAGCAACGCGTTACAAGTAACGGCGTTGCCGGTAAAACGTTACTTTTTTTTTCTGTAACGTAATGACGCACTCGTTACTTTTTTGAGACAGTAACGGGTAACGTACTTACGGTTCTTATTTGGAATAACGTGTACTAGTAGTTACGTTACTCGTTACATATTTTCTTCGTGCCTTCACACTTTGTCTTACCTTCAGCTTAGACTCAGCCGACGCTACGAGCTGATGGGAGCAATCGACAGCGCCAAAAACACGCCATCATGGTGTCCGTCATGTTTCCGTACGTGTTCTACCATCGCTGAACCAATCATAAAAAAGACACAGTGACTCGTTCTTTTGCAGCTGCTTGATCGGTCCCATTAGCTCGTAGCTTCGGCTGCGTCTGGACCAGGGTGTAAGATAGACAGGTGGGGAAACGGCCCATAGAAGCCTACCGCAGCGCCGTGACCGGATTGTGTACTCGTCTGCTTGCGGGTACCCCCGATTTGCGACAGATGGCGCTGCGGCGAGAAGAAAAAAAATCGGAATCGGTTTTGCATGGAACTTTATGGGAGAGTGCGCAAAATAAACTGAGAGCACGACAGTCCTCCATTGAAAATCCACGAGAAACCATCTCCGTCAGTTTAGCCGGTCACCCGGAGTGAGAGTTCGCGGTGCTCCACATAGATGGCGCCACAGAAAAAGAGAAAACCGAGGAGGACACAATCTGGTCGCTCATTTAGCTCTCGTTTCCCCACCTGTCTATCTTACACCCTGGTCTGGACTTAAGCTGGAACGAAGTATAGGCGCCAAGTCATTCATTATTGCACTACATCCCACCTACCTTCCTAATTTCGCTTGTCTTTCTCCATGCAAAACGTCCCACTTCCGAAAAAACCCCAACGCCTCCACCCTTTGTCCCAGTGTCGAAAAACGCTGTCGTAAAAAACAACAACACTGTTACCGTCAGTTTATAAATAAACAGTAATGCAAAAGTAACGTGCGTTACTTTTTAACGGTAATGCTTTCCTTTTATTTTGAGGTAACGTAGGTCGCGGACGCGTTTCTTTTATTTGCGAGTAACGAGTAACATATTCCGTCACTTGTTTAGGTAACGCCTACAACACTGCTCGCTACGTCCGTGCTACCAAGCGAAAGGAGAGCGGCGGAAGAACGAAGAAAGCGTTACCGCTTGTCGTGCCTTGTGGTCATGAGGGTAAGAAAAATATCATACCTTGACTCTAAGGACGCTGTATGTTTTTAATCAATTAATAAGTACACTTCCGCTATAAGTACGCCTGCGCCGTGTCGACCGTGAACTGGCTTGGCGAAAAAACTAAATAAACGACGACGTGAGCCATCGACGTCGGTGGCAGAAACCTCATATCGGAACTCCAATAGTCCTTGTTTACGGCGTATGGATTGTCTAAGGCAACGCCCTCCACGCTCAGTTTGTCTCGAAATGCTGCCGTTCAGGCTCAGGTAGCGAGCTCAAATAGTGGGGCATAACAAACGATATACGTTGACAAGAAATACGACGCACAAATGGAGGTAGACGCGTCTCTACAACGTCAACAACGAGCGCACGCCACACAACACAATGGCGAAAACACGGAGAGCCTGGCCGCTTTTGTCCAGATAGCTTCTCCGCATGCGAGGCCTTCCGGCCGCGTTGTTTAACAGAGCCGCGCCGCGTGTCGGTCTCCACTCGGGCACTATCTTCTGAGACATTTACGAAGGGAGGTGTGCGCGTGCACAGCTTTAATAGGCACTCAAGCGCACCCTTTCGTACCTTAATTTGGCTGCATTGCAACATAAAATTGGTTCCAGACTCTTGCCGGTGAACCAGTTGTACCTATATTAAAGAATAATAAGAAAAAGTAAATTCCGATGACACCTAAGAACGTCTTATGAGTTGTGAATGCGAAAGCATGAACACCGTTCTTCCGCTCCCTTAGTTCGTCTGCGGTGTACTGGCGTGGACGGCCACGTTTCGCTACTGCCGAGGTTGCGGCCGCCGACGATATAAATGCCTCAGGCGCCGCCGTGTTCCTCGGCGCCGAAAGGAGCAGAAGCGGCCGCAACCTTCCCCCGCCCCCCTCGCCCTCCAGCAACGCCTGACACAAGAGCGGCGGCCGTGCTCTCATGACGCGGAAATGCAGCTGATTTCCCGAAATGTGGCAAGATTGGGCATCGATATTTAAAAAATCCAGCTTTTATTTTTTTAAACTCCCCTTGGCACTTTGCAGTGATTTGAACTAACTTGTGATGGCAAAGCATTGAGAAACATATGACGTCCGAACGGGAAAAGCTACGACAAACTTTCACTCAGAGCAAGCCGACGTCTTCGTTATAGCGGCTTTGCTGCATAACGTCGCCATCATGGAAGCGTCAAAGCGGGACCCTATCATAGAGAGCGGAAAGTCTTGCTGTTCCGAGCATTGCTCTATTGTCGTGTGACCATACTCCCCCCCCCCCCCCTCCCCCTGCCCCCTTCTTCCCACCCTGTTATCACGAACAAGAAACGCCTGCGAACGTCACTGCTGGCGGCAGTTACGAATCGTAAGCACATCACATTACCTTGAAACCCAAAGCTAAATACGTGAAGAGTCAGTTACGAGAAAATAGGGCGAGAGTGGTTATAGGGAAAACATATGCAGGTCAGTTGGTCAGGAAACATTGCAATCTTTGCCCTGAGACGAGGAAAAATAAAAATAACGGACAGTGCGAAACGAATTCTCAAACGCAGCTGAGCTTATTTACAAGAAGAACAACAATAAATGCATGTCCACACACAAAAAAAAAAATAAGGAGGATAAAGACATGTGACCGCAAAGACTTGACCGAACCTAACCGGACAAACTAAATCACTTCAAGGTTCAGGACAGCAACGGGAACGGACACCTCTCACAAGTACCTAAACAGATGGGTTTCACCACGCTATGTGAACCGACCGAGACAGAAACCCTAACCACCCTCTCCCATTTTACTGACGTAATTCCCTTCCCCAACACACAGACAAACTACACTCCAACACCGAAAACCCACAAAACATTACAATAAAGGAAGCTTTCACAGTGTAATTCAAGACAAAAGACGGCTGACTATCGCTATGCTTACAGTAATTAAACATGAGGAAGATACATAAAGCTAACAGGAGACTCGGTGTCTTTGGCGCTCAATAAGTGGAACTACAAGCAAACCACACCAGCTTAACCGTGCGCGACGCACCTATTATATATACAAGGGAAGACAGAAGTTGATAACCACAAGGACATTTTCTTTCGGAACTCTGACCGGATATTCGGAGCCGGGAGAGTGGAATTCAGAACCTCTCCAATATGCCGTTGGCGAGGACGTTTCGAGTTTTGTCATTTACGAAGCGAGTAAAAGTCTAGTGTCAGATCGAACAGCTATGGGCCAACGATTGAGCACCGTGGGATTGTTCTGTGTGGACTATCTACGGAGACACAAGAAAAAAGTGTATGGCGATAAGCACCTCGTTCCAGTAGGACGACTCAACAAAGTGCGGTTAGAAAACCTACTGGCTCCACGGACAATGAATGAATCTGGCCTTTTATGCCAAAATTGCTACAAATACCTCAAGAATGAGATTGCTTCTCCTCACAACGTGAGTACATCAAACTCTTCTTTCCGGGACTGATGAAATTCTGGCTGAAGTGAGTCAAGACTTGCGTGCTGCTAGTCCGTCGGTAACTTCATTGAAACCACGTAAAACCATTAAGAAAAAAGGCGCGAAGTGTATTTGAAGAAAAAACAAGCTCAAGTGAGTTCTTCGATTAAAAGGCAACGGAGGTACATTAGTCGTTACTTGTTTCTTCCCAAGACAAAAAATTACACTTCAATTTTTTATTTCGTGTGTTTCAGCACCAAGTTATTCGAATCTTTAGTTTTTGCGGGGTTTCTTTTGCGTTTTTTTTTTTTTTGTGAGTATTTAGGTAAAACCGTAAATATATAAAGAAATTATGGTCAGTTTCTGCATGAACATAATCTTTCTGTCATCGTAGCCTGCGAACTTGAGATTGTTAGGGTTTGCCTAAACATTAAGCACAAACAAACCATTATCGGTGTGTGCTATTGACCTCTAGCTAGCAACTCTTTATTTGTGAATTTGTTGCATAATTGTATTAACCAAATTGTCGTTCAGTATCCAGGAGTGCCAATTTTATTAATGGGTGATTTTAATTATCTCAACATTATCTGGTCCAACAAAAGCCCCGTATCTAATCCTTTCTCATCTGAAACTAACGAGTTTCTTGACCTGTGTTCTGACTTCAACTTTTCTCAACTGACCACAGAGCCTACTAGAGTTACACCTCGATCCTCAAATATTCTTGATCTCGTCCTAACAACACATCCAAACGTCATATCAACAATAACCTATCTGCCATCTCTAAGCGACCATTTAGTTCTACACTTTTCATTGCGCATTTCATTAGTAACTCCTAAGGTAACCATAAAAATATTCGTCATTATAGCCGAGCTGACTTTACGTCAATTAACTCAGAACTGTCCCAGTTTCTTGGTGACTACTAACCTAATTTTTCAGATCGCTCCGTGAAGTCGAATCGGGTGTTGTTCAAAAATGTTGTAGCATTTTTAACAGAAAAATACATACCCTCTAAAAAAATTTGTTGCAACACTAACTCACCTTGGTTTAACGCTACTCTTAGACGACTGCGAAACAGGAAGAAAAGACTGTTTCGAGCTGCCAAGCGATCGTCCACAGACGCTCGATGGCCAGCGTACCACAAAGTTGAACATGATTACACATAAACTCTTGAGGAAACAAAATCACATTTTTATAACCACACTCTGCCTACCACGTTAGCAACTAATCCTAAACAATTTTGGAGTGTCATTAATCCCAACTTTAAGTCTGATATTAGTCTTCAGTCTTCAGATGATACAAGCATATCTTTTGCTGATTGTGCAACGGTGCTAAACGATGTTTTTAGAATGTCATTTTCAGCCTGTGATGTCAGCCGAATACCTGCATTGTCATCCACTTCTTTTTTACCGATGAACCCTGTAATAGTAGACGATAATGGTGTGACTGGAATTATTAACAATATAAAACTTTTATCATGTGCCGGAATTGATGGAATCAACAGCAAGTTTTTAAAAAAATTGTAATGTGTATTGTTCTATAATTCTCTCAAGCATTTATACGCAGTACCTTAACCTTGGCGTACTCCCGAGCGATTGGTTAGTTGGGAAGGTGGTTCCTCTACACAAATCGGGTGTAAAACATAATCCGCTCAATTATCGCCCGATTTCATTAACCAGTGTACCTTGCAAAATTTTTGAACACGTCATCTACTCACAGTTGGTTAACTTTCTTGAATCTAATCACTTCTTTACTACTTCACAACATGGCTTTAGAAAACATTTCTCATGTGAGACGAAACTAATATCCTTCACATATGATCTCTATCACTCTCTTGATGACCATTATGAAACTGATTGTGTCTTTCTGGATTTTTCAAAAGCATTTGATAACGTTTCCCATAAGCTACTACTTCATAAATTGCAATCACTTAACATCGACTCACGCATACTTAACTGGATCCACGCCTTTTTAACTAACCGCCTACAATTCGTCACTGCTAATATTACCAATTCTCGCACTGTTCCAGTCAATTCAGGTGTTCCACAGGGCTCCGTGCTTGGCCCGGTACTGTTTCTTATTTACATTAATGACCTGGTACTGAACATCTCTTCTTCCATCTGCCTGTTTGCTGACGATTGCGTAATATATAGAAAAATAACTGACATATCTGACACATTACTTCTACAATCAGACCTTAACCAGATATCATTATGGTGTAACCAGTGGCTAATGGAACTAAACACTGACAAATGTAAATATATGAGAATATCACGTGGTTCATCTCTGCCTCACACTTATCAGCTTAACAGTAAGCCTCTCGCATCAGTGTCAAGTTACAAATACCTTGGTGTTCATATAACGTCTAACCTTTCTTGGAAACTTCATGTTGAATACGTGATTAACAATGCTAATCGCATGTTAGGATACCTTAAAAGAAATTTTTTTCTCGCTCCGTCCTCTTTGAAACGAACCATGTACAAAAGTCTAATTCGCCCAAACTTAGAATATGCCGCCGCTGTCTGGGACCCCTCACACTCTTCACTAATTTCCCTTATTGAATCAGTCCAAAAACGTTCAGCCCGTTTTATCATGTCGAACTATCACCGCACTGCCAGCGTTTCTAGCATGAAAACCTCTTTAGGCCTGCCATCACTAACGCATCGCCGTAAAATCTTTCGTTTGTGTCTTTTCCATAAAATATTTCATCAAAATGCTGACCTTCGTCATAAACTAATTCTCCCACCATTCTACATCTCTGCTCGCATTGATCATAGTCATAAAGTCGGTATGCCAAATTTTAAAACTTCGTTGTTTCAATATTCTTTTATTCCCCAAACATCATTGGATTGGAACCACCTTCCCGCCTCAATAGCTAACATTACTGATATTGTTTTGTTTAAGAGAGTTCTAACTAACATGTGGACATTGTAATTATTACTTTGATGTCCACTCCCCTCTTCAATGTATTACTACCTTGAGGGTATTTGAAATAAATAATTAAATAAATAAATAAATAAATATGGCGTTTAGGCATACCTGTAACGTCAAAAGAGTCTAACGTGTTAATTGATAATAAAAACAATTGCAGTGGCTTAGCCCAGCTATGCCAGGATATACGTAGCGTGAGCTTGGGTTCAGCTGGTTATTCTTAGCTTTGCTGGTTGTCAAGGATTAGCTTGATTATCATGCTTACTGCTGCTTCAATGACACACACACGGTATACGCATTATGTGACTACTTCGGGATCCGATGAGTTAAGCTTCTCCGCTCTTCTGCGCCGCTGAGGAGCAATTTCGCTCTCCTTCTCCATGGCTATACCGCACTGGCAAACGCCCCGCTATATGTATACCCCCACTGATACCTCTGCGCATGCGTACAAAATGAGGGGCGCTATCAAGCGGCTCCGGTACAGCGTCAGACTTGGCTACTGCGCAACGGGGGCGCACAGCTGGGCACGCGGCGGCGCCAGTGCGTCTGCCGCGGCTATGACGTCGCTCCTCTGGAATGCGCGGAGCGCCGAGGCGCGCGTGGCGGCGGCGGAGCGCGCGGCGGCCGCGGCTCCGGCGCGCCAGCTTATTAGCCGCCTCGGTGGCTCCGAGGCGAGAGCGCTGGCCGACGGATCCCCATGTGGCGGGTTCGAATCCCGGCCGAGGTGCCCGCAATCTGACGGAGACTTATTGCGGAGGAGGCGCCGTGTAACCGAGCTTTCGGTTGCACTTCAAAGATCCCCAGGTGATCCAAATTAATCCTCAGTCCTCCGCTGGCGCGTGCCAGATGCCCGTCGTTGGTTTGGCACGTAAAACCCCCAAATTTGACTTTTATGCGCCAGCTGTGCGCCGTGTGACGTCACTGCTCTTCATGCATGCGCAGCACGGCTCTCCAGGAGCCACGCGAAACTGCTCAACTTCGGCCAGTGTAGCTCACGCTACAAAAGTAACACAAAAGTAACGTGCGTTACTTTTTATTCGTAACGGCAACGGTAGCGCGTTTCTTTTATTCTCAGGTAACGTATGATGGTAACGCGTTATTTTTATTTACAAGTAACGAGTGACGTATTTCGTTACTTTTGTTCGGAAACGCCTACAACACTGGCATGGTTGTGAACATTCTCTCAACGTGCGCGAACCAGAGTTCCGGGTCCGCTAGTCAGTAATTGGGACGCCGGAGGGCACCGAATAGCGGAGACAAGGAACGAGGGTGGCTCACCGGTTGCCATAGCGCGAGTGGCTGGCAGTCCTTTTTCGGGTCACCAATCGAAGCAAACCGTGTTCCGTTGCTAACCTTATTTACATTGATATACATGTCCGACCAGTTCGGGAGCTGTCGCTGTTCTAAACTCGCTCCCCGATATCTACCTCACTCGTACTCCACTTGTTCCTTTCTCCACAGACGGCTGCTACAACAGCCAAGGCTCGAACTCGCTTTCTTGCAAAGCGCGATCCCTCCCCCAATTTTTAAACGAGAATAATAATAAAAAAAACCTGAAAACAGCTTACTCTATTTTTTTTTTTTTTTATCTCACTTTCACCTATCAACATAAACCGAAACAACAAAGGCACGAAATCGTGTCTCGAAATCATTGTTAAACCAGGATATTTAGAACCGAAATTAGGTTTCCTCGGTTACACTAATCGAAGACGAGTTTCCTGCACACACTCACGACAGTCGTCTATTTTTCTGGCTTATCTGTAAACTGGCCATTCCCATAAAAAAAAGTAAAAACCGGTTTTGTCCGGGAGGGCTCTACGCAATGTCGATGTCGCGTAAATGCGACTCCCATGCAAGTAAGGGATAGCACGCGATGACATGGGGGGGCACACAGACGAACAGCGCAGCGCGGCCATCCTCAATCGTTTTTGACAACACAATCGCCCTCAGGCCGAAGAAAGACGCCCAGTATGGTCAACCGAAAATCGCACATCCGTCCGGCGACCGCTGCTGCTGTGCAACCCCCAGTGCGGTTCAACTCTACGCTGGTCCCGCGGCGGCAACGATAAGCCTCGGGTCGTCCTAATCCGTCTCGGTGACGGATCATCCCGCTCGCGGAAAGAGCAGGCGGGAAGCGGCGACTTGAGAGTAAGCCCTAGACGTGGGACCGTGCCGCGACCGCGGGAGTGATCTTTATCGGCAGCTGGCATTGCTTGATCGCCACGCGTATACAGCCCCGCGCGGGAACCCAGATACGCGCTGTCAGTGGTTGTGTCTTGCAGTCCAACAAGAGGGCTTTGCCGAGCGACAAAACGCTTGGGCCTTTCTCTAAGTCGCTCGATTTCGAAAGCCAGCAAACGTAAAAGATGATTCCCTGAAACTTTTGGCGACTATCGTAATTTTCCATCGGTGCGTATGATGTGAAATCGCATTAGTCGTCGGGAATATTTAGACATCTGTATTTAGACTGACACCAGACCAGCCAATTAGAAGGAGCCGAGTTTTTATCCTATTGTAGAAACGATTTAAATTCAGACAAAAACCTCCCTCTCTTTTCTAAACTTGTAGACACCACGTTCGGGAAATAGTAAACTAAACGAGCGAACAAACGGCACGGAAATTATTGCATCTGCGCACACTCATGTCGACTATCAGTTGTTTCAATTGCGTGATAGCACACCAATACAGGGACACTTGTAAGAAGGTCCAAGAGCAGCCAATTTAGTAAGGGGTGGCGCAAAATGTATATTCGTTAATGGTTCGTTTTAGGCACAATGGTTCTCCCCCATACAATGGTAGCCTTAAGGCTGGACTTAAAAAGGGGGTTATATTGTTGTTGTTTTTTTTTTTTTATAAAATATTGAATAAATTTTTATCAACTTTTTTAAGAGTTTGATAAAACTTTAAGATGTGTAAAGTACAGGGTTGGGCAGAAATACTCAAAAATGTATTTGGAAATACAAATACTGGGATACATTAAAATAGGAGCTAAAATACTGATACTGAAATATATCTGTAAAAGTGTACCGCGATACGTATCGGAAATACATTTTAAATTGAGGCAAAAAGTCTTTGGAAATACAAATACAGGAATACATTTTAGGGAGGGCAGAAATACAAATACAGAAATACTGATACTCCAATACATTTTTCGAATTTGTTTGAGACGCCAAATGAGATGAAGCTTGAAGTTTGAAGTGGAAGTTTTTGATCCCGAAATTACTTTCCCGTAGGCTTGGCACTTTACCTTGAAGGTAGTGGTTTCGGACGACGAGGAGTCTTCAATGGCCTCAAAAAAGCACCATCAAGGACTGACCGCGGTCCCTTTCTTGACATCCTGTCTGTGTGGCGAGGGATGCGAAAATACTTCGACCTCTAAATCAATTCTATGTCATCCTAAATCCCATAAAAACGTCACCACACCCCTGTCCAATAAGGACGCCCCTGTCAACATTGATCACATGACGTCACGGTGGAATGAACTGGTATTCTTGATCTGTAGGTGTGGCCTTGAACATGAAACTTTACCACGCTGCTGTATGAAAGGACAATACGTACTTTCGTTGTAGGTTACCTCGTTGGAGATCGTGCAGGCAGTGTCATTTGGAATTTTCGAGAATAGTGGACCATTTGAAGCACTCTGGAACACATGTATTATCTTCTGTTACGGTTGAAAAACCGATACGGTGGCATCCCTGTTGTGTAGGTCCTTCCCGCCGACCCTCTACCACCGACGCATAGATTGCAGTCCTCAAGTTTCGCCTAGCATAATTCAAACAGAGATCTCGTGGATGGCGACCTGATATTGCCGGCACAGGAGCAAGCTCTCCGAGAAACAGCAAGCTCGAGACGAGTCGCAGGTGTACGAAGTCTGGGTTGGCACAGCGAGGCCACGTCTGGCATCCTTCCTGGGTTTCGGATCACTAGAGCAGCGGGTCACGTTCACGTCGGCTGATGACGTACCTTTGAGCCGTGCAATATTACGGGCGCAGCCGCAGACGCATTCGAATATATGTTGAACTTCAGTGCGTGAGTCACCCTACTATTTGAAGTCAACCACCGCCAGGCTCGTGCGGCAACGGACTGTGACTCAGCTTTGCCGGCTGGGTGTACTGTGTACGCTAAGGCAAGAGAGACGGTTAGCAGCGGCCATTGGATGCCTGCAAACAATGACTCAAGAAATCCCTACCTAAGGACCTGCGGCAGAAGATGCTCTGACTCCACTCCTGGCACACCACCAGGTTCGAGTCCCCGACTACGCAACACTTCTCAGGAAAGAGAAGAGGACGCATAATAAAATAGTTAGGAGAATCGAAAGGAACCTTGGTCAACATGGTAACAATGCCCCAGCATCTCCTTAACCCTGGTGCCCTCAGAAGTAAAAAAAAATCGGAGGAGGAGGAATGGGGGGGGGGGGGGGGGGAGTATTTCTGAAGAAATGTAACGAAATACATTTCACCTGTGATTGTAACGCGATACAAAGAAATATTCCAAATGTATTTCGATACAGGAATACAGATACTGGTGAAAAAAGTGTATCGCGATACAGAAATACAGATACCAAATGTATTTCTAAAATACTATCGCGATACATTTGTATCGCGATACTGCCCAACCCTGGTAAAGTATCACAATTTATCGGGCGACAACTCTTGATATTACTTTCATAAACGTATAAGTCCACTCATAGAAAATAACTGCAAATAGGAACATGCAAATCATTTTTAGGGTGAACTTCAATTTCAAGTTAGCCGCTGTTGGTTTGATGTATAAAATAAACAGAAGTTCAACATTCTCGAAAAATATAATTTATACTCCTATTGATGTTTCAATGGGGACAACTGCACAAAAGGGGCTGCCGTGTATTCAGTGTGGTGAAGAGCCTAACATCAGCGGAGCGAGATAGCTGGAGTAAAGACGTTTCCCAAGCTTAAAGCTACGCTTCTTTGGTCTGAAATGACTTCCGACGCAACGCCGAATGTGCGGAAAGATTAACTCAGATAAGATGCCAGGAGTCATGTTGGAGCAGGATCAGTCTATGCAGACTAGTAGAGAGCAGTCAAGGGGATTGAACGATCAAAGTAACATATTGCTACCCGTGGCGAGAGGGACGTGTCGCCATACCAGGAATTAAACTGATATCCTATGTATCGTTTCGTTTGGTCACAATATGTGTAGCTTTAAAGTAAAAGAAAACAATCCTCGAAAAACTTACCCCGAAACGTCTCTAGCTCCTTGAAGCTCCTGGTGTCGGTAAAAGAACATGCAGCATGTTTAAATGAAATAGAAAAATCGTAACATTTCAAGCTCATTACTAAGATACCATCAGTTTTAAGTGCGCAATCTAGCCCCCAGAGAAAAAATCTGAATGCCAATTTATGCACTACACGCATAAAAGCTTTACTCCAAACAATCTTAAAGGAAAGAAAATATATTGCCATAACCCAAATGTTTGAGACATTGTATGTACTGGACCGTTTGTTTTACTTTTCCACAGTCTCGGGTTTATTATAAAGATGGTTCACGAGCTCGCCTGCCTCCTTTCTCTCTAATATATTGAATTAACTTCTTATTTTACTCGCTTTAATTAGATCGTCGGTCAGTAGGTATCGAAGCACGCCAAAGATCCGGCTCCTAGCCAATCTTTTTTTTTTTTTTTTTCTGATGAGAGGCAGGACTCCGTTCTCATTAATAAAAATGCTCCCGCCACTCGTTCCGGTCTGGGTGTCATGCGCTGTCCAAACACCGCCAACATGGAAACAGAACGGCTATAAAAAGACTCGGACTCAACCTGCCGTCGCGGCAAAACACCATCAGCGGCGCGCCCGGGGAAAAAGGACCGCTTGCCACAGAAAGCCCAAGAGGAGCCGGGCCGGCGTCGGGAGCAGACGACACGTTTATGCGATGGCCCTGGCGCAGCGGCGCCCCTTTCGGGCTCCGGGCGGCGCGTGGACTGCCTCAAGACCTGGCGTGTGTTTGTTTGAGCAGGGACCACGTCCTAATGGACTCAAGATGCGGGGCGACGTTGATGCACGCTCCTCCGGGGGTTTCACGCCGACGCCGGCGATTCACCACCGACGCCGAAGGAAGCCCCGTTTACTCAAACATCGGTCACCCCTCAGCTGACGGGACGCGGTGGCAGCTACGCGATCCCATAGCCAATCAGCAGCCCCCCTTTTATCACCTGGCCCGTCTCCTTGCGCGTGGTTATGGGTGGGAGCGTGGTCACGTGGCGAAAGGTCGCTGTGTGAGTGGTTTAACGTGCAGGCAGCTTCCGCTGCCATGTCAGCTTAACGGAGAACGGGGTCGGGATGGTATACGCGGGCACGTGCGTCTGGCGGTTGGGGCACCCGACGGGGACGGAGGGGCCTCGGCATTCCGTAGCTGCCAAGTAGCCCCAGTCAGGTGTTATTTTTATAATTTATTTAGTACTGCGGACCGACAGGCACGGTATCCCTAACAATATGCAGTTCTGGAACAGCGTCGGCGTACGGCATTGCTGTCGGAAACTCGTGTGGCACCTCGGAAGCACGTTCTTTAGCGCTCGTAAGTCCCACGGTAGCCTGCGATAGCGCTGCACTTTAACGATTTCATTGTCAGCATGGATGCACGCAAAACAACAGAAGCAGCAACAACAAAAAATACGTTAACCGTATCCAGCACGCCTCTAAAAAAGAACTAGGTTACATACGCATAGGGAAGTGAACCGAAAATAAATATAAAATACTAAGATTAAACGAGAGTATCAAGCAAAAATAGCTATTTCTTAGTTTGTTAAAAAAATATTATTTTAGTTAATCCGCGCACGCGAAATGTGAGGTGAGTAAATTGCAGTGGCTATTTATGGCGGGTCTTTTTTTTTTTCAATTTCGCCGATCTAATGATGGGAATTAACGTATTTCCAATGTCTAAGTCGCAGTTTTTTTGTTTTTTTTTATTACTTTCGCCGATGCGTTTTATTCAACGGTGCGACTTGTATGCATTCTTTTTATAATTACGAACATTAAAGTGGCGGTGCGACGATTGTTGATCTTCGGTCAATTAATTGCAGGAATTAGTTTATGTCACCTATAAAATTAGGAACAGTACATCACTTTGTAGCGCGAGAGATTTTATTAAGAAATGAAACGAATAAAACTCCTCAATGTTTCCACCGTCTTTCGAGTGAGGTGCGCAGTTACGTCACCGGGTCACCAATTGCCAATCGAAGCTAGCCGTTAAGAACAAAGTTTTCATCTCACTTTCGAAGTAGGGGTTCGTGACATTGTTTTCTTGGGCGTTTGTGCCTTTGTTCCGCGACTTAGAAGCTGCAAACCACGCGCTACGAGACACTTTCGCTTAGTCCGTGTCATCGAGCCCTTCGTAGCCTCACCGATATTGTGGAGCGGTTGAACGCAGTGAAGTTTAAAGTCTTTCACAAAAACCTCGGTCAAGTTCACGCACAGATGCAATCCTCCGTTTAATAGACCCTTCCGCAAATTCCCAGGAGGCATCGCGGTTACGCCACGTTGCGCAGCGCGGCGAGAAGATATGTGGTATTGTTCCTATGCATCCTATTATTTGTAAAATACTCCGCACCTGGTCCTGGTGTCCGCAACAACACGTCCCGTTGAAAAACACTTTTTTTATTAAATAATCGGCGCCTGAGGCTGGATTCTCCAGAGTATCTTACAACAACAAAAAAAAAGTTCGTTATAACTTAAGCAAAAGTTACGAACGCATTTTTAAATATTATGGATCACCAACTGGCCCAACTTTCCACCCCTGTCAACCTTAAGTTTAGTTCACAGGCGGCAGGCAATGCACCAGCGGGCTCGTACCATTTTTTCCTCTGCAGAAGTAGGCCCACAACTAGATTATCACATATACAGAGAGACTTCATTTCCCAAGAAATAATCGTGGCAGAACGGTGAAACTGGCTGGTAAAATCGGTCTATTCTATCAGAAAAAGTTCAAGCCAGCGTGCAAATAGTTGTCAATTTTTAAGATAGATACCACGTCAAGACGAGACCAGCAAACTAGGCTGAAACAAGCCATTCATCTGCACTGTACAACCTGTGTGGCCACTATGGAGTTTGTATCAAACAGTAGGAGGTCAACATTCTAGAAAATAACTAATTTGACGCCATTCTGTTCCGGGTATGCCAATTTGATATTTGTTGTAGTGTGTTTACCTTTCATCAAGTATGGCACTATCTCACCAGTGCAGTTTAACAAGTGCTACGTGTCTACCTTCCAGGGAGTTCTACTTTGCACCTTATTGCAGTAATCTATGATAGCTTACCAACACAATGCATGTTCACGTCGGTGCCGTCAGACAGTGGAACTGGTTGAACCTTTGGTTATTAGCACAAGCATTGCTCGAGCACTTCCTTGCACTGTCCCTAAAGTAAATGACATGATTGTTAAAAAAAGATTGCCGGAGTTGTGCCAATATAGGTAGGGTGCAAAAGGCTATATGAAGTTAAATTTAGGTTGCACAATGTGTTAATTGGATTACTTATGCACACTCTGACATCAAATCGCATACTCTTTGCAACATTGTAAGGGATACAGGTTACCCAATCCCGGCATAACTTATGACACGCTTCCAGAAGCCCCAAATAAAAAAAGGTTACAATGAGTGCCTCAAAAATACCACACAAGGGATCGAGATGACTTTTGATGTCAAAGTCTCGCTTTGGTGTTATAAAAGGTTTGGCGGAGTACTACAGTACAACCCTGGCGTGTGTTACTGCTTGATAATGGCTTGTGCAGTTCTGCATAACTAATGTCTCAACCACCACACTTTTGTACACAGAACCACCCGGTAAGAGGGACATGTTCCCTAAAGGGTGTGCGCATTGATTGACTAAAAATATTATGAACGAGGCCAGCGACAGCCCAAATCGGTGTGACACTGGGGTCGTTTAAGATCTGCTCTGCGAGAGCTGCCAGATGCTTCTTTGCTCGTCAGAAGATGGTAGAGGAAGACTAAGTCTAGCTACCTGCAACTTCGGCCCTGTTATTTGCTTAAGAACTTTCCGCTCACTTTAAAAAAAAAATATATATGGGTATTAATTCCCACGCTGTTCGATGCGCACGCTTTGTGCGTGGATACGCAGGCATTACATTTATTAAAGGAAGGTTACACACAAATGATATTCTTGGTAAACACGCAATAGCGTAGATTCAGGAATGTTGATTGTCTGCGCAACTTCGAGAATGAAATCTCCCATCCGCCTGGCACCCGCGACCCACCCATTACCATGCCCCGTTCGAATTCAGATAATTCACGTCACCTTGCCATGAGCTCCGTGGCTATTGTTTATACTGAGTCACGTGATATCATATTACAACGGTTGCAGGTCATGGCTAGAGCCTCAATATAAGCTACGCTTCAGAGTAGCGACATTTAAGCCATCAGGCCCTGAACTCCGGCAAAAACTTCCAGTGACATCGGGTGAACTTCTAGTGACAGCCGGTGAACTTCCAGTGACATCCGGTGAAAACTGGTCAAGTTTCACCCGTTTTCATCCGAAACCAGCGTAGTTTACCAGTCTTTGGTGGAAGATTTGCCGGCAGCTACTCTCGGTTACCAGGTTTCGCTGGAATTTCACCGGCAGCCACTTTCGTTTACCAGACGACCCGGCTTTGCTGGAATTTTCACCAGCTGTCACTCGTTTCCCCTCGTACCCTCTCTACCTTGCGTTGGGTGCGTGGGGAGAATGTGAGGGGGACTTTTTGCTGTCTCCTTTGAAGAAAACCGGTTTCACCGTCAGCAAGCAGCGGTCACGAACGGACGCTCAGTGTCTACTTCCCGTTCCATGTGTGTGACCTGTATCTTCCAGAGAAGCTGGGTGTGCGGATAAAAAAAATCTTTCAATGACCTGTTTTTTGCGCCTCTTCGTCCGTCCGGCTTCAGAAGCATCCAGCGAGCGAAAAAGACGCCGGACACGCCGTGACGGCATCGGGGACGACACCGTGACTGTGCCCATGATTTCTCAACGGCTGCGGATGTTTCTTCCGCGCGTTCGTGGTTTTCGCTAAGCGTGCTACAGACAGTGTGTATGTGTCCGCGTAGTGCACCCGCGGCGACGGCATCAGGGACGACACCGTGACTGTGCCTATAATTTCTGAACGGCGGCGGATGTTGGTGGCGCGTTCGTGGTTTTCGCTAAACATGCTACTGACAGTGTGTGTGTGTGTGTGTGTGTGTGTGTGTGTGTGTGTGTGTGTGTGTGTGTGTGTGTGTGTGTGCGTGTGCGTGTGTGTGTGTGTGTGTGTGTGGGGGGGGGGGGGGTCCGTCCGTCCGTCCGTCCGTCCGTCCGTCGGGTGCACCTGCTCGGTTTCATTTGTTGAACTATCGTACATCTAGGAATTTACCCAGCGGCATTGTGAGTACCTTGAAAGATATTCGTTGCGACAAAGAACTCGGTTGTTCCTATTTGGTTGTATTGCTTTTGTCTACAGCTGTGCAAATAATTTCACTGGTATCGACCACGTGAAATAAAGACATGGAACTTTCAGGTCTATATGAACTAACCGCTTTAATTGTTACCGAATGGTCCTGCGTCTGGTAAACATACACCACCCACAGTTCAAAGGCTTCTTTCTAAGTGCCTTCCTTTAACGTCCGAAAAACAAAAACACGGTAAGTGTTGGTGAACTGCGGCAAATCCAGTGTCTTTCAGTAATTTCTGGTGAATCCAGGCAAATCCGGTGACTTCCGGTAAGTTCCGGCTTTACCGTAAGTGAAAAAGGTCCCATAATCCAGTAAAATAGATTTTGTTTAATGGAAATGAAATTCCGGTAAATAATCTGGTGGCTTCCGGTAAACTCCGGGTTTACCGTAAGTGAAAAGAGTGCCATATTCCAGTAAAATAATTTTTTACTGAAAATTAAATTACGATAAAATATTTTTAATAGGGTGGTTCTTCATAAAATGGCTGCTAGTTACCTAAAACGATATCAAAATCGCAAAAAAAATGTTTTCCAGAAATGTCAAAACTATCCTCGACACAACGAAACAATATCGCCTGAGCTTCCCGACAGCGTGTGTAATGATCAAGAGGTCACATTTCTGAATTGCGATGATTGCCAATTGAGCCCACTATACACTAAACATAAAAAAAACACAGGCGCCCGCAAGGCAATCAAGTAAAAGAGTGTCGGTACTCTGACCGTTGCTTTGGTCTGGGTATTTCCAAAACGAAGCTTTACGGTAGAACCACCAATCATTACCTTTGCATTCAGCTATCTCAAGACTTTGGCCGTTCAGTTTCGTAGATGGCGATTGGAGCCTGTAGCGTAATGCATGAAGACAATTACTTCTTGACACATTCCCCGGAAAGAGCTTCCGGCAGCTTATTGAGGTATTGCAGTGTCAGGCTTTCGCGAGCATTATTGAGGTCCCTTTGTTCTGTCCTAAAAATGGCACTCTCGGCAGTTCCAGAATCTGACGACAAGAACGAGGAAGAGGACAGGCAGAGCATCGCCCGAGACACAACCTCTGGCCCCGCAATCAAGAAGGCACTTGTCAAAAGTGTTTTTAAGTGAGACATCATGAAAGCGTGCATCAAAAAATTGTTGGGTGTAACCGAAACAACCTTTTGTGTATAAATGGAACAATGTATTTTTATTCCACCGAGTGCCTTTTCAATAATATATCTCTGTCCCTGCAGTTCTACAATTTTGTCCAGGTGCTTAAAGATAGCTTGATGAGACCGGACAATCTCGTGGCTAGGGTTATTTTTTGTAACTACATAAAAAGATGGTTGCTTGCATTATTAAAATTTGTATTCGCAACTTTCAGCCATGGCGGTACTGCGGTGTGAAAATCGCGCGTTCAAGCTCTTAGAAGACAGGCTTCGCAATGAATGTGCTTGTTTACACCTTCCTGACGTAAACAATAACGTAAGGCTCCAGTACTGCTCCTACATAGCAAAACTAGAATTACTTACACGTTGCAGACCCAGCCTCGCAACGCTTTTCGACGACGATCATCCAGATAACAGCCATTTTGATAGGCACCATTGCGCCGTTTGAAGACGTGAAAGTTGCGAATAAAATTTCCTAGTCATTTTTTCATGATACTGTCGTGAAATTCACATGCAAAATACAGGTTCAGGATCAAGCGTAGGAACCATGAATAAATGGGCAAAACAAGTTGTTAATGAAAGAAGGTACCTTTTGTCAAATCACCAACTGAACGTAAATAGTCCAAATAAAGTAGACGAATGCCCGTGCAAGGTGCCGTTTGTTTTAGGTATTTGCTCTGGAACAGTAGACATCAGCACCTGCAGTGGATGCAACAAAACTCGGACGTTCTCCTGCTCCATGGAGTCTGTTATTTGCGCCCAATGAGCTGTAAACGACAAAAAGAGAACTAGTACTCTCTTTTGAAAGACATATGCACATCACGTAAAAATGGACGAGTGCAAAAAAAGCAAGCAGGACGAGCGCGGTCCTTCCCTTTCCAAGGGGGAGTTTGCAAGGCAGAAGCCTTGTTTTGGTGTTCACAGACTGACACTTGGTTTGTCAGACGCTGCTGCATATTTCATGTAGTCTCGGTTTGGATGCAATGTTATATTAGAATTGATGCATGTTGCAAACCACATATTGTCACGGGTGGTGACCACAAGAACAATAAATAAACAGTAAGAAAGAAACGTTTAATGTGGCGAACTTGTGCCAAAAATGAAAGGGTACAGAAAATAATAACAGAGCGTCGCGGGCGTCGAAGTCGGCGTAGAGCAGAGTCGAACGCTGGGGCGAAACTGATCCCGGCTCGCCACGCGGAGAGCCTTTTGTATCGGCGTGGGTTTCTAGAACATCCGGCCTAGAACGTTCGGGGCGTAGAACGTTCTTAACTTGTCATTCTCGCAAGTTCTCGAACTTGCGAGAATGACAAGTAGAAAGAATAAATAAAAGAAACTTCTCTCCCAGGAATCGAACCCTGGCTCATCGCGTGGGAAGCAAACACGATAACCGTTAGGCCACGGCCGCGCTGCCTACTTGGCAGCTGCGCGCGCGGCATTACCCCCCCTTCAAAAAAGTGCATCGCCCCGATGCAACAGAAAACAAAACAAAGCAGATCAGAAGAACGGCAAACTAAAGCGTCATTCGGAACACATAAGGTCCGCAGTCCTATCGAGCGTAGTACGGCTTCAGGCGCACGACGTGGACGACTTCAGGTCGCGGTGGGCGGCGTGATGAAGTCCGTGTACCGTCGGGCATCACCTCGTAGTTCAGATCCCCGAGTCGACGAAGTACTCTGTAGGGTCCGAAGTAGCGCTTTAAGAGTTTTTCGCTGAGACCACGGCGGCGGATCGGTGTCCACACCCACACCCTGTCTCCGGGCTGGAAGTGGACGTCCCGACGACGAAGGTTGTAGCGGCCAGTGTCGATACGTTGTTGGGCTTGAATCCGGAGTCTGGCGAGCTGACGGACTTCCTCTGCCCGTTGGGCAACCACCTGGGCGTCGTCGCTTCCGTCGACAGCCGGTACGTGGGGTAACATCGCGTCCAGCATTGTCGTCACTTTGCGACCATGAACCAGTTGAAAGGGTGTAACCCCGGTGGTCTCTTGCACGGCCGTGTTGTAGGCAAAGTGACGTACGGCAGCACCTCGTCCCATGTCTTGTGCTCCACGTCGACGTACATGGAGATCATGTCGGCGATGGTCTTGTTGAGTCTTTCCGTCAGCCCGTTGGTCTGCGGGTGGTACGCCGTGGTGCGACGATGGCTGGTGTGGCTGAGACGTAGGACTTCTTGTGTCAGCTGGGCCATGAACGAAGATCCACGGTCTGAGATCAGGACTTCGGGAGCGCCGTGCCGGAGGACGATGGATTCAATGAAAAACTTGGCAACTTCCACAGCAGTCCCGGAAGGAAGGGCTTTCGTTTCGGCGTACCGCGTGAGATAATCTGTGGCGACGATGATCCAGCGATTTCCCGACGTCGACGGCGGAAAAGGACCAAGTAGATCCATTCCGATCTGCTGGAAAGGTGCGGTTGGCGGAGGAATTGACTGCAGAAGTCCGGCCGGCCTCATCGGAGGTTTCTTGCGTCGCTGGCACTCGTGGCATGATCGCGTGTATAGGTGGACGGTCTTGGGGAGCTTGGGCCAGTAATACTTTTCACGGATACGGGCCAGTGTCCGGCTGTAACCAAGGTGTCCAGACGTAGGGTCGTCGTGGCAGGCTTGGAAGATCTCCTCCCGAAGGTCGGTCGGGATTACCAGCAGCCACGGCGAGTTGTTGTTCCCGAAGTTCTCTTTGTAGAGCACACCTTGTCGAATGGCAAAGGTCGGCAGGGCGCGTGAAAAAACACGTGGTATGGCACTTCCGCGCCCTTCCAGGTGCTCTATTAGTGCGCGGAGCTCAGGATCGCCTCGTTGACGTCGGGCCATGTCGTCGGTGTTCACTGCGCCTAGGAAACACTCGTCGTCATCGTCGTCGCTGCTGCCGGAAGGTGTTTCGACGGGAGCTCTGGACAGGCAGTCGGCGTCGCTGTGCTTGCGGCCTGATTTGTAGACCACGGTCATGTTCAACTCTTATAGTCGGAGACTCCATCGAGCGAGGCGTCCTGACGGGTCCTTGAGGTTCGCAAGCCAGCAGAGCGAGTGGTGGTCCGTGACTATACGGAACGGGCTCCCGTATAAGTATGGACGAAATTTCGTGATTGCCCAGACGACCGCAAGGCATTCTTTCTCAGTCGTGGTGTAATTTCTCTCCGCCTTGGACAATGTCCGACTTGCATAGGCGATGACTCGCTCGGTTCCTTCTTGTACTTGAACCAGTACCGCTCCAAGCCCTTCATTACTAGCATCCGTGTGAATCTCGGTTTCCGCATCTTGATCAAAGTGTCCAAGGACAGGAGGTGTCTGGAGTCTTCGCTTCAACTCGTTGAATGCCTGCTGCTGCTCCTCGGCCCACTCGAACTTCTCGGCGTCCTTCGTGAGGTTTGTGAGCGGTGCGGAAATCCTTGCGAAATCCCGAACGAAGCGTCGATAGTAGGCACAAAGTCCGAGGAATCTTCGCACGGCCTTCTTGTCTTTCGGCGCTGGGAATGCCGCGACGGCGTGAGTCTTCTCGGGGTCGGGGCGGACGCCTTCGTTACTAACCACGTGGCCTAGAAACTTCAGTTCGTCATAGGCGAACCGGCACTTTGACGTCTTGAGGGTGAGCCCGGCGGTCTGAATGGCTTGGAGAACAGCTCGGAGTCGTCGCAAGTGCTCGTCGAAGTCAGTTGAAAACACTACGACATCGTCAAGGTAGACCAGACAGCTCTGCCACTTCAGCCCTGCCAGTACGGTGTCCATGACACGCTGGAACGTTGCTGGCGCCGTACATAGTCCGAAGGGCATCACTTTGAACTCGTACAGTCCGTCCGGCGTGACGAAGGCTGTCTTTTCTCGGTCCCGTTCGTCGACTTCGATCTGCCAGTAGCCGCTCTTCAGGTCCATCGATGAGAAATATCGAGAGTGGCGCAACCGGTCTAGAGTGTCGTCGATGCGGGGAAGCGGGTAGACATCTTTCTTCGTCACCGCGTTCAGCTGCCGGTAGTCCACGCAGAACCTAAGCGTTCCGTCCTTCTTCTTAACCAGCACGACTGGAGAGGCCCACGGACTATTTGAAGGTTGGATTATGTCGTCTCTCAGCATCTCTTGAACTTGCTCCTGGATTACCTCCCTTTCTTTAACGGAGACTCTGTACGGCGATCGATGCACAGGGCGCGCGTCGTCCTCGGTAACGATGCGGTGCTTCGCAACGGCGGTTTGGCGTACCTTCGAAGACGTCGCAAAGCAGTCGTGGTATTCGGCGAGGAGGTTAAGCAGCTGCCGTCGTTTCGGGCCCGGAAGCTTAGGGTCAATGTCGAGCTGCGCTGGCGACGTACTGTCTTGCTGAGGTGCCGAGATTTCGTCAGTAATCGTGGCGATTTCGGCGGCGTTTTGAAGTTCCTCGACGTGGCCCACGGCTGCACCTTTCGTGAGGTGTTGCGTTTCATTTCGGAAGTTTCGGAAGTGCAGGGTTTCGGAAGTTTCGGAAGTGCAGGGTACAAGAATTTCGGAAGTGCGGGGTACCATCCTATGCCCGTAAAGCGTACCCCTACGAAGACGCCGAAGCCCGACGAAGCCGTCGGACCAGAGGTCAGTCCCCCGAATTTGGTCTCTTGCCCGAGAATCGGAGGAAGAAACTACCGACCATGACCACCGCACCTCCACCAAATGTCACGGGTGGTGACCACAAGAACAATAAATAAACAGTAAGAAAGAAACGTTTAATGTGGCGAACTTGTGCCAAAAATGAAAGGGTACAGAAAATAATAACAGAGCGTCGCGGGCGTCGAAGTCGGCGTAGAGCAGAGTCGAACGCTGGGGCGAAACTGATCCCGGCTCGCCACGCGGAGAGCCTTTTGTATCGGCGTGGGTTTCTAGAACATCCGGCCTAGAACGTTCGGGGCGTAGAACATTCTTAACTTGTCATTCTCGCAAGTTCTCGAACTTGCGAGAATGACAAGTAGAAAGAATAAATAAAAGAAACTTCTCTCCCAGGAATCGAACCCTGGCTCATCGCGTGGGAAGCAAACACGATAACCGTTAGGCCACGGCCGCGCTGCCTACTTGGCAGCTGCGCGCGCGGCAATATAGTGGAGCTATACTCACGTCTTTGGTTGAGTTTGTGATTGCCTGAAGTGCGGAGTGAAGCCCGAGCTGTCATCTCGCGGCACCCATTCCCTGGCATCGTGATTTTTTTTAATATAAACACAAGTAGAGCGGAATGAACTGCCTTATAAACAAATGGACTACAACAAGTGGTGACAAGCAATCATGATTGCTCAACAAAAAACCCAAAATAACTCACATGTATCTTCCAGTGGCCATACGCGTTGAGCGCCAACAGAGCTAAAAGATATAAAACAATTACATAGTTTTTATTAAGTATTGAAACCATTTCCACCATGCGCGATGCTATTTATTTATTCACCGATGATTACATACAGCGACCTGAAGGCGTTGTTGCGGGGAAGAGGTTTCAGAAATTTTATCAGGTCAAAAAGGAAGGTGGAAACACCTTCTGGTCAAACAGATTCTATTATAACACTGAGCTGAAAACAGTTCAAGCAAGAGTTAGCAGTTGCAACTTGGAATGGTAGGTCTACTCTTTCTAACACATAAAATAGATCTGGAATGTAATTTTCGCCATTGATACATTAGTCACTATAGAACAAATAACAAATTAATAAGGCAGCAAACATTGCACGTGGTGATTACAATGAAGCAGGCCGGCATTGGGGGGAGGGGGGCTGCAGAGGTATCTTGACCAAAACCAAATACAATGTACTGACGCAAACACAATGCTAGAAATATACTACAGTCGTTTACCGTTTAACCGAATAATTAGGTCGCTCGTCGAGATTGCTTAAATAAATAACTATATTATTAGTTGGGTTAGATGTGATTTTTTAGGCGTTGTTACTAATCAGAGGTTGGTTTACTGATCGTCAGTTCGGTGCGACACATCATGAGCTTGCCAAATGAGGGAAGTACCTCTACCGAGCCTTGCCCCACTGCACAAGATTTTTGAAGAGTACCTGGGAGATAGAATTTAAAGTATTTGTTGGAGACAGGAAAAACAAATAAGTATAAAAAGCGGGTACTGGAAGGGCACCTAGCTTTTATGTGGTAGTTTTGGTCAGAAGAGAAAGGTAGCATATGCAGAACGACCCTGAGATGCCAGTCATCGGCTTCACACTTAAGAGCCCAAGGACCCTTTCCTCTACATCATTGAGCAGTTTGTCGCCAACTCCGCCACCATTGGCATCCTGGCTGCACTTGAGCTACGCTCCTGTGAAGCGTGTTAGTATGAAATGACTAGGGTCAAAGCGGATGCAGCTTGTGCGAATGATCAATTACATCACGACTCTTTAGGCTCGTTGCTTCAAACTGAGAACTAATTGACGCGAACTGGACAATGACGAAACAAAAACGCATACGCCAAAAACTGGTGCTAATGCCAGCCGATTGAATTACAATGCCAATCAAAGCGATATTAGCCGCTACAGAATTTTGTTCACGTAGTGAAGACTACTATCAAAGTAACAAAAACCACACACTTAAAGGAGTAAAATCTGCTCGCTCGTCGATTCAGCCTTCACGCCAAACGTTCCGCGCTCCTTAGGCTCCATCATGCTACGACGTATATCGTAACAACTTATTCTGCAGAAAAATCTCACAAAATGCCTAACCTCGCTACTGGTGCAAGCTCTTTTTTTTTACGTCACCGACGTCTCGTCGTACTCTTGGAATGGCGAACAAATATTTCGTGATTTGCACCCAAACCCGCTATTTGGCGGCGGAGCCATGTGGACCATCTCCCTTCACGTCGGTTGCGATCCTGTGAGCTTCGTATGCGTCCACTAATGTGGCCAATTTCGACTCAGAAAGTTAGACATGAGCTTTTCCGGTTGCTGGTGGTGTCGTCATTGTGGGTGGTGTTCCTAATCTGGTCGAAAAAACGAAGTGCACTAACTGCACGTGGTGCGGGCGAGGCGTGTCTTGTCGTCGTCACAGCAACGCGCTCCGCTCTCGCAGTTCTCGTCGGTTGCGAACATTTCGAGACACCGGAAGTTTCTCTCTTTCCTTGCCTTTTTATTCGGAACTTGTTCAGTTGTTCGTTCGTAAGTGCCTTTTTCGAGCATACCAATGCCGGCCGATCTCAAGAAGTTCTTGAGTTACGAATTTCTTAGCAAAGATGTCCATGGGCAGACATTCTTAGTGAATCGGCCTCTGGTACCTACGCTGAACGTTAAAAAAATCTTCAGCGCACCTTGAAAAAAGAGCCTGCTTTATTACCTCACAAAGAAGCTTGTCCACTGTGCGAGACTGTGAGCGCGAACACATAGGCACCCTTTTGTATCTTACTTCGAAAGAGTGTCGGGGGGCGACAGTGTTTGTCCTTTAAGTTAGTGATTTTGTGAGTTTCCGCACCTTTCTCAAGCTTCCTCAATAACCCATGCCAGATCGAAACAAACCTCCTCAACTAGAGGACCCTATCTCAGGATGCTCGAGGTAGTTGATGGTTCTACAGCCATTCACGCAGCTTCTAATCTTCTTCCCAGCGCGAAACCAAAACAATCCTTCTCGCGAAGGAAGACCCTTCACACGGTGCTCGCGGTTGTCGATGGTTTACAGCGGCGCTCGACGATTCCAAGTATGCGTGGCGTTCGGTTCTGATCGTGGTTGCTGGAAACACGGCGATTAATGTCGACGATCGTCGTTGCGTTCTTGGGTAAAGGAGCGAGGTTGCTGATAGGGATTCCTGTTGACACTGACGCAAAGCATGATCGCGATGAATTTGCTCGTGCACGTTAACTAGTGCTCGCGTTGGGGCGCTTCGCAAGGGAAGAAAACCATCGAGCGCCGACTGCGGGTGTCCTCACGTATGTGCGAATGAAGAAAATACATGTTGCTCAATCAGAGCTGAACGAGCGTGTGATTGTATAAAGACATAGTGATTGGCGTAAAAGTTGTAATTCGGTTTTACACTTCCCGTATATGTTGATGACTTAGCTGAGTTTGAGACGTTTAGCCGGCCTCCGACTGCGCGTCCTGCGCGTCAGGTTCCTTTTGTTGTAATTTAGTTGTATTTCTCATCTGTATTCTAGCACTGTCGTGCTGACCGGGCAGCGCGAGCACCTCGTGCTCGCGCCCGATGTACTTTTGCAATTAACAATAGACCCTCTCCGAAATTTAGTGCCATCTGGTGATTCGTGTAGCAGTTTAGGCTTTGCTATATCAGTGGCGGAAATGAAGTTGTATCGGCACCGTCACTTTCGCAAGCCAACGGCACGCGAAGAATTGTTCAATTTGAGTTTTTTCTTTATCACTTTCAGTTCGATGGTGACCTAGAACCTGCAGTCAGAACAAAGTTCCAATCCCCACAGATGCCTCGAGAAAATTCTTCACACCAAAGGGCTTTAAAGCCCATTGTGGGTCGCCCACAGATTGACTGATTATGAGTTATTAGAAATGAACGCTTACGTAGCTCTTGTGTTCCATTCCTACGTTGCGTGGTACTAACCCCTTGAATGTACAGGCTTCGCATCATCTGCTTAGGAGCATCTTCAACGTCTTCCTTTATCAGTCACTAGAAGGCCGCCATTGGTATGGCACAGCTAGATGCCATTCCACAGATGATGATAGTTATCAAAGTGGCCAGACTGAATTGCGGAAATGGTCTATTAAAGCCATTTTTATCACCCGGTTGTCTCAGGTGTGTGCATTTTTCTTCACCTGTGGGTAGGGTTCCGAAATAGAAGAAACCAACGTATGTCACTGGAGGAGCCCGGCTTTACATTTCCTTCGACACGTCCTAGTCATCTGCTTTGAAGTGCGCAGAGTCGCAGAGTCTGCAGGCTCGGATCCTCTTCAATGGGATCGTCATTGCCGCGACGATGACCGCGAGGAACGAAACCCGTCGCTTCTTGAGTTCGGCGAGCGTCGGGGATCGCTAATTATTTCAGGTCACTGCAAAATTCGGAATGTAATTCATGAGGGCCTTACCGGTGAAACAAAATTCCCGAGGAAGAACTACCGGAGCGATTTTTGCAGCCGCTCACAGCGCAAAGCTGCATCAGGGAGGCGCCACACACTTTCGTGTCGTCACCCTGAATGCTCCGTGTGTCTGCTCGTGACCGTACGAACGTACTCCGTACAAACCAAACGCAACGCAATGCAAACAAAAAAATTGGCTTTGGTACAAGGTATTTGCGTCACTCGGGTCCTCTCAGTGTTTACAAAATGTTCTTGATGTTTACATTCTCCTTGTTTGCGTTTTTTTTTTTTTTTTTGTGGCTAGGCTTCAAACGATTGACGTCATGCCCGCTTCATGTCCTCTAATCTCCTTAGTTTCTCTCACTCCGACCACTGAACTCGTCACCGCAACGCAGCCAGCACCATTGACGACTCGAGAAAAATGTAAGATGGCGGTCGACTCCGCTTGCCCAGCAAAGAGTTAGACTTACCACAGCGCGAGGCGATTTGCCATCCTGCTAGTTTTTGCTTTGTCTGAGATGTCAAACAAGTTAGTTTTTCGTGGTGCGGGCTAACGAGCCCCCGTGGCGACCGAGAGCAGACAAAATTTTTTGAGTCTATGGCACACGACGTGAAGGATCGTTTAAGTTCAATAGTATAGAGACAACACATCACCTACCAATTGTGATGTTTCGCACACAGTTTACTCTATCTTGCTTCGGAGCTCCTGAAATTTCGACCGGCAAATGTTATCTCGGCCGCCTTGTTTACAACAGCGTGCGCCGGGAAAAGCGAGCCACAGATTTGAACGCTGCAGAACGGTTTAGATTTTTACTACGATACGGCGCTGCCGGTCAAACGCAATCGTCATCATCCTTTAAACGGATGCGCTAGTTTTACGATTCGCTAAAAATCGTTAAAATTTACATACGGTTTCACGGAACGGGGCAGCTACACCATTCATAATTTCGAAGTTGTGTGCTCCGAAAAACGACTTGCTAAAACTTCCTAATGTGTCAAGCGGACTGTCCCCTATCCGCGGAATGATCTATTGCGGTCCGCGAACGGGAGAGCCCCACTGAGAACTCACGGGAACCACGACGGCTCACGGGGACCACGAGGGCTGTCAACGCAGATCTTGTCCACTTTCCCCGAAGCGACCGCCAACAGGGTGGGAGGGAAGGAGCCCGCGGACGAACCCACAACAACAGAGGCAGAAATCGCGCGAAAAGAGAAGATCCGTGGGATACGCCACGGCAGATTAGCTTCCTCCCGGGACTCGCGAGCCCTCCTGGCCACAAGCACAACTTTGCTGGAAACTCGCACGGCGTGGACGGTTCTGACAGCACCGGGAACCGACGGGGTGGACTCCGGCGCGGGGATTAGCCTCTCATTGTTGTCGGTTGTGCGCGACCACGTCGAAAAGTAATCGTCGATTGATAACAGGGAGCTCCGCGGGGTGCCTACGCCGAGGGAACTTTTCAACGTGGTCGATACCAGCCTCAATGGGTACTGCGCTGGAGTGGGAGGTAGGGGCACCCCGGTCTCGGAATGCCTGTACCCGTGTGTACCGCGGCATTTGGTCCACTCTCCAGAGGAATGCCGAACAAGGCTGGAGAAGTAAACTTAATGCGATAAATGCGATGACTCCAATCATTTAAATCAAACGTAAATTGACTCGATATAGACTCTTTATTTTTATTTTGTTCAGTGCCAAAGCGCAGACTGTACTTTTAGTTGTAGGCATATGTTTAACCTTCTCATCTGTCGATTGCCATAGATTGGAGCGATTGATTTTCCCAAGTGCTTCGTGGGAAAATAGATGTCCCAGACGTGAGTGTGTTTATTGGGGTATTCACACGGGGGAAAATGTATGCCCTTTCAACCCCTAGATGCGCATCACGTAGTAACAACGTCACGCTTTTGCGGGTAGCTGCGCTGACGTAGACATCCCAGGGGGAAGGTTGAGCTTTTTCATGAACTGTACAAACACTCACCGAATATGCGAGGGATGCATCTTTGGATTGGCGGTATTTTTTTCTTGCGTGTTCGTCAGCCTTACAGATTTTGCTCAGCGAGATACCGGCGGTGGCATCGAATCGCTTGTTGTGGCCTGTGCTGTTGCCCATGTCGTCCTGAGCACCCAAAAAGGTTCTGGATATTCGTCAATGCCGTCCTCAAGCCGTTCTTCATACAAGTGGCTTTTTTTAATCGACGTCCTTTGTGTTACATCCCCCCCTTCAAGAACCATCCTTATTTTAGCAGGAAGCAGCTGGCCTTCTTCTGCATCTAAGAGCGCTGCTGCCATAGTCGCCTATCGCCGTTTCATGTACCTACTCTATTTTTCTCCTCTCCTGAGCGTGCAGCGAGCCCCGTGTTGTCGAGAGTGGAACCGCTAAATGCGTCTGACAAAACTGACACCCCTCTTGGCTCCCCGCCGTTTGTTTGAATGCTTGGGTCGGTCTTGTTCCGCCGATCACTGACGTCACGCACATTCCTAAACCATTCCCCGTCTGAATACCACTCCTTCTTCTTCTTCTTCTTCTTATTATTATTATTATTATTATTATTATTATTATCTTCTTTTTCTTCTGCTTATTTTTCATTTTCCTTCTTCTTCTACTTTTCCATTTCCTTTTACTTCGTCTTCTTTTTCTTCTTCTTCTTCTTCTTCTTCTTCCTCTACTTCTTCTTCTTCTTCTTCTTCTTCTTCTTCTTCTTCTTCTTTTTCTTTTCTTTTTCTTCTTCGTCTTCTTCTTTTTCTTCTTCTTCTTAATCTTCTTATTCTTATAATAATAATAACAATAATCCTTTATCTGCTCTGTGCCCCAAGAAAATGTACGGTTTTGATGTTGTGGCACACACGTAGATTGGAAATAAAAAGTGTGCATCGCAACAATGCCATCTTAACAATATACAACATGTGGTCTAGTTGATGCTTGAAGGGGGCCAATGCATCGAAAAATATTCAAATTTGGTGACGCTAAATTGTTAAATAATATCTCCATGCGAATTAGTGGTGATATTTTTTATTGAACAGAAGGCTAAAATAAAAAAGGGCTTTTGCACGAGCCAGCCGGTACGGGAAAATTAAAACAGCGTAACAAGTCAGCGTCACTTTTTCCGCAAATTATTTTGTGTAGAAACAACAAGTCACGAGCAGTCTGCGAGTTGTTAAACATTGTAGACGCAGATTTTATTTGCAGTCATAATAACATTTATATTAAAAAACCGATCATAAATTATTTGACTAAAACATTTTTTACGCGATTTTAATTTCCGACGCATCAGTAGCCGACAAAGAATTCCAGATTACACTGCCAAACTCAAGCTTTGTACGTATACCAGACGGGGAAAAAAGTGAACAACGCGTTAGAGATTAGTGAAGTCACAAGACAAGCGTGATAACAAGCCCAGCACTCGGACGGGCGAGGCGTCTATCTGCGTTGCATGATAGGAAAAAGAAAGTCATGTGTCAAAATAAATTACAAGTTCGCTAACAACAGTGAGTCGTGTAATAGTTGCTGGCTGACGTACATACGGGTACGATGAAATGTCGCGTTTTCATGACTTTGTCAGTAGTTTTGTTTTGTCTGGACTAAAGGGAATCTGGAGAGGTTTTGTACTTAAGGAAACACCCTTTAATCGTCTTCATTTGGCGTTTAGGATCTTGAATAATGAGATTACTTCTCAATTTGGTGCATGGAGGCTGCAGAAAAACGTTTTCAAAGTACCGGTGAAAATTATTTTCTGCAGTCTCGGAGTGTGACGTCATAAAAGGAGTTTTCGAAATATCCGTTCTCGCGCATCTTTAGCCCCCATCAAACCGATGGGCGCTGAAGATGCGCGAGAACGGATATTTCGAAAACTCCTTTTTTGACGTCACACGCACTCTTGCTATTTTCAAGACGGTAAAAAAAAAAAAAAAAAGAAAGTCATCAGCACTGGTGTTAGTGCGGGGGAACATACCTGGCAAGCTTGCGATTGCACGCGCTGCCCACGTGAGCGACACGCGCTTGGCGGCCGAGAGATCCACTTTTGAGACATAACGACTGGTCGGAGGTTTATCGCGTGCCGGGACTTTCTGATAGGATTGTTCGTTGGATACAGGCATGTCTACTCAGTCGAACGCCATTTGTTGAATGTAACGGGTCTACGTCTGATAACCTACAGGTTATGTCTGGAGTACGTAGTACCACAAGGCTCCGTGCTTGTGCCTTTACTATTTTCAATTTCTATAAATAACATTGCTAAAGATATTGGTGAAAGTGTTACCGTAAAATTGTTTGCTGGTGACTGTGTCATTGGTTTTGTTATCACGAACGCTTCCTGTCAGACGCTGCTCAACCAAAATCCTTGTAAACTTGCGGGCTAGGTGCAAACTGCAGAATTTAAAAATTATTGTTTTCCTAAATAGTCGTGATGGCTGTATCAACGAATAAAACTTCCTTATCGTACACTTGTCACATCGTGCGTCAGTGCGCTTAGACAGTTTTTTCGGTGATGTATTTGAGTGTTACAATAAAAATTAACTTTATGTGGGACAAGCACCTAAATAACATATTCTCTAGGGCATTCAAGAAACAGTGCTTTTTACATACAAATTTAAAGGGGTCTCTCTCGAATGCCACGCTTCAAGCATTACGTTCTCTAATCCGATGAGTCCTAGAGTACGCCTCAATCGTGTGGGATCCGTATTTGATTAAAAACACTACGGAGGTGGATCGAATCAAAGGTCCTGCTCGCTTTGCCTCATGAGAGTATCGATAATCATCAGCAACTAGCATGCTAGAGCTGCTGGAGCCGGAGCCGCTCCACCTAGGCCATGTAATCTTAAGAGTAAGATTTCTTTATTAAGTTGTTCATATCAGATTTGGCATATCAAGGGCAAAATGTTTATTTTCTACTCCTCACAGATTAACAAGAATAAATCTCTCGAACGTAATTCGACCATACTTTGCTAGAACTAAACTATTGCAAAAATCGTCGTTTCCCAACACAATTGAACAGTCGAATTGCTTGCCGACATTACTTCTTGAAAGCATAGATGTGAATACATTTGAGTGCTTTGATTTATAACACCCGATGTAAGCTCCTTCTGTCTGGGCTGTGCTGCTGCCTGCAGTATTTGAAATAAATAAATAAATACAAATGTAATGCCTAAGGACCAAGTATAAAGGATTAACTTTTAGAGTTTGGGGTGTAAATACAAGGGTGCAACGTTTTGTCTCAGGGTAGAATATGCAAGGGCCCAAAGGTTATTCCTGGGGATTCAACTCTGAGGGACTAACAGGAGGGGCGCAAAGGTTGTTCCCGTCCCCGCTAATCCCTCAAGGCACTAATGGTGGTGGCAGCGCACTTGATCCCAGGAGGGACTAAGTCCAGCTCCCTTTTCTCTTGAGTGTGCAGTAAAGCAGACAGTATCCTGAGAGTCATGAATAAACGTATTCCGTCATGCTTGATAAAAATTCATAGACAAAACATGCGATGGATTTGTCTAATTATTACATATTTATTTATTTTTGGATACTGCAGACCTTGATTAACTTCTTGCTGGTGTGGGGTATATATCTCAAAGATGCACATAATAGAATAATATAAAAAGACACCTTTCAACCATCGTTTTACACAGCAGTGAGGGGAATAGCAATGGCTTTTGGCATAAACAATCAAGGTCCAAGTACAAAAACAATGTGACAGAAAACATTTGGCATGAATTAAAAAAGCTGATCATCGAGTGCTACATTAAAGAAGGGGAGATAAAAATACCATAGGGCAGCGTGTTCCAACTAGATACAGGCCGTGGAAAAAAATGAAAAATTTAAAATGTTCCTTCGAGCAAATATTGGCTGAAAGGAAAACCCATGGTGGCTCATAGTTTTCCTGGAAGTTTATTGGGTAAAATAAGAGCTTGCGTCAATGCAGAGCTTCTTATGATCAAGTAAACAGAAAAACCTTAGTTTCTCAAACATTCTGCGTTTTTCGAGAGACATGTTATTTGCAGAAATCAACAAGGTTGGGTAATCCAACCTCTTATATATTCCATAAATAAAAAAAACTGCTTTCCGTTAAACCATCTCAAGTTTTCACTATGTTTTCTGATGTTTTGGTCTCAAATTATAGTAGGATATTCTATTCCTGATCTAACGAAGGAGGTATACACTTAAAATATAACGGATGGGGAAGCATGTTTTAGTCTGCGTCGTATAAACCTAATTTTCGCGAAGCGGACCAGCAGATATTTTGAAGACTTTCGTGATCACCAAAGATCCTTTGTTAAAATCACCCCGTATTTATACTCATTAACCTCAGTTACCGTGGCATTATTCACATGATAAATAAACTTAGAGGGTTTAACTTTTCTAGTCACACCTAAACACACCGTCTTTGCGGAATTAAACTGAATTTCCCATCTGCTGCACCACTCGTCGATGGATGCAATACTAGAATTATGCCGTGGATATATTCTTGTATCGATGATATATTTGGTTTATATCGTTGGTATAAACCAAAACAAATTGAAAGCCGTTTACAACTCCCTGTAACGCCGAATTAGAGCGCAGCTCTTGAGGAGGAGGGGAAGGCACGATGGGGGTCACGTGACCTCGGGGGGGGGGGGGGGGGTCACGTGACCTCGAGGGGTGGCGGCGGATAAAATTTTCCGCTAAATTTAGCGGGAAAATTTTTTCGCTAAATGTAGCGGGAAAAATTTTGCGCTAGATTTAGCGGGGAAAATTTTCCGCTAAATTTAGCGGGAAAAATTTTCCGCTAGATTTAGCGGGAAATTTTTCCGCTAAATTTAGCGGGGAAAATTTTCTGCTAAATTTAGCGGGGAAATTTACCCATCATGCACCGCGCGGTTACGCCGACGGCGACGCCGCCGCCGCTCAAGCCGGAAACGGGCGCCTATGAGCTGCGCTCTTATAAAGAACCGAGCACACTGCCCTGAGGAACAGCAGCAGAAACCCCAAGCTACCGGAGAAATGGCCATCGACTTGTACAAACTTGCTACGGGTAACAAATAGGACCCTATCCAATAGATCATTTTCATTGGTATTCCAAGAAGCTTAGCAATCCTCGGGGAAAAACAAACAAACCCGAAATCCAAGAAGAATTAATGCCGAATACACTCGAGTCAAATAATATATTTTGCATCCGCATATACGGATGTCGAAGCCACGGACAAATCAATCCTTGTCGGCTTGACGAAGTCCGGGCCCCGAGTACATGGCAGATGGTGACGGAGACGAAGAAATAAAAATCAAAGTAACATAGAGAACCCTACTGATGACCGTCTGGGTCCTGAGTAATTCTTCTTATATAGAATCGCTGGCTGACGAGACGATGTGAAATGGTCGGCTTGGCGAGCTGCGCATTGATTATGGACACTTTTCCCAATATTTTGCCATCGTCAACTGACCTTCAACAAGATCTCCGGGTTGAACCGCTTCCATGTCGGGAAATATATATAAGAACTCATCTCTATTACATCACGGCGCGGTGGTGGCGCGTCGGGCGCACTTCCGGTCTGGGGCTGTGGGCGGATGTCCCCATGTGAGGCGTGTATTTCTGCGTTGTTTTGAAAGGAACCTGCAATAACCTGCCTTCACGTCAAAACGACGCGACTGGGGCTGTATCAGAATAGTCGAGAAAGGTTTGAAGGTCAGTTTTCACGTGCTCGGTTTGTCCGAGAACTTGGATATGTGCCGTGAAAAGGGAAAACCAGACGCCGTCGGACCACAATTGCTTGGGCGGGAAGCACTTTTGGTTGAATTCTCGGATACTTGTGGTTATCAGATTTATTTGTCTTGTTCCAACATGAACGCCGGAAAACCGTCAAGTTGTACGGACCACCTGCGGACTACGTTCAGTGCGCCTTCAAGTTCAAACAGCCGCCTGATCGTTCGAACTATCGTCTGCTCCTTCAACCGTTTCTGCTTGTCGTCTGCTCTTTTAGACGACACCGTCCCGTAGACCAAATCTTGGCCCGGTACTTTCGATAAGACGTAGGTGCTGGCCTCAAAAGACTTCAGTTTGAAGGTTGGTAAGCAGGCTCGACGTAAACAGTAGATACAAGGAGATGTTGATGATTGTTAAGTGACCATCACCGACTTGTTATGCCTGATTCACTTGGTCCGATTTTTCTTGCAATTTTCAGTTTCGACGTCGACCATCTCAGCTACGGTTCACGCTTTTGCAGCCCGAGCGACGTCGCCACTGAAAATTGCGAGCGAAATCTCATCATGCGAATCAGGCTTTAGCGCACACTCTGCGGCATCCACGCGGAATGAATCGCCGCATGTCACATCATTCACGCGAAGTTTTGCGATGCAATGAGCCTCGGTAATTTCGCTGAGGCCGCTCAAGTAGTCAGACATTGCCAGGAAGACGTAGAATCAACAATTCGAAAGCGAAAAAGGGCAGGGGTATCTAAAACACCATAGCAGGGGGACTCACACCGACGCCGACAACATCGCATTTCAGTGGTTTGTTTATGAGCGACGGCGAGCTTTTTGCCCACACTCCATCGCGCACGCGCGGCGCCGGAGGCGTCCGCTAGGGGCGCTCCGGTTTGTTTGTAAACATGAGTTGGTGTATATAGTTCTTCTGTGACTAGTGGAGGTGCTCCGAAAATCTTCTTTTTGTAATTATCTTTGTCTGTATATTCCAGTGTTGCGGAGTTGCCACTCTGGAGTTGGAATGATTCCTGGAATCATACCGCATTTTCGCGACCCCGGAATGAAATGGGAATGGAATGGCGGCAACGTTGAGGGGAATGGAATGGGAATGGAATTAGATGCCTTTTGCCCGGAATGGAATGGGAATGGAATGGGCCCGGTTCTTTATATTTTTTTATTTATCCTATATATATATATATATATATATATATATATATATATATATATATATATATATTTTTTTTTTTTTTGGGGGGGGGGGGATTACGTTTAGCTATACCGAGCCAGTCAGTGAGTCAGTTGTTCAGAAATAAAATGAATACAAAAAACAAGCGTCAAAGCAAAGAGCAGAGGGGGTGGCGGTGGCGCCTTTCACGGACGCGCTGGCGACCGACTTCACTGGTGTTACACGAGAGCGAAACAAGAAACCAAGCACCAAGCAAAAGAAACGAAGGGTGCGGTAAAAGAAACCGCCATGCACGGCTCCTCGTTGTCTTCCTGTCTTGCTTTTTTTTTTTTTGCGACGGCATGGAGAAAGCATGCGCGTGCATGGACTGAGATCTGGGAGCTGGGGGCGACTCATAACTCGCAGAGCTCCGATAACTCGTTGACTCGCGCTAGCAGGTGGCCAACCCTGCTGCCTTCCACGTTCATTCGCGCGCGCACTCCTTTGAAGTGCGGTTCAATCCCCACCCCTGCCCGTTTCGATCTGCATAAGCATCGTACCGGCGGGCGGTCGTGTATCACTACTGCGTGGTGCACGTTAAAGACCCCAGGCTAGCAGTCGTCCTGCACTGGTTAAATTGCTTATCTACAGTGGGTAACAATGTCGCCATGTTCTGCCAGACTAACCTCCTGCTGTATAAACAACTAACGACTAATTTGACCATTTTTTTTTATTTGAAGTGCGAAATGTGGGTTGGCTTTGGCATTAAAACAAAGCGAGATTCACTTCTCTCTTCTCCTCTAGCGCTTTGCTCCGACGCTTGTTTTTTTATACTGCATTTTACTTGGTCTTCGTTCCGATGCTTGTTTTTTGTGTCATATGTTTTACATTCAGGTGGGTTAAAGTTACGAGCAAGCTAGCGGATTCCCGCTCATTTCCTTTGACTAGTCTCTGCATACTTTGTTTCATCTTGCGATGGACCGTTGCGGGCACTACGAGTCACCCTAGGCAATACAGCACCGTGAGCTTAGTAAGATCAGTGCTTTCTTGAGGCATTTGGCATGCGTTTGATAATGTCAGCTTTCAGCTGCTTTTGCCGGCAACACAACAGGGTTGGGCAATTTTCGCATTTCAGCAATACATTTGCATCTGTATTTCTTTATCGCAATGCATTTTTTTACCTGTATCTCTATTCCTGTATCAAATAATAATAATAATAATAATAATAATAATAATATAATAATAATAATAATAATATGTGGAATGTTTCTTTTTATCGTGATACAATCAGGATGAAATGTATTCGTTACATTTCTTGAGAAATACCCCCCCCCCCCCCCCCCCCCCGGCCCGAGAAACAAACTACAAGCCCGAACGCTTTTTTTTGTTGCTTTTTTTTATTTATGAGGGCGTTCGAGTCAAGGAGATTTTGGTTCATTGTTACTATGCTGAGAGGTTCCTTCCGAGTTTCCAAATTATTTCTGAGAAATGTTGCGTAGTCGGGAGTCGAAACTGGTGGCGCGTGAAAGGAGTTGAGTCGGAGCATCTTCTAGCGCAGGTCCCTAGGTAGAAAATTTCATGAGTCATAGTTTACTGGCATCCAATGCCCGCTGCTAGTTAGTTAGAGTGTTGAGAAACAGGAAATCGAAGGAAGTGTTGCTTAGCTGAGTCACAGTCCGTTGCAACACCAGTCTGGCAGTGGTTGACTTGAAAGGGGTAGGATGACTGACGCAGTGAAATTCAGCAGATATCCGAATGCGTCTGCGCCTGTAATATTGCACTGCTCAAGGGTACGTCATCAGTCGACGTGAACGTGACCCGCTGCTCTGGTGATCCGATAACCAGGAAGGAGGCCAGACTTGGCCTCGCTGTGCCGACCCAGACTTCGTACACCTGCGACTCGTCTCGAGCACGCTGTTTCTCGAAGAGCTCGTACCTGTGCCAACCATCTCAGGTCGCAATACACGAGGTCTCAGTTTGGATGATGCTAGGCGAAACTTGAGGACTGCCATTCATGCGTCGGAGGCGGAGGGTCGGCAGGAAGCACCGTCACAACAGGGATGCCACCGTATCGATTTTTCAACCGTAACAGAAGATAAGACATGTGCTCCAGGATGCTTCAGGTGGTCCACTATTCTCGAAAATTCTAAATGCAACTGCCTGTATGATTTCCAACGAGGGGGCCCTACAACGAAGGTACGTGTTGTCCTTTCATACAGCAGCGTGGGGAAAGTTTCATGTTCAATGCAACACATAACAGATACAAGAATACTAGTTCATTCCCCGTGACGTCATGTGATCAATGTTGACAGGGGAGTGGTGATGTTATGATGGAATGCGTTTAGAGGTCGAAGTCTTTTCGCATCACTCGTCAGACAGACAGGATGCCAGGGAAGGGACCGCGGTCAATCCTTGATGGAACGTTTTTTTGAACCCATTGAAGACTCCTCTCTGTCCGGAACCACTACCTTCAAGGCGAAGTGCCAAGCCTGCGGGATAGTAATTTTGCGATAAAAAAACTTCCACTTCATACTTAAAGCCTCATCTCAGTTGGCGTCTCCAAGAAACTTGAAAATTGTATTGCATTATCAGTATTTGTATTTCTGCCCTCTCTAAAATGTATTCCTGTATTTGTATTTTCAACGACTTTTTGCCTCTCTTTAAAATATATTTCCGATACGGATCGCGATGCACTTTTACAGATACATCTGAGTATCAGTATTTTAGCTGGTATTTTCACCTGTCCCAGTATTTGTATTTCCAAATACATTTTTGAGTATTTCTGCCCAACCCTGCAACACATGTCACTGTGAAGTGCCTTTTTTTTACGTTTAGGAATTAGAGGAGTGGAATGAAACGATTCAGCCATTCCAGGAGTGGAAATGGGCCCAGTGTCCCCATTCCTAGGAGTTGAAAGGAATTGAATTATCGAAAACTCTAATTCCCCGGAATGGAATTGGAGTGGAATGGGGGTGCCCATTCCGCAACACTGGTATATTCACCCCGAGCAAATCATGAAGCACGCAATTCGTTCAACTTAGTGCAAAGTGTCGTTTAATAGGGCAAAAGAAATCGTAAACAAGTTTATCAGCGAATAAATTATTAAACTGTATGTTTTCTCCGACTAAATTGAATAAATTGTCACAATAATCAGTGAGTTTAGCTTTTTCGCCGGTCGCAGCTGTTTTTAGAGCTAAGATATTTAAATTCGAATATCATACATCTAATATGAAAGAGCAGTAGTCAAAAGCTTTACACATCGTTTTGTAGGAACGTACAAAAGTGTTAGCCGCCGAAATATAAGCCCACAAAGTGGATAGATGGCGCACGTTGCCTCCTAATATGAAACATCCAGATCATTCTATCGATCCAGAGGAACGAAATAGAAGCAGTTTACTTCTGACGTCGTGAGATGGCAGCACCACGTAAAGTCACGGAAGCAGTTGATGCCACGTTCACTAGATGGCGCAAGCATTCCACACTTCGCACAGAGAGCATAGGTTTGAGAGACGGGGCAATTCAAACTATAGACAGCTCTTGTATTTTAATCGCGGACGTCTTCCGGGTAGCTTGGGTGCTTGTGCGCATGTGTGCCTTTTTCAGTGGCGAGGAGGATCGCATGCGGAAGGACCAAGCACGGCAGAGACGAGACTTGCGCCTGTTAGTTAAAAAATATAACCGGTTATAATTGTATACCTCGTTTCAGTTTAAGTCGAGACGCAGCCGATGCAACAAGCGCGAGCTCCTGCAGCTTTCAGTGTCCCTGCCATGCACGCGCGCTCATGCAGTGCAAGCACTCTTCAGGGTCATATGCTCGCGCTTGTAGCATCGGCTGTGTCTGGACTTGAACTGAAACAAAGTATAGTAAGTTACAGGTCAAGAAGGTAGCGGCAAATTCCCCTCAAAGGGAATCATATATCCCTCCGCCACCTCCGCAACCAATAGCGTCCCATCGTTTCCGTGACGTCGCGCCCAACGCGCGAGGAGGGTCTTGCCTTCCTGTACATATTTGCTTTATCTTTCGACTTTGACTTAGCATTGTGGAAGCCACGAGAGAAAGATTAGAGTTTGGCCCCTCGATGGAAACAAATACGACTTTCGGGGATTAGGTTCCCCCTCCGACGGATACAAAGTCTGCTTTCAGGGGCTCGGTTCCCCCTCCGATGAATATAAAGGTCGCTTGCTTAAAAAGTGGGATCGGAGACAAGTTGGCATCACTCTGTAGCCAATATCTATCAATTGAAGCGGAACAAAGGAGCGTTTCCAGTCAACTCTTCTTTGGACTGCGGAGGGATTTGAACGGGCGCATCACGCTTGTGGAAGAAGCTTCTCCTACCTTCTTGACTTGTAACCGACAATACAATTACACAGCTTCATATGTAATAGATTATAGTTACAAATTATTTCCCTAAAGAGTGCTTGATTACTCACCTCGTTAGAATAATCAGTGAGTTTAGCCTTTTCGCCGGTCGCTGCTGTTTTTAGAGCTAAGATATTTAAATTCGAATATCATACATCTAATATGAAAGAGCAGTAGTCAAAAGCTTTACACATCGTTTTGTAGCAACGTACAAAAGTGTTAGCCGCCGAATTATAAGCCCACAAAGTGGATAGATGGCGCACGTTGCCTCCTAATATGAAACATCCAGATCATTCTATCGATCCAGAGGAACCAAATAGAAGCAGTTTACTTCTGACGTCGTGAGATGGCAGCACCACGTAAAGTCACGGAAGCAGTTGATGCCACGTTCACTAGATGGCGCAAGCATTCCACACTCCGCACAGAGAGCATAGGTTTGAGAGACGGGGCAATTCAAACCATAGACAGCTCTTTTATTTTAATCGCGGACGTCTTCCGGGTAGCTTGGGTGCTTGTGCGCATGTGGGCCTTTCCAGTGGCGAGGAGGATCGCATGCGGAAAGGCGAAGCACGGCAGAGACGAGACTTGCGCCTGTTAGTTAAAAAATATAACCGGTTATAAATGTATACTTCGTTTCAGTTTAAGTCCAGACGCAGCCGATGCAACAAGCGCGAGCTCCTGCAGCTTTCAGTGTCCCTGCCATGCACGCGCGCTCATGCAGTGCAAGCACTCTTCAGGGTCATATGCTCGCGCTTGTAGCATCGGCTGTGTCTGGACTTGAACTGAAACAAAGTATAGTAAGTTACAGGTCAAGAAGGTAGCGGCAAATTCCCCTCAAAGGGAATCATATATCCCTCCGCCACCTCCGCAACCAATAGCGTCCCATCGTTTCCGTGACGTCGCGCCCAACGCGCGAGGAGGGTCTTGCCTTCCTGTACATATTTGCTTTATCTTTCGACTTTGACTTAGCATTGTGGAAGCCACGAGAGAAAGATTAGAGTTTGGCCCCTCGATGGAAACAAATACGACTTTCGGGGATTAGGTTCCCCCTCCGACGGATACAAAGTCTGCTTTCAGGGGCTCGGTTCCCCCTCCGATGAATATAAAGGTCGCTTGCTTAAAAAGTGGGATCGGAGACAAGTTGGCATCACTCTGTAGCCAATATCTATCAATTGAAGCGGAACAAAGGAGCGTTTCCAGTCAACTCTTCTTTGGACTGCGGAGGGATTTGAAACGGGCGCATCACGCTTGTGGAAGAAGCTTCTCCTACCTTCTTGACTTGTAACCGACAATACAATTACACAGCTTCATATGTAATAGATTATAGTTACAAATTATTTCCCTAAAGAGTGCTTGATTACTCACCTCGTTAGAAGTTAATTTCACGTTATTTTGCCGGCATATTACGCAAGAAATAAAGAGTTCGATATTTCTAGAAATTGTATTCAATACTATACTTTCACCTTCGCATATGGGCACTTTATTCAGCACGTTGTAAAAAAACCAAAGAATGGAGGTGTTGAGCATTTTATCAAAAGGTGTGCTTCCATCTCAATGAAGAGGAAGAAGTAAGTCTGATACCAAGACAGGGAACCAATTAAAAATCAAATGAGTTTATTTTCCACCTTGTAAAATACAGATGAAGAGGCTGTGGAAAACAAAAGCTGCGGTTAGCAGCTTGACGAGCCCACAGTCCCTATATTAATGGCAACTAAGCCACACTGCGGTGGGAAGAATTAACATGCGTAAAAAGGATAATGACAACGAAAACGCAAAAGTACAGTCGCCGCGGGAGTTAATAGCTCCACGCGAGCGCGCGTCTTTTTCCGAGGGGCGCTTGACTGGTGGCTTGCGATAGAACTAGAGAGACGTCAGGGCGAGTCCATGCTGAGTGGGCGGGGGAAGCCGTCTCAATTCAAGGGAATCGTTGTTATCATCCGCCTGCGGGGCGCGTAGTTCGAATACAAATGGGAGATGATTCCGCAGAGTCATCTCCCAATTTTATTCGAACTACGCTCACCCCCCCCCCCACCCCCCCCCCACCCCGCAGATGATAACAACGGTTCCTTTGAACTGAGATGGCTTCCCCCGTCCACTCCGCATGGACTCGCCCTGACGTCATCTCCCAATTTTATTCGAACTACGCTCACACCCCCCCCCCCACCCCCCCCCACCCCCCCCCCCCCCCCCCGCAGATGATAACAACGGTTCCTTTGAACTGAGACGGCTTCCCCCGTCCACTCCGCATGGACTCGCCCTGACGTCATCTCTAGTTCTATCGCAAGCCACCAGTCAAGCGCTCCTCGGAAAAAGACGCGCGCTCGCGTGGAGCTATTAACTCCCGCGGCGACTGTACATAGGCATACAAAACAAAAATCATACGCCCATGGTTACAGACATTGCACGCAGTTCACTGTACTTACAGGTGAATAAATCAAAATGCATAAGCTCATAAGCGTTTAATAATGACCGAAGTGTATAACACACGCATTCTTTTCTGTAGTTTAAACGAGGTGTAGGTACTACCCAATTCTCTCCATGTCTTGTAGGATAGTTTAATTCTCTTATCTGCAGTTGTGCCAGATTACGTACATTATTTATATTCCTCTGTGTTTCCAATTTATACCGTACACTCAATCGATATTTATATAGGTGGTATGCTGGGATCACGTGGGAACGATAAAAAAAGTTTCCACATGACGCTCTGAAGGGCGCGTTGTAAATATGTCGAAGACCATTTTTTTTTGTACCAAATAAACACGTTGTAAGTTTGAAAATGGTGGTTGTCCCCCAAACTAGTTGACAGTAATTCAAATGGGAATAGAAGAGTGAATTATACAGAAGTAACTTGATTCTTGTGTGAAGAAGGTACCTAACACGGCCTATTATTCCAGTTATCTTAGCTATTTTGCCTACTAAATAGTTTATATGACTATCCCATGACATATTTGCGGAAAACACGACACCGAGACATTTAAAGTGCTCCACAATTTCTATTGGACGGGAATTAAGGAAAATATCTCTATGCTCTGGAATTGGCTTATTTTTTGGTCTAAATATTACTCCTTTTGTTTTTAATTCATTTATTTTCATGGAATTCGATTTTGACCGGTTCTCCAGTGCTTTCATAGTGTGATTACGTGTATCTACCAATTCCTGGATATCAGTGTCGGCAAAAAAAAAAAAATACTAGTGTCATCAGCGCAGATAATGAATTTGGCACTAGGGTTAATTTTTACAATATCATTAAGATAAATATTAAATAGCAGTGGCCCTAATGTACTACCTTGTGGTATACCACAAGTCACGGATTTAAATAGCAGTGGCCCTAATGTACTACCTTGTGGTATACCACAAGTCACGGATAGAGCCTTAGAACACATGTTGTTTATCTGAACAACCTGCTTTCGGTTTGATAAATCGGATTTCAAAAGTAATAAAACCGGTCCACAAATACCATAGTAATTAAGTTTCCCCAGCAGAATATCATAACTCACTAAATCAAAGGCCTTGGAAAACTCCACAAATATACCAGCTACAATCGCTTTGTTTTCAAATTGTGTAAGAATATATTTTTTTTTTTTCGAGTAACGCCAATTCCGTTGATTTATTTTTACGAAAACCAAATTGTTGAGAAGAACAAGTTACATTTATCTATAAAGTTTGAGAGCGTTGAATGCAAGATTTTTTTCAAATATCTTTGCGAAAACAGGTAGAATAGAAACTGGCCTATAATTTCCTAAATTGTTTCGAGCACACTTTTCATAGAGAACCGTAACTCTCGCAACTTGCATATTCACTGGAAAGACTGCATCAACAAAACATAGATTAAAAATATGAGTAAGAAAAGGCGCAATAATATCAGCTACGTGCTTCACCGGTCGTATCTGAAATCCATCAAAATCACAACTACTGCTGTTATTTATGTTTTTGATTATTGATATCACCTTCTGCGCAATGAGTGGTTTCAGAAACATGGTTTTATCATTTTGATTACAAAGATAATCTCTCCATGTATCAGATGAGACACTGCCGTCTCCCATGTTTGTAAAAAAATTGTTAAATGCGTCAGCTAATTTAGCACCAGACAGTTCTTCACCGTTAACTCGTAGTTTTAAAGGAGGGTTATGTGGGTGACCGCGATGTAGGAGTGTGTTTATTCTAGACCATAACACGTCACGTCGACCGTTCTTGTCGCTTAAAAATGATGAATGGAACTCAGACCGAGCAGATCGCAGCTTCTTTGTTACTTTGTTTCGATACTGCTTAAAAGTAGTCAAATCATCGGGATTACGAGTATTTCAAAATTTGTTATATAGTTGGTCCCTTATTTTCATTTCTTGGCGCAATTGTGGCGTAATCCACGGCTTGCGTATCTTCGGGGTTGTCTACGCACTTTTATAGGAAAGTGAGCGGAATATAAACGTTTAAAAATGTTAATGAACGAGTTATAGGCCTCACTCGCATCATTTGAATTGTTTATGTCGCTGTAATTTGAGTGCAGCAGTGCGTTTTTGGAATGCATTAAGGGACGACTCTGTTATATTTTGGTAAAAGATCTTATGGGTTTTCTTTGGTACAATTTCACTCCTTTCTACGCAAAGAAAAAACAGGATGATGATCGCTAATACAAGCTGATATAGCTCCCTCACAAGTCTTGACTGTAAGCAGTTTGTAATAAAAAGATCAGTGTAGATTGGCATTCCGTTGTGACCCTAGTCGGTACCTTAATCACATTAACAACTCATTTGAAAGTATTACAGTGTCAAAATCTCTGGCGGTTTGGCTATTATTACTCATATCGATATTGAAGTCTCCTCCTGGAATCAAAGTATATTTATTGTCAGCAACAAAATCTAGGAATTCGTCGTAGAATTTTAAAAAACGTATTAATATAAAAAAAATCGTAAGGGTGCAGGCGAGCTGGTGAATATTAACCATGTTGAATTAACCTGAGACTGGGGTAGAGAAGAAACATCAAAACGTAGAAGGGACAGGAAATAGACAGGACGACGTCTCAAACTTCTCTAGCCCAGTCTCAGGTTAATTCATCATGGCGTATTAATATTTCTATTTGGCGGCCGATAACACACAGAAAGCACTATCTTGTCTACACAGAGCGAAAGCATTTCATAGTCAGGCGTAATTACAGTATAACGATCAAGTATATAGCATGAAGTGTTATCATTGATCAACAACGCAACTCCACTACCTCGGCTGCTAGATCTGTTTAAATAGTAAGTGCTATAGTTTGGTAACCTGAAAACATCATAGTCAGTTGTACTCCAAGTCTCAGTTAACATAATTACGGAGAATTCAAAAGGAAACTCCATAAACAATTCTTCTAAACAAGACATTTTGTTTCTTACAGAACTAGTATTTAAATGAATACATTTCAGTAAAGTAGGTGGGAGCTGACACACAAACCGATTTATATCATTCGGCAAATAATAACACCTTTGGCTCATATTATGTTGAATTTTTCAAAGTCAGTACTAGCGATGACGTTTTCTGCAGTTGGTTGAGGTCATCCCTGCTCTTAATATGAATAGCACGCGCGCCTTGAAAGACGTTTACAATTCTGTGTAATGCGAAATTAGAGCGCAGCTCTTGAGGAGAAGGAAATTTTTGCTAGCATTTCCCGCCTAAATTTTGCAAAAATTTCCCGCGAAAATTAGCGGAAAATTTTCCCCGCAAAATTTAGTGGACAAATTTTCCCGCTAACTTTAGCGTGAAAATTTCCCGCTATATTTAGCGGAAAAATTTCCCCACTAAATTTAGCGGAAAAATTTCCCCGTAGATTTAGGGTCGTGCGCACAAGTCACCCAAGCTACCCGGAACATTTTCCGCTAACTTTATCGGGAAAACGTCCCATAATGCAACGCGCGCGGTTACGCCGACGCCGACGGCGACGGCGACGCTGCTGAACCCGGAAACGGGCGCCTAAAAGCTGCGCTCTAAACATTGGCTGCAGAAACCACTATTGCTGGTTTTCTATGAATGCAGCAGCTCAGTTTGAATGCAACGACGCAAATTTTTGAGTAAACACTTTATTTTATGAACGGTTACGACGCAATTCTTGACATCAGCGTAGCTGCAGTGCGCCACTTCAAAATTGAATGATTGCTTCCTCTCTGTGTCATCGTTTAATCTTCTCTTTCAGTGTAATCGCGTATCGTTCAAGCTGTTTCTTCACCCTCATTGCAGCTTTCTGTGTGGTGTGTCTGGTCAATTCTGTGTAATCGTTTAAGTCTGAACCACATGTATGCGATTTGGCGAGCGACGAGACGAGCGACGGCACAAGCGACGAGAGTCACAGACGAGCGACGGAGATTTTTCACTGTCGCTTTCTCGCGTCACTCGGTTTTTGGATTTCTAGAAAACGTCGCTCATTGCCTGGGTCGCTTACTCCCGTCGCTTTCATGCGGTTCGCTTCGTCGCGCGACTGACCGAGCGGCAGCGAAGTGGGTCGCCGTCACTTGTCTCGCCGCTCGTCAAATTGCTTACATGCGGATTATACTTTAATGTTCAAGCTGTTTCACCACCATCATTGACCATGTGCCACTAGCTCAACTCACACCGATAATTGCTTCGTAGTTTGGGCGCGAATATAAATGTGTGCGTAATCCCGTTCCGTGTACGCACGACGTGGGTTTATCTGCTTGTGCCGCAGCCATGAGTGATTGGTTTGTAGCTTTGGCGCAAATGTGAATGTGTGCATACTGCCGCTTCATGTATGCGCGGCGCGGGTTTATCTGATTGCAAGGACGACGTCGAGGACGGATTCCTAGAGGACCACGTCAAAGACGACGTCAAAGACGACCTCTAGAACGACTTCAATGTCGATGTCAAGGACGGCCTTTTGGACGATCTCAAGAACGACGTCTATGGCGGCGTCAAAGACGACGTCTAGGACGACCTTTAGGAAGACCTCAAGGACGACGTCTAGGACGACGTCAAGGACGACCTCTAGAACTACTTCAATGGCGATATCAAGGACGACATATTGGACGACATCCAGAACGACGTCCATGACGGTGTCAAGGACGACGTCACGGACGACCTCTAAGACGACCTCTAGGACGACCTGAAGGACGACCTCTAGAATGTCGTCAGAGACGACATCAAGGACGTCAGGTCCTTCGAAGAGGGTGTGAATGCTTCACAGAAGGCGAATATTTCACAGAAGGCGCTATATATGACCTCCTTAATCGTTAGAAGGATGAAAAGGCAGCGGAAGTTCTGCCTTTCTTACTCGTTGCCTTCTACCATAAATTGCTCACAGGACTCCGGAATGTTATCGGAGGTTGAAAACTGGCACTTGAGTTTGAACTTTTACTACAGTATTAAAAATTGCATCGACGCGAGTTCGCAGGTTTGAGCAAACTTTAGCCTAGGACTAAGTTCAAGAAATGAGGCACAAACTTCAACCGGGATGTCGGACCTCTTTACTTTTAGGTAACTTGTATCAAACTGACTCACAGTTGCTCATCTAACCAACGTTTCACCCATCTACCAGTTCGCACAGTTGCATTTGTGCGAACTTGGTTAAAAGGAGCGGAGAGCGGAATGGGAATGTTATAACAGTCAGTAAAATTTTCTAAATTTTACACAATAATAATCTTTATGTACCCGCATTCATGCACCCCAAAAGCCGGTTGTCAGCTTGCTGCAGAAAGGCAAGGAACTTAAAGAAACTTGAAAAAATGAAAACAAAAAAAAAAGACAACTACAGACATTTACAAACTGCAGATTGGCAAGCCCTTTCATTTCCGAAAGCCCATAAAGTTGTCAAATATGTTAAAATATTCATTACCAAGGCAATTCAGGAGCAACTGTACGCATAGAAAGGAAAGGGTTTACAAATGTAATAGATATAACAGTTGGGTAACATTTAGTTGTAATGGGAATGAACATGAATACTAATACACCCAAGTAGCACAAAGTGGGCTCCGATTGAGGGGCCGACGGGGGTATCACGTAGGCAGCCCACCTGGTTCTCACGTCGGTTTTGAAACTCGGGCCCAGTGGGGCAAACTTGGGCAGCCTACCTGGGCTGCCTCCGGGGACCCAAAAGGAACGAATTTCGGCACCCCACATTTGCCCCCCCCCCCCTCCCCCGTGGACCCTCAGTGGTTCTACTTAAACAGCCCATATGGGCCTCTCTTGTTGAGCCCATAGTGAGCCTAGATGGGCAGCCCACATGTGTCCCCCCCCCCCCCCCCCCCCCGGAACCTAAATTTGTTCGGCGTAATTTCATAATTTTCCTGCGGTGGGGGTATTGCAGTGCATCCCACATTCCACATGCCTCCCTTTTTTCCATTTTCCCTCTAGTACCATTACCATTTTGATAATCAATAAAACGTCATGAGCAATAATTAGGAAAATTGGGCAATTTAAGTGTTCAAAATGGTGCAAAACGGTGCACGTTTTTATATAAACTCTTGTTGGACAGGTACTAGGGATACATAGCCAGCTTGAGCCAGCTACCGACATGCGACACCCCGACGAGCGTGTTTAGAATTCACCCTCAAATTAAACACTCTGCGTAAAATTTCCACCCATGTAAAACGGCCTTTTTCAACATACACGCTGAGTAGTAAGTTAGTGTTACAGTTCTCGGTGATTTAATGTCATATCAAATCGATCTCTTAGATTGAATTTCCTGTACGCGCTGTAAATATTCTCGATATCAGCAGGTTGGAGTTGCACAGGCAGTCCAAATTGGGCATTCCCCCGCTTTGCTCCCTTGGAGCCCACATCTATGCTAACCTTGCCCCCGTATAGCCGACGCGGGGCCCACGGGGGCATTGTCTGGGCAGCCCCAGTTGGGCGGTTGTTACCAGGTTCCCGTAGAGTCCACCTTTGCGCTAACTATGCCTCCGTACTGCCGAGGTGGAACCCACAAGGTCGTTGCCTGGGCAGCCCAAGTTGAGCATCTCCCCTTGAAGTAGTCTACCTTTGTGCTAACTCTGCCCCCGTATGTCCCAGGTGGGTCCCACGGGGGCATTGCGTGGGGAGCCGAAGTGGGCATGGCCCTATGGAGCCTACCTCTATGCTAACTACAACCATGCAGCTAGCACAGCCATGCACCTATAGGCAACATGCCTATAGGTGGGGCGCACGGGGGAATTCCATGGGCAGCCTAAGTTGAGCATGCGGCATGCCCCCGTGGAGCCCACCTATCGTCTACGTAAGCCCTTACATAGCCGAATAGAGGATCCACAGAGACAGAGAAAATGTGCATAAGCGTACTACTCCCCGGGTAAGGTTCTACTTGGTGAGGTAGCAAGACGCTTCAGAAGAAACAAAGGTCAGCTAAGTTGAGTTACATAAACTGTTGCGGGAGATCACAAATACAGGCAGAAAAGTACAAAAAACAATCTTTACAACTTCGGAACATATTCAACAATAGTATAAATCTACAAAACTGCAGTAACACTGCCGCACACCTTTTTTCTGGCCTTCCCGACCCATGCACAAGGCTGGGAGGTGCAGGATGAAGCCTCTTGGTGTACTGTTGCTGTGTACTCTGCACTGAACAGAGTGCTGCTATGTGGTGCACACTTCACCCAGGCTGAAAAGGGAGAAGAAAATATTGTTTCATTAAATCTATGTTCATTCATTAGAGTCAATAATGCTTTTGGAAAACACTGCCCTCACACGTAAGGTTATAGACAAACTTACCCAGCTTAACACGTACAATGGCCAGAGTACACTCGTCCTGATAGGTTGTCGATGCACACCCATGCATCATGGGGCAGGCCAGTTGCCCTCTGCGGCGGCTTCACGGATGCTCGTACGGAACATACTTCGTGTTTCTCAGGCTGCCATATTTCGACGTCCCTCACATGGCCTGGATAACAAAGCAAATTCAATGGCTAATGAAATCCTGAAACACTTCAACAAACAATGCTATTTGTTTTTGTTAGATCGGTAATGGTCTGCCCATGACCACTTACGTACAAGAGGAATATCAAGAACAGCAGCCTGGCACTCACAAGTGATACATAAAACTGAATCATTCCTGCTTTTTTTTGTAATAGTGCTATTGTCAAACGCACAATTTGACAAATTCAGAGGATTCCCCAGCTAAGCATGTAGGGAACTAGTAGATTAGGTAACAGTCTTTCAGCTGTAGGAAGAAATCCGGAGATGACGGTGCTCGCATGATTATCTCGTTTCACAGACTGTACAGACTGCAACGTCCAGTTAAAAAAAGCAATGTTCCTGAAAATGGGAGATTCTGAATAAGCGATCAAATGCGGGTTGCGGGGTTAGAGGTAGATTAGATGTCCCTGCCGCTTGCCTTTTGTGCCGTATCGCTTCTAAATTAGGCACTTTTTTAACCGCAAATTAGAGTTTAAAAACAGAAAAAAAAAACAAGAACGCAAGCCAAGATCAACGGCTGCGACTGAACCGAAGAAACTAACAGATGCGCTATAACATGGTTTTAAACATGAGAAAGATGAACGACGATGAGCGATGGACAATTTCACTAAAGCAGATGGGAGAAATCAGTTACCTTAGTGGCTGGGGCGAGCAAACCCGACCGAGGAGCCGGCAAAATTATTGCAGAAGTTAAAGATCCCACCGTGGCCTCTATCAATCAGCAACACTTCGTTTGATTAGGTGCTTTGGGCCGCATATCTTTCCGTTTATGTATGTACTATTGACAAAATCTAACGCGTTTCTCGTCATTCATCTCAACCTCTTGCTTAAAAACGCACTCGACTTGCACCAGCTGTCTTGTATGACCGATGCACGCCGCTCTGCTTATCTGACACGAAGTAATTGTAGGCCTCCAATGACTTGTAAGCCCGTAGGGTGTCAGCCATGAAACGGCTCCAAGTAAACAGGAGGTACACCGTAATGTTTACCAGCATAATAGGCGGCCACCGCCGACTTGTCGACATCCAAAATGCAGCGTTTACTCAGTACGGATCGCCGTAGCCGACACTACTTACGCAGAGTTTTGCTCTGTAACGGAGCTTCTCCGCTTCACTGAGGCAGCTAAGTAATTGGACATTCCGTTGCGCGCGCAAGGTCACCAATAATCACAGAAAAAAACAGCAAGAAGAGTCCAACTAACGCCAACAACAGCGCAACCCAACGGCTTGCTTATGGAGACCGTCGCGTTTCTTGCCCACACCCCTCTCGAGCATGCGCGGAGCCGCTGACGCCCGATAGGGGCGCCCCGGTCGCTCCGGTTTGTTTGTAAACATGAGTTGGTGTATAGAGCACATAATCTACTTTCACGTAATTAACGTCATCACTGAAAATCACCGAAATTTTCTCAACATAATTAACCAAAACACCTCTCATGCAGATCTCAACTTGTGGTTTTTGTGTTTGACATCCATAAATGTTTCAACGTGTCACTTTCTACACACGCCATTTTTGAAGATTTTGCCAAGGCTTTTGAAACGATACCTTACCAGCGTTTGCTATTAGAACCTTCTCTACGTCGTAGTGAATACAATATAATCAACTGGATATATCCTTGATAAAATGTAATACACAAAGTATATTTAGTAAACAAAAATATACTTTGATGTTAGGCAGGGTAACGAAAATATACTTTAAGTGTACAAGACGTGTACATGTAGGCTGTAATAAAAGTATACTTGTAAATAGGAAATTAGTACACGTACTAGGGTATACTTCAACTGTGTTGAGACTACTATCTATGTACAAAAAGGAACTATTCAATTATAGTTATAGGAAAATGTGTAAGCATACTGTAGATTCACTTTAAGTGCACTCTAATTTCAGTTTAATTATTCAAAGTCTACGGAATATGTACTAAAGAACTCCAGTAAGGTACTTTGCAAATATTGAGCATACATGCCGCATCGATAAATTATTGATTTTTGTTGTCTTGTTTTGTTGTTCATCGAGAAAGGGGATAGCCGGGTGAGGCATCGAGCTTCACTAAGTATAAAAAAGGAAGTTAATTACTTAAGTAATTTTAACGCTTCTTTAAAATTACAGCAAATCGCCATAATATATCAATCATTTACCATACACGTATATTTACAAAAAGGATTAATGTTCGCTTAAGGAGTTTCTTAGCGGTGATAGAGTACTTGCACCAACAAATCTTAAAAAGGAGTTGAAAACACATTAAGTTTAGTTGCTGCCGCATCGGGCAGGTCTTTGAAGGCGAATGATCAAAGAAGGTCCATATGAATTTAGGCAGCGTTCCAGGGGTTATAAAACTCTAATTTACCTGCGATGTTTTGTTTGAGACTGCGATATTCAGGGCCGGCGTTAGACAGCGCGCGTGGCACTGAGTAAAACGTGAAGAATAAAAGGTACCACGAGAGCTTGTAAAATAACAATACCCGAGAACATTTGTACAGTATAGTTTGGGGCATGTACCTTACTGATTAGCATTCTACTCTACGGGTACCAAATATTTATCCCACATGATATTAAAGAAGACAGGCATGAAAGTTTCGAAGCGGTTAATGACGTTGTGCTCTTTCACATTATCTCTTGGTCTTAGAGCTGCAACAATCAATCCTTTTTTGCCGAGGGAGGACTCCACAATGCCCCAAAGGAAGCCTAATTCTTTTGCCAATGTGCACACAACTGGTCTTGAATGTTTTATTTAAGTGACCTTGGTTCACTGTTTGTGTAAAATAAATATTTGTTTAGATTTGTAAAATTTGGATTACTTATTTTCAAAAACAATGTGCGGAAACTTGAGGATACGAGAAAAAACGTATACACGCAGCTGAACAAAAATAAGGCCACTGCAAAACCTCGGCACTAAATACTACGCACTGTATAGATGTCAGGCCGGCGGCAGGACATGCACAGCAGAAATTGGAAGTGACCCAGGTCCCATCGAACAAGCATTCACCGCTTCGAAGCTCACCCTGCCTAAACTGCAGCGGGATTTATGTACCTCATACTATACTTTGTGCAGAAGCTCTTGTATCTGTCCGTCTGCATGGTGGCTTGTGCAAGTCAGTGCCTCCCGAGTTGCTACAGAAGTGTTTTTTTTTTTTTCTGAACAAGGCGCCTCAGCTGCAGTGGTGATATGCGTTAACTAGAGTGTGAAAGCGATTTAGATATTGATCTAAAGTGGCGGGCCTAAAATACTCCACTTCACCTATACTTCTCTGCTTTCCTGCCAAGTTAGCATTAAGATACAAAAAATGACGAGTAAACCTGCATAATAAACAGGCATGAACGCGGGACTTTACCAAGCTCCACCGCCACATGATATCGCCAACCCGCCGAAACACCGAGGAGGAACGTGAACAAATAGAAAGAAAAAACGAACCCCGCGACGCCGAAGAGATTACCCCGGATGTGGTGGCGGTGGCGAGCAGGGGAACTTTGCTTGGTTAATTTCCACACTAGACCTACGTATGGTCTAAAGTTATGATGTACAGTGGCTAGCGATATGAGCCAGAATGCGCAAACGACGGCCAGACAGTACAAACCACGCTGTAGCACGGCTATCGTGCATGCGCTGCGGGTGGGGAGGTTTTGCGCGCGGCAAGTGAGTAGACACATTTGAACACATCCAATACCGTTCTGCCCTTCCGCTTACCCTCCACTCCATAGTGATACTTTGTGTGTTTATGTGATAGTTGTTTCGTTGGCGCGGTGTGGGAATGACGTTGCTTGGTCAAGTGCATTTGTCGAGTTATTTCTACCCATTTTCTCTTCTCGTGCCATCTCCTTGTCCTGAACTGGGTTATGGATTATGCCTTAGGAGTTCGATCCGTTCAATTGTGAGTACACAAACTTTGCAACAGCCTTTCCGGTGAGAAGACGAGCGCGCTTCGGGTCAGTTTCTCTCGCTTCCGTTAACAAGATCCAAAGTCTCCTGTTCACGACAGACTAGGTTGCCTGCTTACTTTTAACCGTCAATTTATCGCTGGCTACGAGTAAACATATATAGTTGTCTATCAGAGTTTCTTTTGAGTTGACCCAGCGTTTGTGTGTTCGTACCAGGGGTTTAACATTGCCCTTAACACGCCTATCAACTAAAAAACGCCTATATTTCCTGTCACAAAGTTCACCAAGCGTGAACGTTGTCAGTCCCGCTATGGCACTTCTGCTAAGGAGTATAAAAGGAGCCATCGAGGAAGCAAAACTATAAGTTTTTCACGCGAAGTCTACCTTCAATGTTGATTTACAATCCTTGGCAATTCTGGAACATAATAAAACAAAAGTAAGATGTACCTTTTACACTTAAAACCTCAAGCTGTGATAATGTGTCCAACGATGTATGTGCAAATCTATTGAAACGTGTTTTTGTGGAATCATTTTCTTGCCACAACAAGTTAGATTACCCGCCGATGAGCAGTGCTGATAATGTTTCCATGGATATATTGTTTTTGATTACGTCGGCGTCGCTCATCTCACAGAAAAGCGAATAATGTTATCTTCAGCAGGATTGGATGGTTTTAATTCTAAGTCTCTTAAATATATTAAAGTTTACTCATCTCTTATTTTAACTAAATTGTTCGAACAGTCTATGCAAAATGCTGGTCTGCCTTCAGACTGGAAGGTAGGAATGTGGTACCCAAGTTCGAGGCTGGTGATAAACATTTCTCTCGTAATAAACGACCGACCTCAATAACCAGCGTACCCAGTAAGCTTCTCGAACATGTCAATGCCTCTCACCTTCTAAATGTTTTTGAATCTAACAACTTTTTTCAGTCCAGTCCAACATGTTTTTTGAAAAACATGAACTTGTGAAACACAGCTCGTATCATTCACTTATGATCATCATCGCATTCTAAACCAAAGAACCCTAGCAAACGGAATTTCTTTCCTTTTTTTCTTTTTCCCTAAGGAGTTTGATAATGTCTTTCACAATCTTCTGCTCCAACAACTTTACAGCTTAACATAGACGTTAGCGTTCTTGAGTTGATTCAATCTTTTCTTTCCCATCAGTCTCAATTTGCTACTGTGATCATCATCGTGGAAACAGCGCGAATGGTATGAGTTCATGATAAACTCATATCAAATTGCCCAAATGTCCATTCTACTAACTGTTATTGTGATTAATAGTAAGTCTTCTTCTGTTCCCTACTTGCATTCAAGGCTCCCCATGGCTTTGTTTCGGGGCCGCTGCTTTTTTTTTAATCTATGTCAAAGACCTTCCTACAAATAACTGCTCATTTATATGTCAGTTTGCTGACGGTTGTGTTTTCCGCGTAACGAAAGATCATAATGATATTCATATACTTCAGTTCAACATCCACAATCTGTCCCGACTCCCGGTGGTGCGATCTATGGTCTATGAAACTCAACACTAACGAATGCAAGTGGATGTCTGTGTCTCGTCAGTCCCACGACAATCATCATACTTCTTCAATCAAGCTTATCTAGATGGCAGCATCGTACAAATATCTCTGAGTTCACATAGCATCTAACCCGTCATAGAAAACTCATATTCAGTGTTCTTCCTTTTCTGACTCTCTCTCTCTCTCTCGCACGTAACGTTACCTCCAACGTAATTTTCCCTGGCACCTGTTTTACTCAAGTTAATCCTTTATGGAGCCCTAATTCATTCAAAACTAGAGATCTCGGACAACCCACTCTCACCTTCGCATTCGAAGTAATCCAAAACAGATATGCTCGTTTTGTTCTGACGAACTACCACTGCACAGCCAGGCGATGGCAAAGTACTAGAATGTAGTCGCCAGAGTTATGGCATCAGAGAGTCTTAATCTAGGTGTTCGTAACTGTCATGTTTTCACACTGCTCCACGGGTTAACATCTCGAAATACCAGGAATGTTTCGCTTTCGTTTTTGGGCACGTCACACAACGGTTTCGTAATAGGCGCCATTGAGCTGACTGAGCGTCAGCGACAACGAATGCTGCCTGTAATTCAGTCTCCAGTTGAAACACACAGAGCAACTCAGTTGCACTGACGCTTTTATGGCTAATTTTGACGAACAAGCAAACGCCGTTATAAACTGTGGAGTTTCAGAACAGTGCCCGCAGTGCTACGTACACTGGACTAAAATGGCTGTCTCCGCACCTTTGCGTTCGAGTCACACAGGTTTTCCTGTCGGGCGCCTGCGCGACTTCTGTGCTACGTTTGGCTCTGTTTCCTGTTACCGAGTGCCATCATACAATTTTTTTTTTTTATTTATTTTATTTAGACATACTGCAGGCCTTGAACAGGCTCCTGCAGGTGTGGAATACTACATACAACAACAAAACTACACATACGCGTATAAGAAACAAGAAACACATGGCAACCATATATATTGCTTATAAAATACAACATATATACATATAAACGCCATCAGCATAATAAACATTCCATAATCAACGCCTTATATACAATAAAAAATGCATGTACAAACACCAGGAAAAGAGAACATTCTAAAGGTGTGATTCTCAAGAGCACCATTGAAGTCGGGGGCAAAAACAGTGCCACGAGGGATGGCGTTCACATCCGTAATAGTGCGTGGGAAAAAGGAATGCTTAAAAATGTTAGTTCGAGCGAATATTGGTACCACGGAATACTGATGATGGTGCCTAGTTTCCCTAGATGATGATGGGGATAAATATAGACTTGATTCAATGCGGAGTCTGTTATGATAAAGCAAAGATAAAAATTCAGTCTCGCAATATTTTCGACGATGCTGGAGTGATGATATATTGTTTGCCATCATTAATGAAGATGGGGAATCTAGCCGATTATACTTTTCATAGATAAAGCGAATAGCTCTCCTCTGAACCTTCTGAAGCTGTGAAGCATCCTTTTTGGTATTCGGGTCCCATACTATGCCAGCATATTCTAACTTCGGTCGGAACAAGGAGTTATATGCTTGAAATTCAGCGAAAGGGGCAGCGCTTCTAAGTTTCCGACGTAACAAGCCCAATTTACGACATGCGGAGGAACAGATGTTTTGAACGTGTTGTGACCAACGGAGATCGTGGAATATGGTTACGCAGAGATATTTATATTCAGTCACATCAGATATTACATCATTGTTTAATTGATAAGTGAACTTCAGTGGTTTCACTTTTCTTGTCACACGTAAATAAACTGTCTTCGTAAAATTTAGCTGCATTTTATATGCGCAGCACCAACTGCAGATAGAGGCAAGGAAAGAATTCAATGATATTTGGCCGGCATCAGTGGATATCCTTTTGAACAAAATGCAATCATCGGCGAATAAACGAATATTTACATCTCGGCTAACAACTGAGACAATATCATTTATATGCGTTATAACAACAACAGGCCAAGCACACTGCCCTGAGGAACACCCGAGGAAACACCCAGAATACCGGAAGCATGACCACCAATGCCGACAAACTGACTGCGATCAGAGAAGTACGAACCTATCCAATTGACAATCTCGGACAGTATTCCAAGGCACTCTAATTTATAAAGAAGTTTGCCGTGTGGAACCTTATCGAAGGCCTTGCTACTAAAGTAGCGGCGAAATCGTGAACTGTGGTGAGAAGTTGCGTAATGGTAAATAAACCCCTTCGAAACCCGTGCTGGTGTAAACAAGTTTCTCTCTTCTAAGAAATCTCGAACATAATTACTAACAATATGCTCCATAAGTCTGCACGAAGTACTCGTAATAATATAATAATTAATAATAATATTAATAATAATAAGCTTTATTGGCTCAGGAGAGCCGCGTAGAAATAGGACGAACATAACTGACGTCTGAACGATCACCCTTTTTGTGAATGGTTCGCCAGTCGTTAGGTAGCAATCAAGAACTAAAGGAAGCGCGAAAAATAACAGTAAGAAAACGTGCAAGCGATTCTGCATATCTACGCAGGAAGGCGTTTGGGATTTTATCAGGCACAATACTAGACTTAGTTCTAAAGTTTAGTAACATAGCAAACACGCCGCGAAACGAGATAAAATCGGGGTTCAGTCGGTTATTAGAAGCAATGGGGGTGTACGTATCTAAATAAAAAAACACACATTAGAAATATAAACTGAACTCTTCAGCAATTTGTTTTTTTTTTATCAATGATAGCCACGTCGTTAACCTTTATCTGGTCGACAGACTTTGTACTCTCTGAAAGATAATTCCAAACAAATTTGCAGGATCATGTTTCAAGAAGTTAAGAAGAGTTCACGAAAAATATTTATCTCTAGCTTCCTTGACCTGCCTTGTCATTTCATCCTATAAACCTTGTACGTTTCCAGTTTTGCGAGCTCTTTTAAACCTTTTGATTCGACGGGAAAGGTGAATTATTTCTCGGTTTATCCAAGGCTTCCTACGTCCCGTGCATTTACGCCTGATCCGGAATGAAGCTTTCTAAACTATAGTTACATATATAAACGAATTTCTCCCACAGCAAAGCTAATTTGTGTTCAACAAAGTCGTTGAAACAAAAATCAAGATAATCCGATACACTTTCATCATTGAACCTTGAAAAATCCTTCACAGTTAAAGTAACCCTTTTCCTTTGTGAGTAGCGGTTCAGATGAAAGTAAACAAGCACTAATTTGTGATCCGACTCACTCTCCTCGAGATTTACGGTATAATAAACAAAAGCGCGACTAACAAAGATAAGGTCCGAAATTGAGCGACTGGAACCACTTTTCCGTGTAAAACCTTGAACAACCTGGGTTAGAACACATGCGAGCATCATGTCGAATACAATATGGTCACCAGGAGAGCTAGATAATCGCAGCCAGTCAATATGGGGGAGATTAAAATCGCCAACCAGAATAGTTTGTTCGCCTCTGTATTTTAACAAGTCGCGTATAGCCGATTTAAGTAGTCTGGACTAGCGGAAGCGAACCTATATACGGCGAAAAGTATACTTTTATGACCCCAAACATTAAGACGAAGTATTAGACTTTCGTGATCACTAAGTTGATCCAATACTATAGCAGAAATACACGGCTTTAGTACAACAGCTACACAACCCTTCCGAAAGAGGACGGTCCCTGCGAAACACTTGATGTAATTTCGGAAAGATTTCAGCATCAGACTCATTAAGCCATATTTCAGTAATCACAGTGATATGGGGGTCATAATTGAGAATAATGAGTTCATACCACTCTGCTTTATTAACTATACTTCGCGCATTCATGTTCAGGAGACAAAATTGTTTAGGAACAGGTAATGGTTCTCGTCATTCATCAGCAGGAGCTTCATTGGTAATGGCAACCTTTACTCGGGCATTTGAAGATTCATGCCAATCAAATAAGTCATTGCCAATTCGTAGTTTGTCATTTACGAGAAATACATGATACACGTGAATTTGTATTTTCTTTAGTCACCAACATCGCCATGGCAGTGTTGTGCATTGTGAAAAAAGTCTGGAATCGTCGTCGATGTCTCCACGTATTTCGCGTACCAATAGTATAACAGCGAGACGAGGTTATATGTACGGTCGCAGGTTGACATTCTGCTTTACATAAAAAAAAGGTTCAATAAGACCGATTGAGCGATTATGCTGCAACCGATCGACCTGCAGATAGTCATGTTGGGCACAGGTCTGAAAAGTAACTCCTATCCTATAATGTCCAATGTAGCTGTCGTCTGCAATTCCCTGTGGTAACTTGTCCCCGCCCCGAGAGCGATGGGGCTCTCGGAGATGGGCTGAACATACGTGAAATATGCCGTAAAGGAAGCACGTACGGATATTTACAGTGTGGAATATTAGCATTCTAGGAAATCAGACAGAACGACCGGTGTGGTGCTAAGTAAATTTGCTTTCTATTATAGCTGGAGAGTTTTTTTTTGTTGTTGTTTTTTGCCAACAGTGTGCTTGTAACCTAACTGCTATAGTCCTAGCTCTTTTTTCTTTTAGAGCGCAGCTCTTAGGCACCCGTTTCCGGCTTGAGCGGCGTCGCCGTCGCCGTCGGCGTAACCGCGCGGTGCATTATGGTACGCGTGACGTCACTGGTGACGTCACTGATGACGTCATCAGTGACGTCATCATTGGCATAATCAGTGACGTCATCGGCAACGGCATCGTCACTGATGACGTCATCAGTGACGTCACTGATGACATCATCGTCAAAGTCATCGTCACTGAAGACGTCATCAGTGAGGTTCCTGATGACGTCATCGGCATCCGCATCGTCATCGTCACTGATGTCACTGATGAAGTCATCGGTATCCGCATCGTCATCGTCACTGATGACGTCACCAATTATGATAACGTCATCATGCAGTGACGTCACTGGTGACGTCCCTGATGACGTCATCGTCATCGTGAGGTCACGTGACCCCGGTGACGTCCCACGACCCCCATGAGGTCACGCGACCCTCGTGAGGCGACGGCGACGCCGCTCGGAGGGAGGAATAGCAGGCAGGATGAGGAGGTGAGGAGGAGGGAGGAGGGGTATACCTTTCCCTCAGTACCTTTCCCTCCTCCTCCTCAAGAGCTGCGCTCTAATTTGGCGTTACTGTGAGTTGTAAACGGCTTTCATTTTTAGAGCGCAGCTCTTAGGCGCCCGTTTCCGGCTTGAGCGGCGTCGGCGTCGCCGTCGGCGTCGCCGTCGCCGTCGGCGTGACCGCGCGGTGCATTATGGGAAATTTCCCATAATGCACCGCGCGAGCCCCCCCCCCCCCCGGGGTCACGTGACCTCGGGGGGGGGGGGGGGGCGCGGAAGGGGGTCACGTGACCCCTCAGGTCACGTGACCTCAGGGGGGAGGAGGAGGGGGGGGTCACGTGACCCCTCAGGTCACGTGACCTCTGGGGGGAGGGGGGTCACGTCGAGCTCAATGCCCGCTTCAATTTAGCATGTGCATCTTATAGTCTTCTTGTCGATGCCAAATTCATGGGCTCTGAACGGATAAGGCTAACCATAAAGCTAATATACTGACCATCGGTCAGAAAGTGATGACTTCGGAACACCGAGTGCTCCGCGTCATCGATGTCGCTCTGTGAGTTCGCCAGAGCCATTCGGCACAACAACCCGGCCAAGGTATTCTTCTTAATTTCTTCCAACGACGAAGTATAACAGGGTACGACAGTTACTTATTTACGCAAGTTATCCCGTCCATTAGCTCGTTTCGAACGCACCCGCACAGCGTAGCTACCCGCACACAACACCTGCCGCAAACTGTGGCTTTGACTGCATTCATGCTGGTCGAAAGCGATTTCTCTGGCCGTGAAGCATCTCTTCCAGCTGCTGGGTGAATACCCCAGGTTAATTCACGACGACCACTGCCGCCCCACACCAACAATGCAAAGCAAAAATGAATACTATGATAGAAAAACGGGCGTCCCTCGCGCCTTTCTAAGAAGTGCTTAGCGGGGAAGCGAACACATGGCTGCTAGCAACTGGAGTGGTGCGTGTTTCATTTATTTCATTTCATTTCTTTACCCTCAGGGCATACATCATTATGGAGGGGGAGGGGGAGGGGGCGGGGGGCAATGAGTCGCTAGTGAAAAACTCACGTGGGAAACTTGATGAACATTATGATTAACAAATCAAGTATAGAGACTAATCAACACCTTTTTGAAAAGGCCGCTGTCAACAATTGAAACAATGGGGGCCGGAAGGTGGTTCCATTCATGGGATGTGCATGGAATAAAAGAATGGTAAAAAGCATTGCAATTTGAATGCGGGAATGTTTTATTGGCTGTCCCAAATAATTTCAGCGTTAACGTTTACTTTTTACTTGCAGATTCAGCCCTTGTGCCGTCCAAAATACCTTCCGAGCAAATTACATTACTGAGAAAAAAAAAAGGACCTGATCGTCGATCAAATTCGCTCCTTCAAAACGACGAGTATAAAAGTTGTGGAAGCGCTGTGTAGGGAGGCAGTGATAGAGGTAGTGTGCGTTCATGTTGATGTTTGTCTGTGCTGTGTATGTGTGCGTTCTCGCTGTATGTCAACTGTACTGCATCGAATATGTGGCACGGGAAGGTATCTGTGTGTATAATGTAGATGTCTCAATCGCAATAGTAAAACTAAAAAAAAATGGTTGGCCTTCGAATTGTACGGTACCTAGCGCCACCTAGCCTAGACATTTGCAATTATTCTGCCTGTGCCTGCCGTCTGGCGGCTAGCGATTTAACCTTCTTGCGCACTTCGCGATTTTTTTTTTTTAACCTTGCAATGAGATAAGGGGCCAAATAGGCTGTTTTAAATTAGCTCTTTCGGGAACGACTTTGGTTGCGCGAATGGTTTACCCCACCACTTTGACGGGCGGTGCTAACGAAGGAAGTGTGTCGCGGGGAATCGCGATGGTGAGACGTAACCTGCGCGCAGTGGCCGGGTTTGGGTTGTCTCCGTTTAAGATCGCAGTGTTGGAAACAAGAAGACTGAGCGACATCGTTCGAAGCGCATTTTGTTACCTGCGCGGATAGCTGGCTTCGGGAAAAGCTTGTATTACGTTTTCATTTGCTACAGCTCTCGCTGCTAAAGCTGTTGACTGCGTTTCTCGCAATGGCTATAAAGCAGGCCTGGGGGGGAGAGGAGAGCGCCAGTGGTCCGAGGTATTTGCCTGTCCGCAAACTATGCTAGCCATTTTCGTTTCAATTGCGGCAGCGTTCCGAGTAAAGACCGACGATATCCGTAGCATTAAAATGAGCTGTTGGGCTAGTTGGTTATGCATAATTACAATGTAGCGCAAAGACAACACAGGAAGGAGACAGAGATAGGAAAGAACGCTACTCACAACTAGTTATTTACTGCATGTATCGTGAAAGAGGTAAACGAAGTGACAAGTGCGATGACAATTTACACTAATGGTCGTGAAAGAGGCGAACGAAGTGAAAAATGCGATGAAACTGAAAATATTTCAATCATTTTTTCTTCTTTTTGTTTTTTCTTCGCTTTTTTCTTTTTCTTTTTAGAGGGGTAATTTAAGTCGATCATCAGTGTAGATCAAAGTGTCTTTCTTTTTTCAGAGTTTCATCGCATTTTTCACTTCGTTCGCCTCTTTCACGACCATTAGTGTAAATTTCCATCGCACTTGTCACTTCGTTTACCTCTTTTACGATGCATGCAGTAAATACCTAGTTGTGAGTAGCGTTCTTTCCTATCTCTGTCTCCTTCCTGTGTTGTCTTTGCGCTACATTGTAATTATAGATATCCGTAGCGTCTTAGCATCCTCATTAAGCCTTACTGAGATCGATTCACTCAATTCGGAGTTACCATATTGCTACGTAGACGAGGGAGGAACTTTTCTCCCACATTTTGAGGGACAAACGTTGCTCCGTTTCTAAAGGGACATAGGGGACAAGATCGTTCCTCCCCTTATAGAGAAATGTGTAGCTCTTCGGAGTGTAGTTACGGGCGCTGCGGCATTTTCGGAGTGAAACGTGAGCGTACATAGCTTCATCTCATCTGCGTTCAGAATAAAAGTTAACTATACTCCGTTTCACAATTTGTGTATGACGCTATTGAGGATACTGGCCCGAGCGCGTGCATATAAAATGACAAATAAAAATACGCGCTAGCGCCACTATAGCTTTCTCAGCATCGCACTAAAACAATTAAGCAGTATATAGTACCTGGGCGCCCGCAGCTTTCACCCCGTAACGACAGATAGTTTTGTTTGTGTACATCAGAACTATGCTCGCGCGCTCACTCTTTTACATATGCCGCAGAAAGTGAAGGGCTTTTTGAATGTGCTATTTTCAACGCTCTTGTGTTTGGTTTCCTTACTTTCCTAAACGACTATACTACATACGTGCTGGGCTGTGCATGCAGCAGACACATCGGGCTGTTGATTTATGAATATTTTCTATCAGATAGACAGACAAGAAGCGATCGAACCCATAGGTGGGGTGAACGCGAGTTCTGCCTGTTTTGCATGTCTCGCGCTCATAGGGCTTGTGCTCTCCGGAGCGCGCAGCGGTTCGCCGGAACGCATAAAATAGATGAAAGGTGTACTTTTCTATCTGCCCGCTGACCGCCGGCGAGCCGCTGCTCCCCAGAGGTCAACGGACAGAACGTAAATTACACTTTTAGAGCACACTAAATACGCATAAAGATTGTTACGTTTATATAGTCTTTCACTATAGAGCCAAGTTAACGGTATGCTTTTCACCGTTGGATTTTAATGCGACTGCTCTCCAGTGCACAAGCCAGAACGTGCTCCCGGCCGCTGACCCGTCGCGCTTTTCCTCTTCTGCGGTCGTCTCGACCGGATGGGTGAATTGAAGAGGTAAACATCGTGTAGCTTCATCAAGTAGTGTGGATGGCTGTTAGTAGAGCTTCATGCAGGTGACATGGACGGTTTCGGTTGAAGATGGGTGTTAGTGAACTGGAGGGTGTAGAAGCTCCACTTAAAAGGTGAAGTTCGATAGCTTGGGAGTGATGCTGGATGGGCCAACGTAACGATGGAGAATTTTAGTGGTTTGACCTTACTGCCGATGTGACGTCCACAGCCACACGAGATCACCGAAGGAGTACGAAACAGCTCGATGAGTTTCATTGCACCTCTGGCATTGGCGCCGTTGTGAGGCCATTGTGCGTAAGCGGGCAAGTCGTCTCGCCTTTTCGTCACGGCAGATGACACGGTGTCGTCCAGGTGATCATCATTAAGGTTATATGGAAGTAGTTGGTCTAGAAGTGTTGTTGGAAATCGATTGTGATGAATAAAAAAAAATTAAGTGTAGCCGTATGTATCGTAAATAGCAGTGTTGTATGCGTAAGTGACAAAGGGAAAGATGGTGTCGCAGTGCTGATGATTCGACTCATCCTGGTATGGTTCGATTAAAGCGTTCTACTATGGCGCTGATCTGGGGATGTATAAGCTGTGATCGGGCTATGTACTTTTCTACGAAGTCGTAAAAGCTGTTGTACCACTTGGGAGAGGAAAACGGTGCCCTGTCGCTTATATTATGTCGAGGAGGTCTGTGGCATAAAAACACCTGCTTTAAGAGAAAGGCGGCGACGTCGTTGGCGTAGGCAAAAGACAGCCGTGAAGTCCCGACATAGCGGCAGAAGTATCCCATCACGACAACAATCCAGCGGTTACCTGACTGAGTGACAATAAGGGGACCAAGGAGATCAATTCCCACACGTTCACTCCGGTAATGAGGAGGTTCAAAGGGATGCAAGAGTCCGGCTAGGTGTGGTTGTAGGCCATAAATGTGTACTTTTGGTCTAGTAAAAGTTTATTTATTGTATTCTTCTAGTACACTATCAGTATACTGATAAAATACTTTTTTGTGTTATAAAAGTTCGGAAAAGTATGTTTTTATTACATGCACTAAGTACAGAAACAGTATGCATTGTGTATTGCTTTTTACCAAGGGTATCCTCATTCTTTATTAATTGCCAGAAATTTTCCCGTGTTAAAATGTATTTCCTTTTTTTTTCAAATACCTTAGGACCAGGGTAATGGGTGTATAGTAAGGCGATTAGTTATATGTTCCAAAACATGGTGCCGTCGCTGATGGTGTCAATATTCTCTGGAAGGTCGTTCCCTCTCACAATGTTGTTGGCAAGGGCAGAAAAAGTGGTAGGCTGTTGAGCTGCATTTGGGCCGGTCTATTTTTCAGGAATTATCAAACATTGGAGAACCGAAAGCTGGCGAGTGAAGAAGTGAGTGGTGTAAGATTCCGTGAAAGATCGAGAATATTAAGTTGAACTTGACTCGCAGACACACAATATACACGTAATTATTGACATGACGAAACGACCGATTCGATTCCGGAGTGATTCAATTAGGCTAACTAAAATGAATTGCTGAACTCCAAATCAAAGCCACATATTATGATATTTGGGGGACAATGTTAATACAGAGAAGACGTTTAATAACAGAGAAAGCGGACTTAACGTTGCGGCGCAAATATCCTAAACTGCGGTTTGCTGAAGCTATGATTGTATTAACATGATTTTGTACACCAGGAGAGATCAGAAGTAGCATGGACCCCTAGATACGTATATTCATTAGTATAGACAAGGGATATACCATGAAGAGGGAAATTCGGCTGGGAATAAGATGGACAATTAAGGGAACACGTGCATTTACATTTATTGATATTAGGAGACATCTGCCGCGTAACGCACCAGTCGGCCATTTTATTAATGTCATTCTGCAATGTTAAAAGGTAATCGGAGGTTGTTATACTTCCGTACGCAACACAGTCGTCAGCAAACAGACAAAGAGAGAAAGAATTATGTATATGAGGAAAAGCAGAGGCCCAAGAAAGTTTCTTTGAGGGCCACCAGATGTGACAGGACTGCAAGCGGAAGTTGGGTTGTTAACGCATACAGATTGTGAATGATGCGAGAGGAAAGAAATAATCCATGGTAGCGCTCGAGGATCAGTGGCGTTTAACGTGAATTATTTATGAAAGGAACGATTATGCGGCACCTTGAATATATACATATTCAATTTTAAGCGAGAAACCTTTTTGTTTTGTTTTTTACTAAGAAATTTAAACCAAGCGTCTCTTGATGCTAAACCACAGTGTATGAAACACTCGTTAACTCACGGTTAGAATGCGAAAGCATGATTTAGGACACTCATGAAATCTACCTCAATAATAATATTGAATCCCTACAAAACAAAACGGTCCGATTCATTCATCAGAAATACTCCACCCTCACGAGCGCGCGACAACTAAAATCTGAATCTAATCTTTGGGCTTTATCAGCACGTAGAAAACTGTCTCGACTGTGCTTCTTCCATAACCTAAGGCAAGATTCACAAAACGATCTTACGAGAAAAAAGGTGCGTATGACAAAGACTAAGAACAAATTCGTATTCACAAAGCGAAATTAGCGCAAATTTTAGGTTAGATAGGATGGACTCCTACGACCGCTCCAGTGGTGGCTAACGCACTTTTAACGATCAAATAACATGGCCGACAACGTCCCTCACTTACGTCGTCCCGACGACCGACGAGCAATTGTTTTTCTACATACTGTCCACGCGCGTCCCTACCTCAAGCAACAAGAGAAAAGACAGACGTACTCAAAACTCAACGCCGCGGACGCGAATGCTAGAAACACGGATACGCAAAAATGCTACAACGGCAACGATCTCACCGACCAAGCGAAAGCCAACGGCTAGCTAAAAATTCTAAGCATAAAGGCTCTCCCACGCAGCATTGCTCCGAAGGTCCCTGGCCAAGACTTTCAGCCCATGACAGGCTTGATTGTTGAATAGGATATGGTCGCGCGAACCTTGTGGATTCGTATGAATAGCTTGAATCTTGACATACATTTTCGGGTAAGAAGGCCAGCCTATTCCCATCGTCGTCCCTTTGTTTTCAGAGACAGCGGTGACGAACACTCATCGATTCCGTCGTCTGTTTTGTGCAATAGAGAGCTCAAATTAACGCCGTATTGTTTACTTTCGTAACATGTGAAATGTACACTTTTTTTTTAGTATGTCCCTTCTGAAATAACGGTACATCAACACGCATCATGGCAATGCAGTTTTGGGGAGCTACGCGATGCCGGTTCGACCTTTCTCAGCCGAGCATCACATGAGCATCTAAGGTAAACTCTTACCACATTTTTCCATCTTCAGCAGAACAAACGCTGGAGTGGTGGTCGCCTCCTTTCCGGGGTTGGAGGAGTTTCCTCTGAACACATAACCTGTCACCAACAATAGTAGCCCAGCGGTTAATATAATCGGTCGTAAAAGATCAGTCCCGGTGCTGTTACCAAAATGCAGTCGAATAGCGCTTCGATCAAACGCGCGTGATCGTTTCTAGTGAAATCAGGTGATTCTTGATGACTCTCTTGTAGTTCACACGTATCTTCTTGGACGGCGGCTCTCTTCTGCATCCCAGAGGCCACGAAAGACGGCGCCGCGATTTGTTTCGGTTGTGTCGCTTTGCAGACGAGTCGTGCGGGCCGTCTCCTTTCAGGAACGATGGTCAGTTGTGTTGACTTCGTAGCGATAGAGTTCGTAGCAGTCGACCAAGGCGGTTATCCCGGCAATTGGTAAAGTTAGACATTCGGGCCCATTTAAATCGGCATTTCATAGTGTCGACATTTCACTGCACTGACACGATCCCCAAACAAGCAATGCAAAAATGGCTGACTACGTTTGTTGTGATTCAAAATTCACGTGCCCCGACAATGCCGAACTCTCAGATTGACTGTTCGTGTTCCCGAAGACGCTGTTTTCTTAGTAACGGCCGGCTCTCGCGGTGATTTGGAGCCTGCGATAGGCTGGAAGTTTTCGTTTTCCAGCACGAAAACGGCGCTCCTGCGAAATACCGATTTCTCCACTTCTTGCGATGTGGATTCACTTACAAACTTCTTAGCTAAGTTATCGTTGCCTAACAAGCTCTTTGTGAATGTCGTTTCTAACTTCCTAATTTAATATTCACTTATTGTCATCCTTCTTCCTACATATCTTTACGAGGTGATCATCCGCTCAAAGTTCGACAATTAGAATCATGATCTAATCGACACAAATAATCCACGCTTTCGCTATGCACCATTCACTGCAATTCGCTGACTGACAATATCGTAACTGACAATGACCATTTTTAGTTCTGTTTCCAGTTCAAAGCGTTTTTGGATTTTTAGTATTCTGTGACACTCCTTTTGTTTCCCTAAATTGTTTATGAGATAGTTTTTTTTTTTTTTTTTTTGCTAACTGGGGAATTTTCGTTTCAGCAATTATCCGACAGATGTCTCTGGGGATAATGAACTTGAAAGTCAAATTGAGTTTTTAACGTACTCCACCATGTGACACTTCAGATCTCTTTTCATTTTTTGTAAAACTTATAGGTTTTAAGGTTTTAACAGTAATTTCGCTTATTGCAGGAATTGAGCTATGGCATATCTATGTTTTAAAAATAAATATATAAACCCCCTTTGACAAATTTGATTGTATTCAAATGAAACCACCCTCTAATAACAAAAATATTCTTCTACCAGAGGTAGAAGTATTGGGGAGAATGCTCTACCGTCCCCTCCTGGCGGCTAATTCGTACACTAAACTGAAGGGGACAACAACAACACGAATTATTTGTTTGTGTTACAGACACAGCGCTCGGCGGACTGGCAGAACGCAACCTCAGCACTGGGCCGGGGCTCGTGTTCTATCACTGAAGCATCAACTATGAGCACGAGTTTCAATCGAATGCTTGCGCAGCACTCGCCTGCAATTTGTACCCCGCGCTCGAACGAGCAACATGACATAATGAATCCAGTCCATTGGCCTTACGTTGGGTAAACACCGAATTCTGTGGAAAGAACCTGGACAAAGCGCCCTCTATAGTACAATATCCTCACCAATAGTGCCGCCCTTGTCTCGGTCTGATATTAAAGGGAACCTTAGTGAACCGATTTGCTCAATCTTGGCTCCCAGTGATGTTTCCGCGTAATTTTTTGGAGTTGGGATAAATATACAGGAGTTATAAACTTACATTCCTAAAAAACAATTTTCCTTTACTATGTCTCTGAATTGTTTTTTTTTTATATTTCTGAAATTAATTCAGAGATAGCTTAGTTTTCTTTCATTTGTTCTTGTTAGTTGATTCCTGAAATTTCTTTAGTAAAACTGCAGCCTTTCTCTTCTTTCTTCTTTTCCTTTTGAGATTTTATTTTTATTTTCCTCGTTGATCACAAAGCCCATCGTGTCTTTCTTAATTCTTGAAACATTTTATTAAACTTTCAGTTGCTGTTAGCGCTTGTCCTCTCTCCTACTCGCGTAGATTCGTTGCGTCTGTTTTCTGTGCAATAGTTTAGTTAACTAGGCCATGTGATCCTTTGAAAACAGTTTTGAAACTAACACTTGTAGTGTCTCCAAGTGATTTTTAACGCATTATTATTAACCGGTTCTTGCGTGCATAAATCGGCAGTCTGTTACTCTGGAGCTGAAGCATGGGTGAAAAGGTTTCCTCGAACCGAAAAGAAAGCAGAAGAGATAAGCATTGGCATTCAACAACCCGCGCTTATATGTCTCTGTATTGTCGACAGGTCTTGGCATTGCAGAGCGCTGTTTATGTCAGCCTTTTTTAATCCGAAAGCATTAACTGTTCCAGGGAACGAGCCGACGTCATCAGTTTCAAGCGCGCCAAACGGCACCTTAAATCCTTTCTCCAGGTGAAGCCAGTGCCCAGCTATGAAACCACGCGAAAAGCCTAGACAACGGCACTTTTTCCCCGATCCCAAAGGAGCGGAGTAAAGCTGATGGATTCAGCTTCGGTCCCATTGGCTGGCGCGCGTCGACGAGGCTACCATTGGCCGCTGCGCGTCAGTTTCAACGACCGCTCTCCCCATGGCGCTGCGTGTCCGTCAGCGCGCCGTTAACATGGAGCGTCCAAGGTCAGAGCAGCGAGGACAGGTCACAGGGTGTTGAAAGAGGGCGCGCCGTCGACGCAAATACGCTGCAGACGAAATAAGGAAGCGGAAGGATGACGTGCTTTCGCATTCACAACTCATAAGAAGTGCTTAGGTGTACCTCGAGCCTTTACTAAGATAGCAACTGGCAACCCACGTACACATAAATATCATAACTAGTTATCACAACTAGTTGGGATATATGAGAAACACGCGGAGAGTCTGTAGAAGTAAGACATTTGGTTAACTAGCTCATTCCTTATCTACATTTACTAAAAACAGGAGTGTGCAAATAAAGTCGTTTGTTGGCAAGTTAAGATAAACATTAGAGGAACCTTTAAGCGTTATTTTCGGCGATCATGTTGCCTTCAATGGGTCTTTTTGTTGTGCGACGTTTCCCGTCACCAGCCTTCTTAGAATTTTTTTTTCTGCCACAGGCCGAAGTTAATAGAAAAGATGATTGTGATTGCTAATCGTACTATACTTGAGTTTTTTAAATGTTTACAAAGCAATAATGACGCACGTGTCACTCTCAACGCACCCTTATCAGCTCAACACTCTATCCCGGAGAAGGTAAAATCATGCGTTACATACTTCCACATTTTCTTCTTCACAATCTAAAAAAATAATAATAATAGCTACTACAACATTGGTTGAGAAACCAAAGCGTTGGAAAATCGGCTGGGTCGTCCGTCACGAGTGGTCATTCACATCTCCGGCGTTTCAAATCGCAGTTCATTCACAGCGAGTGTTTGTAAACAATGCGGGGCATACACAGACCTTCCTCGCAAAGCGATTCGTGTTCCTTGGCCGTCGAAGCGGCGCTCTGCTCGCAGGAGCGATGTTCTGCTTGACGCGGTGGCACGACTGCACGAATCCGGCCGTGCAACACGCAGGCTGGCACCTCTTCCCTGCTGCTGGCCCGCCCGGGACAAGTCCAGGAGAGGGCTTCGGGCGGGAGAGGACGAGCCACCGGCCGCCGCCGAGAGAAGCTGCCGGAAAAAAAGCGGCGGCAGCGCTGCAGCGCTCTCAGAAGCCACTCTTGTTCTGTCGAGCGCGAGCAAGGAGGATTGTCCCCGGCGTCTCAGAAGATCCGGATGCCCGCTTCGCAGCGGGACGACGTTGCTCGAACGCACTGAAAGCGCGGGATGACGGGCACCGGCCGCTCCTGACAGGATTACCGGACGCGCGTCCACCGTCCACTCGGACATCTCCTCGGCCTCTGGTGGAAAGCGCTCTTTGCAACGCAAGCTCGAGGAGCGACAGGACAGGTGAGTGAGGCTATCGATGTGCCGTGTCTCCAGGACGCGGACCCTATGTACCTACACGTCGCTCCCATTTTTCCTTAGCGGAGATTTAGGTGCGCGGACTACAGCGTTCTTAGAGCATGTAAGATCGAACTCCATCTGAAACAGAAATACCTTTCGGCGTCTTTTTGGGCAATGATTACTCAGAAACAACCGATGCAGACTGAGGCACCTGTGAGCTGTCAAAGCGTCACCTTGGCTCTTCTCGTGATGACATTGTAGAGGCCAGTTGAATGGCGAACCACATCTTTATCTACACTATTTACGAAGAAGTTTGTTGGAAAAGAAGCCGGCCAGCGCTGCCCGTGTTTGCCCCGAATGCCCCAGCTGTTCTACCTCACGTCATTCGATGATCCTTGCTCGCGACGCCAAGCGCACCACACCTCTTGTTGCAACGCGTGCTGTAGCGGAGCCGTTACAGGGGGGACGCGACTACACCTTCGCGGCGTTCACGAGCCTTACGTTATCTATTCAGTTTTGGCCGGGTGTACTTAAACTCATAGACCAGGTGAATTTATCTCATAAACCATGTGAGGTCTGTCCAGTACCGCGCTGAAATATGTACACTGAACAACGTACGTCGTAAGATACCACCACGTTTAACTATATTTAATCAAATCTATTACTAGCATTTGTGTCTTTAAAACTCAATCCTATCCGCTCTGAGCAGAGCATCATTACGACTAAATCACTCGTCTCATGCCTGTCAGACTGAATATAATGCAAATTATTCAACAGTATTTTTTTCTTCACACCGCAATAGACTGGAAGGACCTGCCCCCGATATCGTGACCGGCCTGACCCGGCCATGTTTTGAAGTGCTGTAATACATCATCTGTACAGATGGATGGTTTCGGCAATCTTATATTCACACCAACCTGCTTTGCATTTGTTTTTGCGTTCCTGTTTCTGTCAGGCATCAGCACTGTTAGCTGTGTCCCCTGTTATTTTTTTTATAATTTATGTTGTGACTGCGTCATGTATCTCTTCCTTTATGTAATGCCCTTGAATGGAGCCTTAAAGGGGCGATGCAACAATTTTTGTACTTTGCGCAAATACCGCTTAGAACGGATCCCTGACGTTACTCACCTATGAAACACGCGTTCGTTTTTCACCCCGCGCAATAGAAGTCCCAATAAAAAATTAAAGAAAAACGAGCAGCGTTTACCCCCTCAACTCGCAGCCAGAACAAGCGGCCACGTGATCTGGAGCCGATTATATGCCGCCAATGTTGATTATAGCCACGCGCTGTGGTTGGCAAAGTACAGGACACGCGCTGAGTTCCAGACATTGTTATGGCTCGGCTATTGTCGTCGTTGCAGCGATTGGACACGGGCCACTACCCGAATGCTTCTCGAGCTATCAATTATCACGAGCCCAAATTGAGTGTTCACGCAATGCTCGGGTCCAATCTATGAGCCGCATTCAAATATCGTCCCTGGAGGATGCTGCTACCACCAGGGTACGTCTTTAAAATTTGCGAAGGAGAGATAGAAAGAAAACGCTCGCTTTCTCCTTGAAATTGCACCGCAACAAAGAGGTTTCTTGGTCAGTGACGTTGCGTGCGAGTGTACTTGGGTCCCACTAGTGCCAGTAAGCTCATACAAAGTGAAAAACGCTCAAAACGAATATCGTTGCACCGCCCCTTTAAAGGCTGCAATAAAGTAATAAATTAAATGAAACGCCATACAAAGCAAGAATGGCGCGATGGAATTCTCGCGCTTGGGCTGTCAGCCCTCGTGGACCACACGGAGCATTTTCGTCTCTTCCCCAGCAAGCAAAACGACATCAACGACCAAAACACCAGGGGCCCTAAACCAACACCGCCTAGACAGAAAGGCTTCCTCATGGTCTCCACTCCCTCTATGAAACGTCATCAGAGTCGGATCGGGCTAACTCGGCTATTGGGACCGAGCCCGAGCTTCGACACGCTGATTGGACACGAGCCCCAGCCGAACACTGACAGAGCACTCGTGCTCAGTCTCACGCCTCGATCGATCTGACTGTGATGACGCGTGCGTAGGCCTTCTGTCTAGGTTGTCTTGCCTAAACCCGTCGAACACAAAGTTGGGGCCGAAGATGACAGGGCACACCGGTTGGACTATCACGACAATGACTTCGCGTTTTTGTCGGTGACGTGCAATCGGCGCGCTCGGCGAACTTTCAGCTCCATCTTTGTGTTTGACGAGTTTAGGCTCCAGAAGGGGGCTGCCTTGTCTTCCTTGTTCACGTTTTTATGAGGCGCTTTCATCTGAATCAACATGAACCAACTAGCCCAATTAGCCATTTCATAGCACCAGAACAACCGTGATTCATAATTGCTTCACGAAGCTACTTCTTGTATTGCTTGTCACGATGTGCGCGGTAAAGTACCTGTTTTGGCCACATTCACGTTGCTGTCGTTTGGATACCTTTGCATATTTTATTTTTTGGATATTAACGCCTCAGAGCGTGCACTAAAATGAGAATTTTAACTGAAGAAAAACTACGATCGCGATATTCCCCGGGAATATTTTAGATTACATTCATAAAATATCAATAAACAGTAATGATACTTTAGGACGCATAGAGTTTTTTTTTCTTATTTCACTACTCTAAACATTTGTTTTTTGTGCATTGAATATTATAGATAGCGTACAGTGACAAAATTAACAATTTCTGCTTTTCTTGACAAAATATCGTGATGTCCCCGAGGACATCACGATATTTGTCTGGATATCACACAACGCAAATCAATTAAAATTTGGAAATTTCCTCGGAAATTTCTTATTCCGCGGAATGTCCACGAAAGTTAGCTATGAACGCTTTTAAACAAAATGTCTGAACAGTCTGAACAAGGCCTAAAATCTGCTGTTGGCCTCAGAACATCAGAACAGATGGCGCGTGAGGGCTTGACAGCATTGTTCGTAGCGCTCGGAATTTGTCCCGTCGTTACGAATACCCACTATATAATGTTTCGCTCGAATGAGTGCTTGCAAAATGAAAGCAATTTTCCTCGAAGCCAAACGCATGTGATTGCACCGCCCACCCCCCTTTCAACCTCAACACACACACACACACACACACACACACACACATGCTAAGACATTTTACAGTCTTAAAGGGATTGTCCGGTGAAAACCGGAAGTTCTTAAGATTTCGTGATGGTTACCTGGTGGGAGCCTAATGATTAACATAGGCCATTTTTATTTCATTAAACGACACCTCAATTTAGTGTAATCAACGACGGATAATTGAACGAAACTCTATGCCAAATTTCGCAAGTATCAACGGCTGCACTCCCATGCCTGACGTGACGTCACACCAGTCTTGCAATTGTCATATCCTATGCCTCATTCCTCCGTGGGAACACAGTGCTCCCGACGCACCGCAGCATTCCATATTACTCGCCACTCTAAATGTCGCGGAGAAGTGTGGAGCGTGACAACCGCACAACAAAAATACCCTTTCATTCTAAAAAAAAAAAAAATCTAGCGCTGCAGCGAGGGTGAACCACGTCGTACCGCTCACGCGGAGGACAAAATTCGAAGTGCACTTCAGTTCGGCGCGTCCTTTGCCTGATGTTACCTCAGAAACTCCGCTTCCCTGAGGGTGGAAGAGGAAAACGCCGTTTATGCACGCTTGGGTTAAAATACAATTACTCCTCCAGGGAAGCACACAAAATTCAGATTTGTCGTGGAAGATGCTCCTACAGCCATTGACAATGAGGTCTAAATGTTTTCATGAATGCAAAATTTGACCGGATAATCCCTTTAAAAAAGACTGTTTCAGATTCCTACACAATCAGCACTCTTCTTTCGAATAAAGGCCGTTCAAACAGAAGCGTTTGCTTACGTTCTCTTACGTTACATTATAACTCACCAGGACGTCCGTCCTTCGAATGCTACGTGCGAGGCTACTTTTAAGGTGCAACCCCACCCTTGGTTAGTGTGATTCTGAACCAACACATGGCGGTGGAATCTATATCCTGAATTTGACAACCCTGGTCCCTTGCTTGTTTTTCTCTGCACGAGCTTTCTTTGGAACGCGCACGTCTGCGCCAGTTCTCGTGCAAGGGGGCCAGTTGCCTACGCTCCGAGCTCACGTCTCCAGCAAATGTGGGCAGAACAAAAAGCGAAAATCGTCCTGAGCCAAAGGGCGAGACACATGCACAACAAAACCACCGACGCGTTGAAAAAATATAAAATTGCCTGTGCGCCGTTATCAGAGATTTCAGAGGCCAATTACACATATTCCAATGTGATCAGATTTATATTGACACGAATGAAGGTGACGAGAGGACAAACAGTGAACTGAAAAATAAAGGTTTAATTGGCGAACTTGTGCCAAACATAAAAAGTAAACAAAGAGCGTCGAGGCAGCAGAAAAGCAGGCGGCGATTCGACAGCGTAACAGAGAGGGAGAGCAAGACTGACTCGACAAGGTCGCTGGCAGCTGCTTATCTACCCTGCGTCACCATCTCGAAAGTTCGGCAAAGAAGGTTCGAGCGTCGCCTGCTCGGGGCGAGGATGAACTGGTACTTTCGAGAACAAGAAAGCAGGGCGAAAGTTACGTCTGGTGCAAGAATGAACGCGAATCTTCTAGAAGTCCGTGACCAAGCGTTGCTTTCTCGGCTCTGCGGGCGGCAATATGACGGGCCGGCCCTTTTGTCGTGCATGTGTTTGGCTCTTTCTGGATTTCCAGGAAAACGTGATGACGTGATAGACTTGGGTTTCCAAAATTTTAGCTTAAGGAATTAACTACCTAAAAAATAAAAAATAAACTATTTCTGGGCGGTCGGGTGTCTCATTTAAGTAGCTGGGTATTTATTTTGACCAAAACCACAAGACTAGAAAACACAAAAAATGACACTCAGGTTTAGATGCTGAACTTGGTAAACCAAAAATAGAACTGGTGCGGGAGTCATAATAAAAAAATGCTGAATTAAAAAAAAAATAAAAGCTGTTTACAACTCCCTGCAACGCCGAATTAAAGCGCAGCTCTTGAGAAGGAGGGGAACACACGGGGGGCGGGGGGGGGGGGGGGGGGGTCGTGACCTGGGGGTCACGTGACCTTACGGTTACGCCAACGGCGACGGCGACGCCGACGCCGACGCCGCTCAAGAAGGAAACGGGCGCCTGAGAGCTGCGCTCTAAAATTAACTCGCAGCAATAAATGATAAGAATTAATTTTAATACGAATTTAGTGATAAATGCAATGACTAACCAGGCAAAGAATCTGTGTCTGTGGACAGCTTTTGCACATAGTTCAAGCAATGTACAGGGTGTCAAATAACAAAAAATTACAGGTTTTTTTTTACCGCAACAACAAACTAGGCATCGCCGAACGCTCATTCTCCGCCCAAAAATAGTGCTAGAGGACCACAACCAAATATCAAAGTTTCAGCCGACCTTTACCAATATCTTATTCAAAAGCTATAAGTGATTTTCTGAAAATTTCAATGAAAAAATGGCGGCCGACGGAGTTTTCGAATGCTTGGGGCTCTATGGCACCAGAAACCGAAAACGGGCGAAAATGGGCTCCATTTTCCCATCGAAATTTTCAGAAAATCACTTATAACTTTTGAATAAGGTGTTCGTTCGGGATGAAACTTTGGCATCTGGTTGTGACCTAGCGCTACCTTTGGGCGGAGAATGAGCGTTAGGCGATGCGTAGTTTACTTTTGCGGTAAAAAAAAAAAAACCCTGTATTTTTTGTGTGTGACATCCTGTACCAGTCCTAATTTGGTGATTGATTTATGTGCGCAAGTAGGAGTTTGCAAAATTGAAAAAGATGCAAGCGGGTTGAGTTGGACGTTGTATAAAATATAGTGTAAGCACGCACATGGTACGCTGAGTAAGTATGAAACAGCCCTACATGTTACACTAGCGTTGAGCGTATTGAAAGTTAAGGGTGCATCAAAAGCTAAAGTGTGTACACAAATACTGCGCACTCAGACCGTTATGTTTGAATGCTCATAGTGCTTTATTACTCTCAGATTTGCTGTAAGTTGTCTCCTGATTGCTTACTGCAGAAATAAGGAAACATTCCAACTCTGGGTTGATAGAAAAACTCCACCTGCTGACAGCTACCAATCATCTCGGCGCCGATTATGAGTATTCACTGTATGCTAACCGTCGCGTGCTTATAGAACGAGTTTTTTCACGTGATTTCATACAATCGCAATTGTTCTTGACAAACAACAATGTTTACTCAGGCAAGCGGTCACATGTGAAGCTTAGAATATTTTGTACTGATTGTGGCACACGTCTCTTGTGCGCCACAATCAGTCTCTTGTAGCACACAAAAGAGCACGAACTGAATCGCAGTGGGAAACGAAAACAATAATGATAAACAAGCATGGAATCACGTGAAAACTGAGGGCATTGCACATATACAGAAAGTAAGCTTTGTTTCACTAAATACATTACCAGTAAAGTATTTGGTTTTATCCTGCGAGCGAAGCGGAACATACAAGTGCGAGCATACTGCCCTGAACTACACTTCCAGTGAACAAGCGCACCATCCAAAGCATCGAGCTCGCTTTTATAACTTTTGGTGCGCTTTTTTGGGGTTGTGGGGATATTTTCTGGGTTGTGGGGATACTTTGCAAACACAATTATAATCAATTCTATTATTTCAATTATTTTATTGAGTGCGCCTATGTGTGTGTGTGTGTGCGTGTGTGTGTGTGTGTCTGTGTGTGTGTGTGTTTGTTTTTGTTTTTTGCGTTCACGTGCCATTTTCTTAGTTATATAACATTTTTTCCAGAAGTCCGACAACTATAGTAAGAGCCGCATAATCAAAGATGTAGAAAAAAAAAAGAACGCGAACACACCAACACACATCAAAATTGCAATGTAACGGCGCATTCAAAATTATTCGTTAGTTTTTTACAGAGCAGCAGTTTCGTGGGGCGACATTGTTAACCGTTGAAGGTAATAAAAAGTGCAGTACAACTCTTAGCTCAGGGTCTTTAACGTGCATTGCGCAGTATATGTGGTACACGATCCCACGATAGGATGCAGATGGGCGACTGAACCCAGGGTACCTGCTAAAGCCCCTTGATAAAGGCGTTTCTTACAAGTACCGCCAACCATTGTTGTGGAAACGCGCAAAACACGTGCCTCGAGCGGGTGCTCCCGCTTTCAAGGGTCAGTCATTTTAGTGCTGCGCCGCCATTTGCCTCCAAGGGCCGCTCGAGACACGAGCCTTGTGCACTGGCACCTTTGAGGTTATTTGAAAGACCAACGCAAACACATCGAGGGGATTGAGTCCCTACAGGTTCTGCAACGTGAGCTCCGTGCTTTGAACGGAGCTCGCGCTCAAGCATTTCTCCACGTGCTCTGATCTGCGGTGCCACAACACTCTCAGGCCAATGATCCCCCACCGTACTTGGTTTAGCCTGTGCTGGACCAAATGAGCTGCGCTCTAGACTATCGGCACTTTTCCCCCCGATATTGTTGTGGGCGCCGCCATCTTGGTGGTTAGTAACAAATTAAACGCAACTGCCGATCGTCATGATTCAAAAGTGCGACTTCCTCAGCATTAGTTTCGGTGTCAGGAAGCTCACGCAATATTGCTTTGTTTTGTCGCGGACTGTTTAAACATTTGTGGAGGACGGAAAAGCGTTTCCTGTGATTTCACATAAAGCTTCAGATAACTGACAACCATCATTTTAAGCACCAAGATGTGTATGAAGCGTAGCTTATTTAGCTCTAGTTTAGCCCGACAGCGCATGGCACAAAAAGAGAACAAACTGCTTGACCTCGCGCTCTTGGCGCTGCTTCAGTGGCTTCATCAGCCCATAGCGTTGGCTGCGCTCCGAACTAAGGTAAAGCAAAGCAAATATTCAGATCTTAGGGTTTCACAAGCCGAACCAAGAAAAATCACTTAACACGCCCCAATAAAAAAAAATTATGGGTTTATTTTGACTAACTGGAGATCTTTTGACGTGCAATCGAAATCTCAGATTGGCCTCCGTCAGATTGCGGGCACCTCGGCCGATATTTAAACCCGACAAATATGGATTCATGGGCCAGCGCGTTGGCTCAGAGACACTGAGACGATTTAATGTTTTGTGCTTTGTTTTAATATCATTGCCACTTAAGAACCACCGAGGTGGTTTTTAGTGACCCCCCCCCCCCCAGAGGAGATTAAAGGATGAGGGGAGGAGGAGAAGGAGGAGGATGAGGATGGGTATACCCTCCCCTGAGTACCCTTCCCTCCTCCTCCCCCTCAAGAGCTGCGCTCCAATTCGGCGTTACAGGGAGTTGTAAACGGCTTTCATTTTTTTTTAAACAAAATATAGTCAAACCATTCCGACAAGCATAGTTTGATTGCGAAAATGACTTTTACGATGCAAGTGATAAAAACATTAAAATATTTTCGCATACGGTTCGGAATCTGAAATGGCAAAATGCATTTCATGGCGCCCATTTCATTCGGATCGCGTCGGGCATGTGTACCGACGCACAGCAGAACGCGCGCAGAAGTAGCTGTGGTGCACCCAAAGCCTCGCGCTTGCTGTTCTGACATCTCTGGCTCGCTCACTGAGAGCATTCAGGCATCTGACACCCTGACATCTGGCGCTTTTTCTGTCTTTCACGTGACGTTCCAAGCGGCACATGACGGAAAATGCGCATCAAGCTGTTCTTGAACACGTGTCGCCATCTGAAGTTTATATTAAGAAAGTACGATTTGCCGTAACTGAATGAGAAAAGTTTGAGGTCTTATAACAATCTTAACGTGTAATGAATCAATATGGAAGTTCTGGAAAATGTAATATCGAAGGAGGCTTCATAATTTAATGTCTCGTTATTTTGATTAGTTGACGTGATTCCGATTTTATAGCGCCATAAAATAATACCAGTTTAAACTTTATTTTTTATCTTAAAATATACATTATCTACACACTTCGTTGCTTAATTTTTTAATATAGTACATCCAACCGAACGCCCCGTAAAATATCGTAGACTATGGGACGTTATAACTCGAAAAATCATTTTTTTAAATATTAGAAACTGTGGTCTATTAAAAGCTGAATAATTAGCGAACAACTAACAATAATCGTAATATCGAGACATTAAAATATCGTTGAAACACAGCTCTTTCATTTGACATTAACTTTATAATTGTAAGATACATAGAAATAAAGTTATAAGCCGTCAAAAAAGCACCAAAACGTCATGCACGGTGGGGTTGCACCTTAATGCGAAAGCATTAACTCGCCCATGGAGCGAACCGGCGTTATCTGAGTGTGTCGGCGTTATCGTTGTCAGTAGCAGCGATAAGCGGCATCTAAATTCCCATTGGCTGAGCGAAACGGCATCTAAATTCCCATTGGCTGAGCGAAACGGCACCCAAATTCCGTCTGTAGCAGCGAAAAACGGCACGCAAATTTCACTGAGCGAAATGGGACCTAAATTCCCATTGGATGCGATGCGTCATGTGACTCCATAGCAACGGCATCATCGTCGCTAAGGAGCTAGCCGAACTGCTAGCGGCGCAGCGGTAAAAAGAGGGGGGGGGGGGGGGGACGCGGGTATGCACTTGCCTGAGGTTAGGCCTAACGTTAGGCCTAACGTTACACTTTGAGGTTTAACATCGTTAACCGGTACCCGGAGCTAGGGCAATGATGATGATGAGACGACACGTGATTTAAGAACGCGCCGCGCCGAGCTTCGCAATCCCGCCGCTGTCTAACCCAGCGGCTCAAAACACACCAGCGAGCCAAGGATGCTTTCGCATTCACAACTCATATAAAGTCCATAGGTGTCCTCGCAATTTTTTTAACTGTCTGCCTGGTTCATAAAGCATACATAATTTGGTGACTATCGACGTAAGCAGACGTAAGCTTCCCTAACATAAAGCGCCATAAGCAAAACGGTGCTTTGAGAGCCGGCCTTAAAGGGGCCCTGAAATCCTATTTAAGCGTCTACCTTTTTTGCGGTTTGTACATCTCTTGTGGTTCGGGCAACCCAACGGGTACGGAGAGAGTAATTAAATATCAGTGCGACATATTTTAACCGGACGACGCGGAAACCTCTACCTCCTACGGGGGCGCACCGTGGTGTCGAACGCGCGCGGCATGTGACGAAATCGTGACGTGTTGTCGGTCCTGATCAGCTTCTGCCTTACGACTAGTCAGAGCCGCTAAAAGCTTGTCTTTTAGTCAAAATTCAAAACATAAGTGGCGCGCACCGTTTCGATCTGTTATGAGAGTAGCTTTTGTTCAGTATTTTAGATGAGAAAAGAAACAAATGTAGTTTAGAAAGTGCGGAAACAAGAAATGATCCGTCAACATACCCACCACTAGGCGGTGGAAAAGGCGGCGCAAAATAGAAAGGGGTAGTGGGATCAGGCGCCTACGCTCGCCACACATTGCTGTGAAACGGTGAGCGTGGAAAGCTCCCGGATGTACGCGGCGGCGCTGCGGTCGTATGGGCTGGAGGATCCGACCGGTGCCGAGCGTTCCGAGGACCTTCGGCGAGCAGGTATGGCTTGTGGTTTGGCCGTTTGGCGGTTTGGCAGCGCGAAGTGGCTTCCTTTTTGAACTGGTTTGCTGTCGTTTATGGCCAATGAAGTGTCATGCCGAATTAGGTGCTGAATCGAAGACGAGAACGCCACTGTTTCGCTCCGGGGTGCCAGTCAGGCTATCAGTAGCAGAAAGGTGAGCAGCCGTCGCTGTTCTCAGTACCAAAGGAAGAAGAACAAAAAAAAGTTTGGGGACAGAACGTGCATTGCAAGGATAAGCTACTGAACGAAATATGTTCGATGTGTGAGCTTCATTTTGAGCCATCGCTTGTAATGCGAGACTTCGTTCACACTATAAACGGAGAAGAGGTACGCAGTCCCCGTGGGAAGCCTGAGCTCTTTCCGGGCGCTGTGCTGGCGCTGCTTCCGAATGCTCCGAGCTACCTGTCAAAGAAAGCATCGCAGCCAAGGCCCCCGAGGAAGCGAAAGAACGCCGATGCTTCCTCAGTTGACGCTAAAAGAAGGCCAAGCACTTCCTCTTCAACTCCCCGCAGCAGCGCCACATCGGCTGCAGCCGATACCGGGGCGTTTGATAAGACCTGTCCGCCCGAAGAATACTCCACGCTGTCTGTTTCCTCCGAGTGCTGGAGCTGTCACCGAGTTCGAAACCTCAGCGGGATTTTTTCCCCAGACAGCATGCCTGGTGTTGTATCAGTATACACTGTGCATTTTTGTGGCAGCATGGCTGAAGGAGGACGCGTCGTTACCTGCAACAACTTCACCCTGTTTCTAGTGGCAGACTCCTGGTAGGCCCACCTGCCTTAAAATATTCTCGCTAAGTGCAAAAACACTCGGGCATTAAGACGCCGCCCAGGAAATTATTCTGACGGCGTTCGCATCGCGCGTCGCGCATTTGTGCTTCGAACCACGCGCAAAGCGAACATAGCCAGCCGAATCGCGTCACTCGTGTGTCGCGTCTTTCTTTTGTGGGGTTTGGGGGTTCAGATCTAAAACGGCAAACAATTCGAGCCGAAAAGCTTCAACAAAGAGTATTCAGTCACGCAGCAAATGCAATAGGAGCCGCCCTGGCCGCCCGCTTCATACAGCCTATCCAGCCCATGCTTTAGTGGCGCCCTCTCGAGCCGTCGGCACGGAGTGCGGCAGCCGTGAGCGCTCGCTGAGTTCACTACCCCTCCCCTAGTTCACGGACACCCAAGCCAGGATCAGGGACGTCGTGAAAGATGCTATTTTTAGGGGCGAAGCTCCTTAGGGTCTAGCCTTGTCCGTCCGTCCGTCCGGCGTCCGTGCTCACAAAAAACAAAACAAAATATGTTTGCGCAGTCGACAGGATTCGAACCTGTGCGGGGAGACCCCAATGGATTTCTAGTCCATCGCCTTAACCAATCGGCCACGACTGCAGGACGAGTAGGGTGCTCTGAGATGTGGTAGTAACTCAAGAGCTGGGGATGTCATGGATGAAACGTTGCATCTAGCCGCTCAACGTCTATACAGGAGAGGGCGCTGCAGTCAAATGCGTACATAATCGCGTTAAACTTTCCATGCATGGCTCTGCATTTCACCGACCATAAAGCAGTAATAATGAAGTCTAAACGCAACCCGGAACTCAGCACTAGCTATCAGCAATAAAAAAAAATCAGCATCATCAGCCCTACCTATGAACAATAAAATCAATATCATCAGCACTACTAGAGCTTCGCCCCAATCAACATCATTCACCACGTGGAGATGCGGTCATTTTTTTTTGCTTGATTTTTGTAATTTTAATTTGCCTATAACTTTTAAAATAGAGCGAAATTCCAGAAAAGAAAAGTTTCACTAAGTTACTACGTTTAGTGAGCCCAGGTTAGGTGCAAATGAAAAACCAGTCAAAAAGTCGTTGCAGGGCCCCTTTAACTCCGGTCGATTCCAAGAAATGTGAGTTAGTGATTCATTATATATACCGAGGTAGTAATAAACACACATGAACATAACGCGTTACTAGTATTGAGTTTCTTCAACCTGGTTACTTCTTTCGGTAACGAGGAACTATTTAGTTACTTTATTAAAAAATGAAAGGCCGAGTAACGAGTAAAGGTATTTCCTTACGTTTTAGGAGTGACGTGTAAAACAACCTTGAAACAGCCTCGCTTTAATTCTAACCTGATTATGCGTCTATTGCGACAGAGGAAGATGGGCAACCTGAAAAACAACATAGCCAGTATAACAGTATAGCAACGTTTATCGCCGAACACGTCAGTCAAACTCTTCAGCTGGGAATCTCCTTCACCCAGAGAACACAATAAGGTTCGTTGGTTGAACCTTCTATAGAATCGTTTACACACCGAATGTAAACCAGGAGGTTACCAACGCGGGAAAGCATAGAACTAGGGGTGTGCGAATATTGAAATTTTCGAATACGAATCGAATACGAATAAGACAAAAAACGGGTTTTGAATATCAAATCGAATATCGAATATGTGTCTAGTAATAAAATACTGCAAAACAAGAAATAACAGCAGGTTTTATTGCGTTTTTTTAAATAAATCAATGCAACTGAATTTTACTGGGCTGCAGCAGGCTGAAGATACTTCTAGTAATGCACTCATTACAAATTATCATGTAGGAAAATTAACTGCTCAGCGTGTTCAAAAAGTAAGCGCTCCCTACGCGCCGTGAGAACAATTCCGCCAGTAGAAAGACCCTTTCACTCGGGAAACCTGCGAAATTTCACTAAGGTTCGACTTATGGATAGTGTTGCCCGGCTGCTACACGAATATTTTGAATTTCGGGAAACAAATAATATAGAAAGTAGTTTATTTCATATTTTATAAAAGGGTTACCAATGTTTACACCATATAAAAGCGGAAATATGCGCTTTTAACGCCTTCATTAGTTATTAATGTGAACCAGTGATGCCAATAAACCAAACAAATATTGCACTTTTCCTCCGTCAGGTAAAGTCAACTAGTTGTTTGTTTGTTTGTTTGTTTATTTGTTTAGTTTGTTTGTTTGTTTTAATTTTCGCGCATGCACACAAAAGATGAACTTCAGTCGAACCTCTGTCGAACATCAAGTTGAAAGTTAAAAAAAAAAATCGAACTTGGTCGAACTCGAACCTTGGCAGGTTCGCGACATCCTTAGTTTTGATGGCGCGGGAGTGGCAGGAGTTGTTGTCGATGGTGATGCAATGTTCTGCTCACACCTAGCTTTTTCTTTTTTTTAATTTTCGAACATTAATATTAGATAACACTCCCGAGATTTATTCTATACTTATATCTCACTTTCGACCTTTACTTTATTGTATCAATTCATAGAACGCGCAATTACATCACAAATTGCTATAAAAGTGCCACACAACAAAGGGCTTCGTGAAAAAAAAAAAAAACCGAAACTGATCCTGTCTTGCTGCCATCGGACAAAGAGAAACGAAGCAGACCGATAACGCACGCATTATGCGCCTTTCTCAGTGAATAAGCATATTCATGGGGGAATGCGTGGCAGGCAGATTATTCGTTACTTGTTCGAATATTCGCAGTTTGTGCGAATATACGCCGTTTTTCTCGAATATTCGGCTTTGGCCGAATGTTCGGGAACTTTCGAATATGCAGTTTTCGAATCGAATAAGGAAAATAATCGATTCGTATTCGAAATTTTTAATATTCGCACACCCCTACATAGAACCCATTGTCAACTTTGCACCTTCGAAGCAAAGAGAACAAAAGAGAGAGGGGAATCCCAGGTTCACCGGCTCTTCCTGAAGCACATCACTGCCGTCCCTTCCTGCGCGTCAGTAAGAGAACAATAAACCATAAAAGAAAAGCAGTTGTGTGTTTGGTAGTCAAAGTAACAAGAAAAGTAACTCGCTGATTCTGAGGTAACCCCTTACAAAAAATGTTACGCTTTTCTCTTGAAAAGCTGTTGAAAAAAGTCAATAGAGGATATAGAACGTCAACAGCTTTTCTCTTTACTTTCTTTTGAATATTGGCCCACTTTTCTAATGAAAGTCAACAGACTTCTCGTGATGCTTTTCTGTTGAAAGGCTGTTGAAAAAAGTCATCAGAGGATATAAAATGTCAACAGCTTTTCATTTGACTTTCTCTAGCTTTTCTGTTGACTTTCATTTGAATATTGGCCCACTTTGTAATAAGAAAGTCAACAGACTTTCTGTCGCCTCCAAGATGCTTTTTCTGCTGCTTTTCAATTGAAATGCTACAGCTTTTCAACTGAAAAGCTACAGAAAATTAAAACGAAAAAAATCGTTACAGCTTAGCTATTCATTCAACAAAGTTTTGGAAGCTTACTATGGCTTTCCACCCTCCTCCAAATTGGCTGCAGCAAAATTCCGTAAAAAAAAAAAACGCGATCTTTTTTATTTTGTTTGTAAATAGTGTTCCTGTGGTATTTGAAGGCACTACTAATATATACATCTGAGCAGACTTGTACGTAATCTGTTACAAGTAACGAAATTACTTGCAATCCCTTACATTTATCAGTAATTTAGTAACGGAATAATTACATATTTTCTAGAGTAATTTTAAAGTAATTCCCTTACATTTTTACGTAACGGATTCCTTGTAATCCGTTACATTTTTTTTTCAGGACTCCCCCCCCCCCTTTCCTTTTAAAGAAAGGGTTGTTTTTATCCTGGTAAAGTCGAGCACAGTGACACCGCAAAGAGAGGCTTGGCACTCTTCAGTTCCGCAAAGCCTTTTTTTTTTTTCTTTTGAAACACTAAGCCCCTGAATCTATTTTTTCTAGACCCTAACAACAATGTCAAAAATCCAGATGAACATTTCTACAAATATAAGGAAAAAAAAGGGGAGGGGGGGGGGACAAGTTATATCCGCTTTTTTTAGTCCCTTTGTTTTTCTTTGCGATCGAAGGCGGGGCGAGGCGGACACCAAGTGATTGTGTGCCTCTTCGAGAAGCTCGAAGTGGTAAGTGCACAGACAAGAATTAACAATGTCCTTCTCGGTTATAGTGACAAGGACCATTTTCATAATGTCACAACACGAGACCACGCTCCGACTACCCTAAAATCCACTAAAAGAGATGTGATAATATGTGAAGGTGTTATTGCCACAAGCATCCTCGTTCGTTGCTGCACCCTTATCATCTCTTAGAAAACAGGATGTATTTTTTTCTGCTTCTTTCACCTTATTTGACCCTGTTTTAGGAGCTACTTACTCTTTTGTAGTCCAACTTCTAGGGTTGGCCCACTTCATTTGTGAATTCCAGCCACGTTATCTGCATCTCAGTCACCATTTTTGTGAGTCAGGTTTTTTCGAGCACTTCGAAAATGGTAATAGTCTTCCTTTTTTCTTCTCCCTGTTTTTACCCCAGCAGGACGCATCTTATCTCAAGCAGATATTTTTACAAATAAAACATAATGGTGGCTGACGCAGAATTGATATTCTGGGCTTGAGGAGAGAGTGAAACTCATGAGTGGGGCCATAGCGCGGCTTAGTTCTCTGCCCATCGCTGCCCGTGGCATCAGCGGACGTCTATCCGGAGAACATCGGAGTAAACTGCAATCGGTTCGTGCTCCGTGCGTTTTTGAACGGCATCAAGAAAGGTATACACGGCAAACGTGCGTTTACATTTCTTTGTTTTAACCGAAGTTCTAATTAATTGCTGTTATGAGTGTCCTTTTTTTTTCTTCTTTCGATTACTTATATTTATATACTGGAAACCTTTTTTTATTCACCAACGTCTCAACCGAGGCTCGACCTGTTCAGAACCAAAGGAAGAAGAATATCGATAATAGCTTACTGTTGCAACTATGTTTTGCTATTGTCTGGCAGTATATGCCGGTATACTAAGATGGACATAAATTAATTCTTATTCTAGTTTTGGCCAGATGTATGGTGACTTCTGCAGCTTCGCGATTTCGACAATGGAGAATTTCAATAGATTGGTCCGATGACTCCGATAACGATACCCGATACTCCGCCGCCGCACATGCGCATTCATCATAACTTTATCGGGAGTATGGAGGTATCTGAACGATCTACTAAAACTCTCGAATATTAGGCAACGGCTGCTACGACGAAGCTTTGCTCTATCTTCGAAGTAAATTAATAGTACTTCCATTGCTTCGCTGAAGAAGCTCAATGCAGAGCATGAAGCATTCGTGAGGAACAATATGGCAGTCCCATCCAGTGCCCCAATTCAGAGGGTGTTCAGCGTAGCAGTCAACATATTGAGTAAGAAATAGTACAAAATGTCTGACGAGACTGTCGAGAGTCAGCTGTTGCTGAAAATACCCAAGGACATTAAATGGAACAGGTTGCAACAATAAGAACTTGAATAACCCTCTTCCCTTTGTGTCTTAATTGTAGATAATATTGTTGAAAGTAACGCCACGAAAGTAACGGATTACTTTTTGGGGTAATGGTCACTTACTTTTATGGGAGAGTAATTGTAATTGTAATAAATTACAATTTAGCCTTGAGTAATTGTAACTGTAATTCCTTACTATTTTTCAGTAACGTGTATAAGTCTGCATCTGAGAACTACACAGTAGAAATGAACACAAACACAAACGCCATGAAGCACTGAACACCTGAAACACAGTCACATTGACTGCTCCAGAGCCTTATATAGCCTACTTATTGAAGGAATTCACTTGGCCGGTGACCACCTCAACACTTATTAAGGTTCCAAGTATTGGATCTTCTCCTCGGGACTCCGTCAAAGGGAAAACAGTGTGTTGAAGGTCGTGGACGATATCTCTTACTAGAAAGCATTGGTACATCTAATAATAATTCGGGACAGTCGCTAAAACAACAACCACAAATACGGCTCCTAGAAGAAATATTATCGCTTCTCTGCATAGCACTACTAGGACGAAGCGACTCAAGGCAGTTTCTCCACTTTCAAATAGTTATTTTGCTCTTTTTTTTACCAGTTGACTATTTAATATGGTCATTCAAGTCACTATAGTCACTTACAAAGTCAGACCGGCAGGGCATGCCTTTCGAACGCCTGGCCTCCAGCACACGCCCCATATGCCTTCCGTCGTGTTTTGACTGCACGCGCGCGCTTGACGTGCACGAACGCCGAAGCGTTGTCGAGGGTAGTAGGCGGCTCGCGCTGGAGGCGTGACAACTGAAGCTGCTTCCCGTTCTCACCTTGTCAGAGACTATTGAAAAACTTAGCCACTTTTGGCATCGAGTCGAGGTGTACAATGTTCAATAAAAAATCAACAGAAAGTCTGTAGCTCTTCTATGGACACTGGCTATAGAGAGTCAACTGAAAATTTTCAGCACGAAGTAAACAGAACGTCTGCAGTCATTCTGATGACACTGTCAACAGAAAGTCAGCAGAAAAAAAAATCTACATAAAGTCAATAGAAAGTCAACAACTTTTCTTTTGACTCAGGCTGAAGAAAATCATCAGAACAGTTTCAACACAAAATCAACAAACTTTCTGTTGACTATGTCAGCAGAAAGTCAGGAGAAAAAAATCAACATAAAGTCAATAGAAAGTCAACAGCTTTTCTTTTGACTCAGGCTGACGAAAATCATCAGAAAAGTTTCAACACAAAGTCAACAAACTTTCTGTTGACCATGTCACCAGAAATTCAAAGTCAAAAGAAAGTAATCAGAGTCAACAAGAAGTCAACACGTTTTCAATAAAAAGTCAAAAATCATTTTTATAGGGGAAAGTAACGCGTTCCTTTTGAGAATCGGTGACGAGTAATGTATTTAGTTATTTTTTGAGCAAGTAACAGGTAACGGTATTTATTTACTTTTGGGGGTAACGTGTACATGTCTGCTAACAAGCGGTTCTATTTAATTTCTCTCCAAAACTCTGTAGTATTTTTCGCACTATCTTTATCTAAAAGACCCACCAAACCGAAACCAAAACTTTGCCTGGGTCGGGTAGCATTGCTCCTGTACCGACATCAATATGCTCTAACTGCTCCAACCACGTGGTATTAATCGTGACGTCACGTACCAGGCGCCCGGCCGTTGGCCGGGCACAGATCAGCGCAAGGGCGAAAGCGTATAGAGTGCTGCGATCAGAAATCTGCTGCACCAGACGACGCTTCCGCTACCGCGGCCGCAGCTTGTTTTAGCGCAGAAAAAGGCAAGTTCTTCCAAGGGCTTGTTTTGAAAACATTAAGTAGGAAGTGAAGTTCAGTAAAGCACACGTAAGTATGTTGCGACGGGCTTGTAGAAGAATGCCGTGCTCAACGGTGCATACTGGCTCTCTCGCACACTCGCACGGGAGCACACAAGCGCATGCGCGTTCCGCGAATCATGTGACCAAGAATATGCGCGCTGCTAGCGCCTCCTGTAGGCTTTGCTCGAAAAAGTACAAAACAAGTAAACAAATCACCGCGAGCGTCCAGAGCACGACGTCACGCGAGCATGACGTCACGTGGGTATAGCTCAGGATGGGCTGCGCCGTCACGGTAGTATTCAGAGCGCTTGTTGGCTGCGGCGCTTCCCGCTAGGATTCGCAAATTTCGGTAATATCGTGCACCTCAATCTCTTCCCGTTTCATTACTTTGAGGTGAAATTAGATCGAAGTATTTGGGGCATGGTCTTTTTAGACGATACTAAAGAAAACCTCATTGTTGTCCTAGCATTGAGAATAAACCGGAGTTGCCCTTTAACGCATCATTTTTAATCATAAAATTGGGTGCTCTTACATGAATTACCCTTTACCTTTGAAGGGTATGAAAAAGGTGTTACGATGAAGTGAGGCAAACAGCCCTTCTTAAGGGTGTTTGCACATATTAGAAGGATTTAGCGGAGGTTGTTTTAGCGTGTATGTTGAATAATTATACCCTGTACCGTTGCTTTTCCCTCGGAGAAACATTCTGACTCAGTGAACGTAGATTCACTATGCTTTACGTTAAATATTGGCGATAACAAAGCAACATATTCTCAACACTCGTAATTGCAGGGGCTGTCACAACCAACTTAGCGTTCTAATTGTCGAGTGTATAAGTCTAATAGGGTCGTAAATATTCTCTCGTTCGTAATTCATTGCGTCAGTATTTGCTGTTTCAGCTCATGTTACAACTGCATGTTGCTCGTAAAATTGTTGCCCAGAATATCAAAATATCCCTATAGTCGGTGACAAGAGTAAAGTGGAAGCTCCTCCCACCTCTTTCCACTTTAACAGAGCGAAGGCTGGAGAGGAGGCGACCTCCTCTCCAGTGCTCGCTCTGCTGCAGTGAAAGGAGGTGGGAGGAGCTTCCACTTTACTCTCGTCACCGACTATATTTGTCCAGCATCCTATATATTATATATTTAGGTCTGTTTACCGGCACCCTAGGACTTTCGCTGTAACAGACATGTACAAGTTACTCCAAAAAAGTAATTAAGTTAAGTTACTGAGTATTGGCCTCAAAAGTAATTTGAGGAAAGTGGAAATTACTGAAATAGAAAGTAATTGAGTAAATTACTAATTACCGTAAGAAGTAGCGAATTACTTTCTAAATTACTTTTATGTGTTTTTTTATGGTAAGAATAAAGTACATAGGTTTTGATTCGTAAGCGAGATTCTGCTAGCCAATCATGAATCGGCTTGTTTTTTCACAGAAATGCTTTTAATAGCTGGTTCGGCCTCTGTGTGCCTAATGTTTTTGTACTTCTTTTTTTTTGTTTTTTTTTTTGGTCAATGATGTACTGCGAATATATCTTCTATTTTGAGGTTTAGCACAGCCTGCGCTTGATTTTTTGGACGGTGTTGCCTTGTTTGCAGTGTTGAGTAAAGTATATCTAAAAGTACATGAAGTAAAATACAAAGTAAATGAGAGGTTATGTACTTCCAAGTAAAGTAGTAAGTACACCGGGTGCAATGTACTTGAAGAAATGTACTATAAATGCAATATATTTCAAGGTAAAGTACAAGTACGTTTTACACAATCTTTCATGATGCCCTTTCATTCCGTATACAGTGTTCTATTAACTGGTATGCATTGCCTGAGGGGTAATCGGAGGTGCATTCGTTTTTTTTTTTACAGAAATGGCAGCAAACATTGTATAAAGTCAAGTAACCGCAGAGTAGTTGTTTTACTTTCGCTGACAAGCTGCTTGACGCAATCAACTTATAAGGCACTTCTTTCTGTCTGTCGTATATCCGCCAGCGAAATGACCAGATGACGTCTCGAAAGAGCGCGTTTTCACACGACGATACGCCATTTTTTGTTTCCAAATTTGGGGTATGTACTTTGAAGTCGGGAGTTTTACTTTCATGGGAAAGTACCAGACAAAATACTTTAGTAAAGTACAAGTACATGCTCAGGTAATGTACTTCAAGTAAAGTACAAATTTTCTAAACAATTGTACATTAAGTAACACGTACTTAGAGTACTTCCCAACACTGCTTGTTTATTATATTCTATATAAAAACGTTGAGGGAATTATTAAGGTTTCTCGAACGATCTTCAAATCTTTGAAGATCAGCATATTGTGAGTTTTGGGAGGAAAGGCAACGCAAAAGGGTCACCTTTGCGTTGCCCTTCAGCACGTGATTCTTCGAGTACAGCACGAACTGTGAAAGCACCAGATGAACTTCAAAGCGGGTGCTGCATTTTGTTGCCTCCTTGGAGTGAGGATGCAGTGTGTGCACCTCTAGTAGTGGGCGAGAGTTCCTACGTTGGGCAGAAGCGGAGAGCAGCCCTTTCTTCAAATGGGTCAAGTCTCGTTGAGCTTGGGGACACAAATAAACTCCAGTCTTCGGCGCTAATCCCACAGTTACTCGGCCTCTCTCGCTTCAAGTCTACTCGCTCCCCACGCCTCGTAGCAGTGTTGTTGCAATGGGGGGCTCGTGAAAATTCTGGGGTTTCGGATTCTCCAAACCACTTTCTCCCCCCCCCCCCTTTCTACGCCACATGTTTCCCCCTCTTTGCAAATATCAGCTGATCTTCCAACATCTTATTTATTTTGTGCAGGAATGTTTGTTGATAGACAAAACAACCACTAACATTCGAAAGTAATTTGTAATTCGAGTAGAAGCTACTCGCAAAAAGTCATTAAAGTAAACTAATAATTACCGAAATCAAAATGTAATTGAAAGTTACTAAAACTACTCAGAAAAGTAGTCAAACTACAGTAACTTGAGTAGAGTAGTTGAACTACGTACAAGTCTGCGCTGTAACGCCCGTAGGGGTTAGCCCGTAGGGGTTAGCCCAATAACCAAAAACCGGCCAAGTGGATGTCTCTGAAGCTTCGATGAAATGTACAGACAGGATCAGCCCCGCAAAAATGAAGCGCAACTACGGGAAGTACGCTCACTACTCTAGATTACGAATGCCTGAACGCAGTACCGAGGCTTTGGTGAAAAAAGTTAAATCAGAGGAGACCAGTTTCAGCTCTTGGCTGTGCGTCGTTCTGCGAATTGTCCAGCGTACGCTCGTCGTAGAATCGCTTCCTTCGCATCAATGCTGTACTGGCATAAACAGACGCGTTAGCGTTCACAGGACGCTACCACGCTGATACCACGATAGTGTACGAGCTGTTGTCGGCATCTAACCATGGGCGAGAATTAAAAACAAAATGTAATTAGTGCAAGGAAGTTTTTTTTAGAGCGCAGCTCTTAGGCTCCCGTTTCCGGCTTGAGCGGCGTCGGCGTCGCCGTCGGCGTCGGCGTAACTGCGAGCCCCCCCCCCCCCCCCCCCCCAAGGACCTCGCGAGGACCTCGGGTTCTTTCGGGAGGACCTCGGCAGGACCTCGGGTACCTTCGGTGACCTCGGGTAGGGGGTGTCACGTGACCCCCCCCCCCCCCCCCGAGGTCACGTGGCGCCCTCTCCGAGGCCACGTGCCCCCCCCCTCCCGACGAGGTCACGTGACCCCCCCCCCCCTCAGTACCCTTCCCTCCTCCTCCTCAAGAGCTGTGCTCTAATTCGGCGTTACAGGGAGTTGTAAACAGCTTTCACGTTTTTCTTTTTCTCACTTTCTTGAATATTTTTTTATTTGTTTTTATACAACATTTTCATACAATTGCAACGGTGTACAACTATGATGCCATTCCATGCACCCCCTCTATGTAATGCCCCCAGTGGGCCTTTAGAGGTAATTAAATAAATAAATAAATAAATATAGATCACTGTGATTGTACCAGCGCAGCGTCCGTGAGCAATACGAGAAGGGCGCACGACGAAACTACTCACGATTGGCGTTGCTCAAGCTCGAGAGCTCCAGACTTACAGTTAGTGACAATGCAAAGAAACGGAGGGCGTTTCTTTGGAAGGGCTCCATCACTCGCTCGTTGCCTTCCGCTGTGCTTTGGTTGCGCGTTCAAGCTCGAGGCTCACGAGATGCCGAAGCATTATGGAAAATGCGAAGCTCGCGCTGGTGGCGCGGCAACTGACACTTCTAATTGGCGCTCTCATCCTGTCCATAATTATAGACCTTTTTCGGATAACCTCAAACCAGCCAGTAACTAACGTACCCTCGACCTGGTACATTTTTGGATTGCCCGCTGACACAGGGTATGCAACCGCCAAGGGTATGGGCGGAAAGGCTTAAAAACGGACGTCGTGCATGAGTTAGTTCCGAGTGTTCCTTTTTACCGTGCTGCAATTTCCGAAAATCTACGGTTGTCTGGCTACCACTGCGTGGTCGTCGGATGGATAAATAATTTTAAAAAGCATAAGAACAATAGCAGAAAGTGTGCAATGAGCACAAGAAGCTGCAGCGCGAGTGTGGCTGCAATGTTATCGAGCTTCGCATTTTCCCCAAGAATCCTTATTTATGAAGTCAGTCGATTGCGAGCTTGAATCGCGAGAGATTCGTATCAGACTCAACGTAACGTTTAAGCTCACGATCACTTCGTCTACGACAAGAGGACCGATTTTAATTCCCGGTTCACGTGGTCCAATTAGGTTATCACTGCAAGCCCCATGGTATGTGAAAGGTATGAAAAAGTCAACATGCCACCACTCAAGATGGAGCTATCAAATGCCGAGAGCTTACCTGCATAGACTACATTAAACTGCTCATATATACTTCGCTGTGGAAACTCAATCAAAACACCCCACCGTCTTCGTCCTCGTTCTCTCGAGGAGGCAAGGTGATGGCCTGTGAGTTGCCAGCTGGATTCAACCGGACAAGCTCCAACAAAGTTATTGCAGTTCACCATAGCCAAGTCTAGCCAAGTTCCCCCCATACCCACACCGTTGCCTACCCAGATAGCTGTGCTGCCAGAACTAGCCGGTATTTCTTTTTCTAAGCCGCTAGACGGCGTCGTCGGCGCCGCAATTCTCAAGATGGCGGCGCCGTTAAAGAAAAGGTCTATAGGTAACATAAGATTTTATTAGCGGCCAGATGTTTTGGTGGCGCCCTCGTATGGTTTCCTCTCGTGACGTCATTACCTTTCGAACAACAAGTTCGATGGTGCTTGTAATGAGCATGGTGGAATCTCGAAATCACAGCGCTCTGAAACCAAGACTGCCCACACTGTCAAAATTGAAGTTCTTACATTCCTATTCCTTCCGTCGATGAGAAAACTTTTGCTGACGACATAGTCAGCATTCGATCAGTCGCGGAAGGCCGACCACAGCGACGCTTTCGATCGTGCACGCCGCCAATAGACGATTGGAAGCAAGGCGACTGGCCGCCGCCATGTCTCCGCTCGTATACCCACAAGCCCGTGCAATTGGGAGCTTCCCAAAGCTATGTTCCCGCTCAAACTGCACGTGCTTGCACTCATGGGGCACGGGAGTCGCCCTGCATTCCTTAAACTGTCAATGACTAAAAGAGAAGAATCTTTGCGTGATGCGAAATAAACGGCCATTGGCGAGTTTCGCTAAGAGCCCTCGCTGAATAACGGTAAATTTGTTACCAGGGACACAACAATCCGGCGGTGCACTCTAGGCATTTCTAGTTTCGTGGTAGTATATGGCACGTACTCATCGTTGTTCCGCGCATCCAGAACTAGCTCGTCATATTGAAGTTCGCGCCGATGCGTCTCGGTAACACCGGGAAACCCTCATGCACGAACAGAACGGCCTCAACAACCCTGAGCTTATTTGTGCGCACACATCGCGAGAACAGATGGCTCATGGCGTTCAGTCATGAGCCACTTTTTCTCGCGAGTGTGCGCACGAAGCAGCGTGTCGCAGCTTGCCGGTACGCACCACTGCTACTGCTGTAGTTGCTGTCATTGGCATCTTGGGGTTTCTTGATCTCCTGTTTCACCGTGCAAGCAATAGTATGACTAAGGAATTGAAGGATTTCGGAAAAGCTTTTGATGATTGGCGAAGGGACATGAAAGCCGAGCTAAGGGGGCGGTGCAACAATTTTCGTACTTCACGCAAATACCGCTTAGAATGAATCCCTGGCGTTTATAACATATGAATAACGCGTTAATTGTTCTCCCCACGTAATTGCAGAAAGAAAAAAAAAAAAAAAACGAGCAGCGCTTTCTTTCTTAACTTGCAGCAAGTGGCCACGGCCACATACATTTGATTTTAGAAGATTTCGATTTGCTAAAAGAGTTCGGTCAAGGCAGCGCAAGGATAAACCGTGGATAAACGGAAAATTGTGTGCCGCCGTAAAGAGGCGTGTCTATTTGAAATATTACAAAAATAAAAGCCCTAACTAGCTTAAACAAACTTAAAAAATATATATATTTAGAAACTCCTAATAGCAGAAAAAAAAAACATTTTATAATTCTCTCGAATATCGCGTCAAAACCATACCAAAAGCTGTGTAGGAAAATGTAAGGACTAATAAGAAATATGAGGCTGCCATACCGCCATTTAATAATAATGGCACACTCTTATCTGATGACGGTAAGAAGGCAGGCTGCTTTGATTTTTATTTTGAGTCGATTTTTTACCAGCAAACTATTTTGAGGCCCCACCAGCCTCTAAGTGCGTCACTTATCCTGATGGCAGAGTAAGAAATAAATGCCAACGGAATTCCAATACTTCTCTTTACCTTTAACCCATGCAAAGCGAGTGGTCCCGACAAAAACGCCAACCGTGTCTCAAAAAAAAAATGTGGTGACATTGCGTCGCTTTTTTTTTTTTTTAAAAAGGTCGTTATTACTTGCAAATTTGTCGTTATAATGAAAGGTAGTCAGCGTCGTGCCTGTGCATAAAACCGGTTTCATGAGTAAAGTAGATAACAACCGACCTATCTCTCTCCTACCTGCCTGTTCGAAATAGCTAGAACATATAATTTACTGCAATTTAGTCAATCATTTGAAGGCAAGCATCCTTTCTTCCTCCCAGCATATGCTAAATCCGGCCTTTTGTATGCAACACAGTTATTTGAATTCTTTCACGATGTGACGTCCTTGGACGATAAGGGTTCTCTGGTAGATTGTTTCTTGTTTGATTTTAGGAAGGCGCTTGACTCGGTCTTACAGGAGTTGAATACATTTAAAGGAGCTGTGCAAAGATATTAACGTTGAAAGAATCTGCATCTTCTACTTTTGACATTGTTTATCTTGTCACAAAGGACAGAAAACATTTCTCCTTCCTTTGAAATGTTGCGATTCCGCCGAGTAATCGCGAGGCAAAAATTAGAATATTTCCCGACCTGCAACCGCAAGCGGCGGCCGTGAGAACCACGCGGCGTGACGTCAAAGGGGGACTTGTAAAAATATTGCAAGTTGGGAAAATACCTGCTCGATAAGAGATATTTTTCTATAAATCTTGTCGTTCCAACATGAAAAATAAATGCGTCGAAAACCTGGCATCGTCGACAAAACTTTTATTATACGCAGTTTCATTGGCGCCATCTATCAGAGTTCCACAAAACCGTCAGCTCTACGGCTACCGCGAGGAGCCGCCAGAAGCCGGACGGCCGCGACGGCCGGACCCGGTTGATCATGTTGGTACTTTACTCCTTTCGCCATGTTGATCGCGCGACGCATGCACGTGGTCACGTGGTCGCGAGCGGGTGAGTTCCCGCTGCTCACTGATGGAGAAAGAGCTTCACCGCAACGCCGCGCGTCCGCCTTTTACGTCACAGCGCACGTGACTCGGAAGATGGTGATGGAGTTGAAAGGTGACGAAAACCTCAACTTTTGCCATTCTTTTAAAAATAAAAACTAGGACATCCAGGCAAATGCTCAACCCTTGTCATTAAAAAAAAAAAAAAGAGCTAGGACATCCAGGCAAAAGCATTTTTTGCTCTTTACTTCAGAAAGGTCGAGACACCGCTTCTCACAATTATCTAAGCAGAGTGCTGAAATTGTTGCGTAGATCCTTTAAAGTATCCGCCTTAAATCTCCCTGAAAATGTTTACAGAATAATAATAAATAATAATGTTGTGTGTATGTTTATACAGCCGGAAGTTAGTCAGCCTAAATGGGCGTCTGATGTCTCAACTGTAGATTAGAAATGTAGCCAGTACAGTACAACCGCTAGCCTAGGGTCTCTAACGTGCATCACGCAGTAGTGATACACGACTTTTTGACGGTCGTCGCCGTACATGTACGACGGTGATTACACATTTGAAAGTGCCCACCTAGACGCGAAACTCCGCGCACCGCGGAAGGTGTTGCTTTTTGTTATGTCTTTGGCGAGCTATGAACGTTATATTCGCACGGTGTTTCTCATTGCTGGGCTATTTATAGTTTTCAGATTAGACGTTCCTCGCACATGATGCTCACTTGTCATACCGGCCGCTCTGGCTGTAGTGCCAATGGGAGCACTGCCTCTTCCGATTCAAACTTCGAACGATTTTCGGAGTTAAATTTAGAGGGTGAGAGCTTATCATCCGACGAGGAAGATTTATAAAGTACCTCTCGTTAGGATTTTGAAGCCGCTTGAGTGTAGCGTAAGCTTATGCGCTAAAATAAAACCGAATAAAAGAAATGTGACAACTTTTCGCCTTCAATATTTTCATTTGATGCTTCATAACTTAAACAGCTTGCAAGCACTGTACATACTTTCCCTAGACAATTTAAAAAAACCTGTGCATTAACCCTTTCTTATACTATTCCTTTTGAAACAAATTCCGACGCGCCAAGTTCTATATATACATTGATAGCGTTCGACCATTGTCGTCATTGCAGCGATTGGACACGGGCCACTACCCGAATGCTTGTTGAGCTATTGATTTTCCCGAGCCTAAATCGAGAGCTCACGCAATACTCGGGTTCAATCTATGAGCCGCATTCAAATATTGTCGCTTGGCAGGGGCGGATTTATGGGTCCGGTCTGGGGGGGGGGGGGGGGGGGGCGTTCGGTTGACCGACAGGGGGGGGGGGGCGGGGGGGGGGGGTTCTGCTGAGATATGACGTTACAGTCGAAACGTTGTCCAGATCTATTTCGTTGTCCCAATATTTGCTATGTCACCGAAAACTAAGCTTATGGTTGGTGTATATCAATGATTTTATTTTAAAAAAAGATTACCTTAGGGTAAACTTTTTCGGGAGGGCGGTAATCCCCCACCCACTACCCCCCTAAATTCACCCCTGTCACTTGGGGGAATATGCCAACACTGCTACTACCGAGCTACGTTCTCAAATTTTGCGAAGGAGAGCCTTGAAAGTAAACGCTCACTTTTATGCTTGAAATTACATCGCAACAAGGCATGTCTTGATCAGTGGCGTTGCATGCGAGTAGACTTGGGACCCACCAGTGCCTGTAAACTCGTGTAAAGTGAAAAAAAAAACAAAAAAACTAAACGTTGCAACTGAATATTGTTGCACCGTCCTTTAGAAAAAAGTGTTAATTTTTGTAGCAATACGAATGACAGAGTAAAAGATATTTCTGAGGACATGAAGACCCTCAAGAAGGACGCCAGGAGTTAACAAAATGAAACCAAAAGATGCGAACAGAAAATCACAAACTAACGATCTCAGTTGAAGAGCTAAAACAATGCCAAAATGCAAACAACTCGGAGGTCAAAGGTGTGCCACCGGAAGTTGATTTCAATGGGATGGTAGCAAAGATCGGGCGGTTAGTGGGTGAACCTGTCACAACGCAAGGCATTGGCATCTGTCAGGTTGTGCCCATACAAAAACCGTAAGAAAAAAACATTTCGTTCATTCCATTCAATGCAGCAAAAGAAATGCCATCTTCGAGAAGTCAAGGAAAAAGAGGGTTACCACAGCAGCCCTTTTTATACCTGGAGCAGATGAACACGTCTTTGTAAATGAACACTTGACACGACTAGATAAGCAAATTTTCGGGGCCACAATTGCCCGGGAACAACGGTGAGGTGGAAGCATGCGTGGGCGGCAGGTGGCAAAGTGTTTACGAAAAAAAAAACAAAAAACATATTGCTATCTTTCATAATTGCTTGCATACATGAACTGGAAAAGGTAAGTGGATAACTGATTAATTGAAAACGCAAAACAAAAGCACCTGCACAGCTTTCATGGCTGCCAGGTCTTTTTCAGGATGTCAATATTACGATATTGATATTTTCAATGAATCCTTCAAAAGCGTCGATCAAACATTTTTTGCAAGTCGTTTTAACGCGTAACAAACTTAAAAAACAAGATTATGTCGAGATTTTTTTGTCTTTATTGAACTTTCAATTTAATGCATTGCTATTTACTCGAACGTGGAGTTCGCAGTATAAAGATATCAATTATTTCTCAAATTAGAACTGTGTCAATCTAGGCAGAAATGAAAAGGGTGGAGATGTAGATATATCTGCAATCTGAAATTTTATGAAATATTGTGGAAGAATATTCAAACATTAGCACAAGTGTGGAAAGTTTGGTTGTACATCAGAGATGCCAGTAATCACATTACTGTAATGAAATTACAGTAATTAAATTACTTTTTGGAGTATTGAGTAATGTAATGAATTACTTCTCTGGGCTAGTAACTTGGTAATGCAATGAATTACTTTCAGGTAGTAATTTCAAGAAAATACTCATTACTTTTGACATTACTTTTGTCCTAAATTAGAAAATTCGTTTGCAAGCTTTGAAAAATGAAGAGAAAAATTATTTTGCATGGTGAAATCTTGTGAAAGAGCATCGGAGGAAATAATAGACGGCCACCTGAGCGCAAAGCCTCATACGAAGAGCTGGACAGACGCACAAAGGAAGGCTGGACAAGCGAAGAATAAAAGCTTCCGTGTAGACATCGCTTGAAGACAACGGCTTACGAACTCCAGGCACGACAGATTCACGGCGTCGCGTCATCACGTCGATACTATACTTCGTTTATCCCTAAGCTGACAGTGCTGTGGAGCTGCAAGCTAACCAGAACCAATCAAACACCTTCTTTTAATCACGTGTCCCGTCCCTTTCTCTGCGCGTGGGTTCGCCACGTAACCACAAGGGCGTAGTTACGTGGCGAATGATAGTTCCAAATGACTTGCCAAAGCCTTAGAACCTTTCGTGCGTCCTCGAGCAAAGCAGGTGCCACTCGCGGTATGCCTCGCTGCCTTCCATTGCGAAGTTTATTCGGGAATAAGCCTACAAGCAGATATCGCCCCCCACTTGTTGGGAAAGTACACAATTTAGGAAGCTCGTGCCATTCCTCCGGGCCCTTTGTTTACAATGCGCAAAAGCTTGGACTCTTCGAGTGTTTTGAAAAAATGCTCCTGGAAAGGAATGACCGAGAATAGGCGAACTATATACTCGGCGACAACTTTTCTTGGCAATGCAGTGGAGGATATAGGCACGCGCTTCCTCTCCCATTTTGAGCTCTGAATAAAGCTGTGCGCGGGCTCTCCCCTCTCCACTACAATGCCAAGAAAAGCTATCGCCGAGTATAGTGCTCTCGGGAAAATAGAAATAGATTGCGACCGAGGCGGAAGGGAAACGTTTCACGTGACGACTCTTTGTAAGAACGAGATACCATTGCCCGACTTAACAAACTGACAGGGACTACAACTTCTAAATCAGGAAGGCGGAAACATATCACCCTTTTAGTAAGAACCTTCACAGTTGAATGAACAGCGAAACCGGTGAGTGGACTGTTTTTTGAGTCACATCAAAAGAATATATTCTTTTGATGTGACTCAAAAGGCTCATGTTTAACACTTATACGTCTGGCTCATGTTTAACACTTCTATGTCGTGCGCGCCAGCAAAACCACTGTTCAGTATGGTTCACTTTGAGGCACATAAAGTTGTTGCGGTGTAAACAGGAAGATCTGAGTTTTGGTATTTATAGACCAACTCAGCTCTCTTTGACGTGACATCACTGCGGTGGCGCTGCTGTCGGCACTACGCATGCGCAGCGCCTCGCTTCTGCCGGATCTGGTTCCTGAACACGCGCTGTGGGGGCAAACGAGGGCTTGTTTTGTAAACACTGTGTTGGTGTAAACGGTAAGTAAAATGAGCGCGAATTACTGCCTCAAGGTATTCAACAGTAATGTCAAAGTAATTTCAAAGTAATTGCATTACTCTTGGAAAGTAATAGTAATGTAATGTCATTACCTTTAGTCTGCGGTAATTTGTAATGTAATTTAAATACATTTTTTGTCAGTTTTCAAAAAAGTAATTAGTAATGTAATTTATTTACTTTTTGAAAGTAATTTTGCCATCTCTGTCAATGTATATACCCAGAAAATGGTGATGACCATTGTCTATCGACGTCCGTCTGGAAACTAGAAATATGTTTATTGTTTCTTTTTTCTTTAACAACTTATGGAATTTATTGGATCCACTGCCCTGCCTTTTATCATAATTGTAGACATAAATATAAATATGTCATCGTCTGATACCTACACGAGCGATCTAAAAAACAATATTGGGGCTTATGGCTTTTTTAACGCGGTCCCTTTGCCTACGAGAGTCACCGTAACAAATGCCAGCTCACTCGATGTGTGTAACAAACGTAAATGTAAATGACATCAGGCCAGGTGTACTACCTCATAACTTGAGTGATCACCGGCCTGTATCTTGTATCTTGTATCGTAATACAAGAAATCCAGAAAAGGCAATTAAGTTCCACAGAAATATTAATGACAACTGACTAAACGACTTTTACGCTCTAGTCGAATCGACACATTGGAGGTGTATATATCTCGAAAACGATCCTAAGTTTTTCAAAAAGCAAGAACTTTGTTATGACTCCACCTCTCCCCTGGTGATAAGAAAATCAAGGAAGAAATTTGAATACCCTGGATAATCCACAACCTGCATAACCAAATTATCGTAAAAAAAAATAGGCTGTGCCACCGATTTCTGAGACACCGAGATGATTGTTGAATAGTGGCTTTTTATATAGTTATTTTAGTTAGGTTTGTGCGAATAGTTGTTGGACTTGATTAGCTCTGCAACATGCATAATCTTCGCAGTGCTAGAAAAGCCCACGACATACCCTCTCTCTTCAGTGTGGTTCGAGTGTTTGGTTCCCTATTGCCTCGAGCTGACACCAGGGCTCTGCTCTCGGCGCTGCCGCGTTTCAATTGTTCTGTTTTCCGCGCTCTTCGTCTAGTGCGCGCGTCACACTCGAACAGGCTCCGAGAAAGTCACCTTAACCCTAGTGAAAAAAGTTATTTGTATGAGAAATTTTTTGTGTCCAATAAACACATATGAATCATGCAAGATATATAAGAACATATAAGAACAATATAAGAACTATATAAGAATTATATAAGATATATAAGAACTATATAAGAACATATGAGACACTTATAAGAAACTTCTCAAAAGTTTCTTATATGGTGCTTGTATGTTCATATATCTTATATGGTTCTCATATAGCTCTTATGTGGTTCTCATATGGTTCCTATATGTTCTTATATATCTGGTATGATTCATATGTGTTTATTGGACACAGAAATTTCTCATACAAATGAGAATTTTCAATAGGGATCTACAATTTGCAACCACAAAAGATGGTACCCACAAGTAAGACATCCACGGAGCGCTCACGCGCCTACCTGTCACGACACAGGGCCCTATCACGCCATCCATACATGGCCTGCACTGACGTCACATCGCATACTTTTGACCACCATGCAAGGGAGAAAGACGGAAGCTGCTTTGATAGGAATTTTTAGTGACTGGTTAATCTCCTACAATCTTCTGGGAAGAGTATAACGACGCCTGGACAACTCTAGGAAGCACATTAGAGGGCACCTCTTATGTGTCTCTTGATAAGAGGCAAACTCCTTCTTCATCTGCTTTCTAGTGGCCATCGGAGCGCTCTTTAAATGACGTCGCGTGCAAGCCGTGTATTCTTCGCATGAATACACAGCTTCCCCACACTAACAAATAACATTCTGTGTCACCACTGCCTTTGCCACGCTAGTACGGCAAAGGGGTGACTTTTATTTCGCTAAAAACAATGTTCCGAGTGTGAAAAAGGATGCAGCGAACAATTGTTTTCTGCAGTAGTGTTGGCTTTCGAATTCGGGGGTTTCACGTGCCAGACAAGACACCTGCCACGCCCCAGCGAAGGACTGAGGATTATTTTCGACCACCTGGAGATCTTCTGTCGTGCAACCGAAATCTTGGTTACACGGCGCTTTCTTCGCAATAAGCCTCCGTCAAACTGCGGGCACCTCGGCCGGGACTCAAACCCGCTACGCCGGCGATTTTGCAACGGAGCCACCGAGGCGGCTACAGTAGCGTGGGGAATTTACATCGACTTTTTTTACGGTCTCGGCGCGATTGATATCTTGAGAAATGTCTTTTATCGAAATATATTTTTCCCCTTCGTTTCGGGGTTCCCATCGCCCATCTCAAGTTACTACTTTATTTAGCAATCAATCGGCGCTTATTTCGGCTTGAAACACAAACTGAGGGTGGCGAGAAAAAAGCAGTGTCGGGCCACTGCTTGACGGGCCTCGCCACCCTTTCAAATCAGCAGTGTAAACGCGGTGTAGAAAAAAATATAAAGAAAATGAAAAGTATATTGATGTACACATAGTTTTGTGCGTATGGTACATATGTTAATTACACATAGCTGATGTACCTACAAATTATTGAAGAAAAGCGTTCCGGAGGACAGAAGAAGACATATCACTAAGGTGATCACATAGGGGCGTATTCAAAAACTGAGGCAATATATATTGTAACCTGCATCTTGTAAAACGAAGGTGTCTTTTTCCCTGGTTTCATAAGGTGTGTTGTGGGGAACAATAGAAACAATATGTGAAAAAAAAATTGTCATTTTTTGCTATTATATTTTTGTAAAAACACGCGAATCTGTATTCAAATAAATTAGGCACAATTGTAAACTACAAGTAAGCCTGCCTGGTTGGTGGATTACATGGAGCTCTTGTAATAGCACGTAATATTTTCTTTTGTAAGATCGGGAGTTTTTGGATATTGGATGCTGCGGTATTACCCCAGACAAGGAAACAGTAGCTTAGATATGAATAAAAGATAGCTTAATACAAAAGTAAGTTTAGTTGTTGTTGTTTTTTTTCAGGTAGAACATGCTTATTACGTGAGGTAATTCCAACAACATCAGTAAGGGCAAGACAGATCTCGTTTATGTGGGCGTCTCATGTCATCGTTGCAGTAAAACTTACACCGAGAGAACTAAAAGTTTCTACGTACTCGATGGCGGTACCACTCAAAACTACGGGCGGTGGGTGCATTACAAGTTTTCCTTTAGGAGAAGATATTACAGCTTTAGTCTTCGCTTTGTTATTTTCGATGAGTTGACTATTGACCACAGCGCCGATAATGTCAATACTCGGTTAGCAGTACCTGTTAGTTGTCCAGTCGGAGGAGGAAACGGAAAGGCTCGTATCGTCAGCGTAAATAACGTATTTTGCAAGAGCACTAATATTAGAGATGTCATATATATATTAAAAAAGAGTCATCTAGGGATCCTACCCTGGGAGAGACACCATTACAAATTTGAAGGGCGTCGGAGCGACGGTGGTTTATAACAATATATTGTAATCGCGAGCTTAAATATGATTTTATAAGGTTGAGGGCGTGTCCTCATACGCCGTAATGCTCGAGCTTCTTGAAAAGTATTTTCAATACTTTTCAAGGCTATTCGTATCTTTTAGACTTCTGCAAATTGAGAAAACCTCAAGCTCGTCTGTCGGTTCAAAGAATATTGATTCCGTCAACCTATCACTTAGAAAACCAAAAAATGCCAGAATTGTAGTGGCTTCCACCTACCGTCGAAAAAAAGTAACTAAATGCTGTAGCAAGATCTGAACCCGATAGCTCAGTTCCGTTAACTGTTAAGCTTGTGATAACTTGGGCTTTAGTATGTCTATTCAAAAGCAGATTTAGACGCGTTAATATTTTTTTTTTGGGATCGCTAGAAAAATGGTGATTAAAGAAATTATTGTAAAAGATGTTTCTCGCAGATTTAATTCCCCTGTTTAGTCGGTTGCGCAAGGACTAATATTCTGCTAGCACGGTAGGATTTTTGCTTTTAATAGTTGAAAATAATTTCTATTTCTTTTTAAAGAGTCCAATTAAACATCTAGTCATCCAGGATTTATGCGCATTACTGCGTGATGCACGTTAAAAACCCCAGGTTAGCGGTTGTACTGCACTGGCTAAATTTCTCATCTACAGCTAAGGGACCGATTACCCGTTGAGGCGCATCATCGAGGCTGTATAAACATACAGAGCAAACCAATTTTTTTTTTCAACGGGACTGTGATTCCGGTGTTCAGTGCGTAATGGTGTTTGTGTTCGTTTCTAACGTGTAGTTGTGAGATGTATTTGGTAGTGCCTTCAAATACAACAAGGACACCATTTACTAACAAAATCCAAAATAAAAAAAAATTGTCTAGCCGGTTTTTAATATACAAATGGCATCTGGGGGGAAGGAATTATATTTTTGGTATATCTAAAATCTTTACTGATTCATATTTATGATATATTTTGAATACCTTACGCGCGTATTTCGAATGTAAACAAAAAATACGAAATGAATACAAAATTAATATTCATATTCAATAAATTTTAACTTTGTTTCAAGTACGGCCTCTTTTTGCTAAGGGGTGCAATGCAATGCTGATAAAACATGGTGATTAGTTCCGAAACGTTAATTACATAACTAAGTAAGGAACGCACATAAAGGAACCCTTAGCACAAAAAGGCCGTACTTGAAACGAAGTTGAAATATATTGAATATGAATTGTTCATTTTGTCTTCATTCTGTATTATTTTGTCCACAATTGAAATACGCGCGTAAGGTATTCAAAATATATCATAAATATTAATCAGAAAAGATTTTGGATATACCAAAAATATAATTCCTTGCCCCTCAAGATGCCATTTGTGTATTAAAAAACGGTTGCACATTTTTTATCATTTTTCTTTATTTTGGATTTTTTAGTAAATGTCCGCCTGTTGTATTTGAAGGCACTACCTAAATACATCCCACAACTACACATTAGAAACGAACACAAACACAAACACCATGACGCACTGAACACCTGAATCACAGTCCCGTTGACTGCTCTAGAGCCTTATATAGCCTACATATTGAAGGTAATCATTTGACTTTTCACCACCTCTGCACGTATTAAAGGGATTGTCCGGTCAAAACCGGAAGTACTTAAGTTTTGGCGCTCGCTACGTCAAGGGTGCCTTCATATAGAGAAACGTTATTTTTATTTTGATATATAATCTCCCCTTCTTAATTAAACATTTCAAGAGCATACGTACGAAACTGCACCCCGAATTTCGCCAGTGTCAATGGCTGACATCCGTAGCTGCTGGCTGACGTCACAAAACGCAAAGGTTTGTCGGATGGTCGGGATAACAAGCGCTGGTCGATGGATTTCTTGTATTTTGTTTTCTCGAATTATTTAGTCTCCTAGGCTGTACGCTACTGAAATAATGCAGTTCCTAAGTGTGTGCAAAAAAAAGGTCAAGCCTTTTAGCAGGATATTACTGGAAAACAGCCATAAGCTTCGAGCAAACGTATGCCGTTTCGCGAAAACACAACTGCGACGGCCACCGATCGAACTAGGAGCTCTTGCAAAGCAAAGGATGCAGATTTATTTATTTTATTTTATTTATTTTTTTGCCTCTGAAGCGACATTTGGGTACACTTATCGGCGGATCTATTGGATCGGTGATGAGGCTACGGGTCGTTCCCTCGGAGGCGTTGTCCGCGGGTCGAAGGCAAACGACGAATCGTTCAAATGCATGTCGTCACTTGACTTGGACGAGCTTGGTGAATCATAGCCACGCTTTATTTTTTACTCGGGGTTCAAACAGAATCCGGCTGCACGCGTGCTAAATACAACTTTTGGCACCTTTCCATATGGCCTAGCTGTTGGTTTCGGTTTCGCCGCATAATCAAACCGACTGATCCTATTTGGGCGAGGAGTGGGTGGACGTAGTTGGATATCGTTGGCACAGCATCACACCTCAGCTTTCGAGCCTTCTGTCCGCTTAGAGCTCAGCTCGTAGCTCTCTTCTGTGAGATGATTGCTGCATAAGCGGGATCCAAGGAGGATTGCGGGATCTCAACCTTGGCGGGAACCCGATCCCTACGAACGTCGGCGATCCATTTTGCTCGTCACTGCACGTCTCGCGGAAAAGTGTGCTCGCATGTGCTGCCCGGTGGTTGTGGCACCCAACGGCGCAGCAAAAACCTCACCCATTCACGAAACAAGTCGAGCGCAACAACAAAAACGAAGCACGCTGCAGCGTTCACTCGCAGGCAAACGACGAGACGGGAATGCTCGCTTTGCGTTGTGTGACGTCAGAGCTTCAATGTTGCCAACGAAAGCCGCGTTTACGCTAGGATGCGATTGGAGCAGTATAAATTCAATTACTTATGCAGAGGGGCATATAAAATTCAGATTTTGCGCGTACGATGCGTCTCGAGGCAATAACAATGATATTCCTTTGTTTTCTCGAATACAAAATTTGACCTGACAATCCCTTTAAGGCCGGTTCACACATACAGCGGAGCGCTAAGTTAGCGCTACGTGAGCGCTCCAAGAAGCGTTCATGTGGCGCTTCCTAGCGCGTGATGTAGCGCTCGGTTAGCGCTTCAGCAGCGCTCTGTTAGCGCTACAGAAGCACTCTGTTAGCGCTACAGAAGCGCTCTGTTAGCGCTACAGAAGCGCGTTGTTAGCGCTCTCACGCTCCTTGTGCCGTGCTTGCTGCTGCAGAACAGCGCGTGCACGGCGATTCCGTTGTTGTTTTTCCTGTGGTGCTGAAAGAAGAGGAAGTAAAAGAGCCGCTCTCCAAGCAAAGGGTCGGGCAGGTAATCCAGAATCATGGACTTTGAGCGACTAATTGATTGGGTATGACCTCATGCTTTCTATTCGATAGGCGTGACCCTGTTTTCAAAGACACTTAAAAAAATAATCACCCTCGAAAGAGCTGTGTCTCGGACCCTCAGCCTGGGAACAAGGTTTGCTGGATACCCGTCGGTATTTCGGTGGCGAAAGATTTCCCGCACCCAGAAGGCTACTCTGGGCGTTAAGTCGTCCACACACATATACAGTAATTGCCTATGGAAGAGAATTTGTCGCGTTTCTATTTCAGCGTCCCACATGTCCGCCATGGCACTGATGATGCACACCCAACCACAGGAACCGGAACCGCAGTGCACGCGCTAATCCGCAGTACCGCGGTACAAGGAGCGCTAACAAGGCGCTACTGGAGCGCTAACAAGGCGCTACTGAAGCGCTAACAGAGCGCTACTGAAGCGCTAACAAAGCGCTACAAAAGCGCTAATCGCGCGCTATATTAGAACTAAGTCACGTGCCTGAAGCGCCACATGAGCGCTCCTTGGAGCGCTCACGTAGCGCTAACTTAGCGCTCCGCTGTATGTGTGAACAGGCCATTAAGGTTCCAAGTATTCGATCTTCTCCTTGGGAGACTGTCAAAGGGGAAACAGTGTTTTGAAGTTTGTGGACGATATCTCTTACTAAAAGGATTGGTACAACTAATAATAATTCGGCGCAGTCGCTAAAACAATATCCACAGAAACGGCTCCTAGAAGAAATGCTATTGCTTCTCTGCATAGCACTACTCAGGACGAAGCGAGTCAAGGCAGTTTCTTCACTTTAAAATAGTTATTTTGCTTTTCTTTACTAGTTGACTGTTTAATATGGTCATCAACGTCACTATATTAGTTACTACACACATCACATACAATGGTGAGTACGCACATTCAGTGAACTAACATTGTGCTAACACAACCACGCCAAACATATCTGCTCACAGCACTTGCTGAAGCTTTCCAGCGTCAGCAAGTGTTGTGGTTGTAGTTCTCGAACCCCGTTTGTGATTGGTGTGCAAGAAACTCATCAGGTGTGTTTTTGATAGAAAAAAGGAAACAATGACATAAACTGGGCTGATTTATCAGTGCGATGCTGCACAACTCATTTGAGAAACTAATCAAATGTTGTATTTAGCACTTCAGTGTACTCCACATCTGCTTGAAATTAACTTCTGATAGGTGAGTTTTTCAATACTTTGGTAGTTTAAGTCAAACTACCAGAGTACTCCAGTCAAAAGATACTTAGAGTATAGCACAACAGTATTTACGATTTCTAGGTATTTTAAGAGTATTCAGCACATAGTTTTGATCGCTGCATTTTTATTAGGGTCGTAGTATATTTTGCATGAAATAAATAAAATTTTAAGAAATCTATGTGAGAGGTATTTTGTGCCTACTAATTTAGTATTTACATACTTCACAACGCATGAAGGGAACTTCAAATGTAGTTTAAATAAAGGTATTTTAAAAACGTTTTCAGAAATATATTTTAGTTCTAAGTAAAAAAAAGAAGTGTATATTTTCGGTCCATTTTTTTGTGTACTTACAATTATGAACTGTACTTCAAATACACTCAAATTAGAATGTGGTATATTTCAAACGTCTCAGTTTTCGCTAAGGGACGATGATATACCTTGTGCCGTTCATCAAATTTTTCATTTAATATTAAAGGGGCACTGACACATCAAAATCATATTTTTTTTTTATTATCCGAAACGATTGAAAACGATGCCGGGACATTACCCTCAAAATTCGAAACTTGAAAATTCAGTATTTGTGAATTAAAAAAACAATTTCCAAATGCCGAATTTGAAGTTCCCGCGCGATCCGCGCCAGTATACAGTGAGTCAAATTTTGCGGTCTCCTACGACTCGACTTTTTTTCAGACCTCCGCCGTTGCCACGGCAACCCCAAGCGAGAAGGAGGTGATATCACGCCGGCGCGGGAAAGAACCGGTTTCTTTCCCGACTCGCCGTGTTGCTCGCCGACGACCGCCGCCAAGTTTTCCGAGGGAGGATACAAATCTAGGAAGCAACATCACACCGAACTCTGATTTCTGGTATTTCAAAAAGAGGGGCCGTAGTGCGTTCGCAATTGCGTTAAAAAACATGTTTTACGATTGCCGTTATTAAATGTTATAGAAATGTCACCTACAAAGCTTCTAAATTTCCTGATTTTTGACGTCACCGATCAAAAGAAGCGAGGAGGTGACCGCGGGAAATTTAAACGCCAAAAATAAAAAGGCGCACGCGCGCGCGGGGAAATTTTTTTTCGCGATGCGATTTTTTTTTTGCGTGTCTGTGACTACAACTTGCATCGTTTTAGACAATAAAAAAATACGACCTTTGGGTTGTCAGTGCCCCTTTAAATCCCACGTCGAAGCTCATCAATGGCCACATACTTCCTTTGCCCACGATGAATAAAAACATCCATCAAAATAACACGCCGCGCTTTCGTGGATGTTTCTCGACAACAGTAGACAGAAATAATGAGAAGAAGGGACAACTGATACATCTACTCTCACCTGTACATAAGGATGGCAGTTTTATGACGTCTGTCGTTCGTATGTTTCATGCTGATGCTGACACGTCAAGGCTTCCTCGTTCTAGCGACCCCGTTCCCCGCCCCCTTTCCTCCACAGACACACATTACTGTGAAGCAGAGCCGTCTGTGAAGTATTTGGCGGGGCAAGAGTTCGTGCACATGATTTTCTCAGGTACTCTCCTTACGCAAGCAAACAAAAACATTTCGCAAGAGTATTCCCTCGCAGCTGTGCCAATGCTGTCGCTGTTGCTTTTTGTTTGTTTGTTCGTTTGTTTATTTTATTTTTTGACACAATTGTCAAGGGGGTTGGGACAAAAGGCGAATACAATCACCTGACTGGGTCTCAACACCTGTAACAACACTCAACAGTTGGGCACAAATCGAGATAAAGAAATAAAATAAAATGAAAAGCCAGCTCGCAGCACAAGTCAAGAAAGAAATTATTTCAGCCAGCTCAAGACTCTTCAGCTTAAAAAAAACAAAAACAAAAAGCACTGATTAATAACACAACTCACTAGGTATGTACACAAGCAGCATTAAAATATTCCCTTAGGTATTTTTTGAAATGAAACATAGAAGTGATTTCCTGGGTCATCTCATACACGCAATAATGTTTGTTTAGGATATCTGTAATCTGATAGGATAATTTTTGAGTACCATAATTAGTTCTAATTTTTGGTTTTGGAAACTGCTGGTGCCTCAGGTTGTAATTTGTTGGCCTGGGTAGGTACGTCTCGTGAAAGATGTCAGGATCAATGTTAATTTGTGTATGAATTGCAATCGCCACCTTTAGACAAAAAAGGTTATCTACCTTAAGTATTTTATGTTTATTGAAACTGTAGGAAGTTGATTGAAACCGGGGCAAGTTATCAATTAGCCGAACCGCGCGTTTTTGTAATGTAAGTAATTGCTTAATATTATTTCCAGTGAATGTCCCCCACACCAATAAACAGTAATAAAGCCTCGAGTGAATCATAGATGTATAGATTTGTCGTTTTAACCAGTTTGGAAGAAGTTGTCTGCATCTAAAAAGTAAACCAATGAATCTAGAAATCTCGTTTCGGAGATCGTACCAGATCGACCAGTACAAATTTTCATGGAAACGAACACCAAGAAATTTATAAGATTCTACGCGTTCAATACTGGAGTTTTGAAAGGATGTATTAATAGTGTTATTAATGGGTTTGTTTTTTCCTCTAAAAATGATATACTTAGTTTTTGACGTATTTAGTTCTAACTGATTTGCAACTAACCACAAGTGAAGTTGGTCCAACCAAGTGTTTGTCTGTGTCTCTAAAGTATATAAGCAATTACCGGTGAAAAATACATTCGTGTCATCTGCGTATAAAGTTATGTCAGGAGTTCCTGGGATACTTATAATGTCGTTAACGTAAAGAAGGAAAAGTAGAGGCCCTAAAATTGATCCCTGCTGTACACCATACTGAATGTTTGCTAGAGAAGAGCGCGCATCATGGAGGACTGTATACTGAAGACGAGATGTTAAGTAGCTGCGGATCAGGCTAACTGCAGTGCCTCTTATGCCATAAAGCGGTAGTTTTCGGAGTAGGATGTCATGTTTTATAGAGTCAAATGCTTTTTTGAAATCTCTAAAAACACCTAGTGTATAACATTGATTTTCGATGTTGTCTAAGATTTTATTTTTTATATTTAGCAATGCCGTTTCCGTTGATTTACTTTTCTGGAATCCATACTGGTTGTTTGTAATAGTGTTATGTTTAACACAGAATTCACCTAAGCGTTTGTAAATAACGCGTTCGACTATTTTTGAGAAAACCGGAAGTACCGAGATTCGTCTATAGTTACTCATGTTATTCTTAGGACCGCCTTTATGAATTACACATACTTTTGCTATTTGCAATTTTTCTGGAAAGGTACCCGTGCTTAAAATAGTGTTACAAATGTGGGCAAGGGGTGAACAGATTAAAGAGGAAACTTCTTTTATTGGCTTAGAACACAACCCATCTTCACCACAGGCGGCACTGTTGCCTAAGGATTTAATAATCGTGTTTACTTCTATTTCACTACAGGGTGCTAGAAAAATTGAATTATCCAAAGTTAATGTAACAGAGGATTCACACCTAGGCGTACTCGTGGTAGGTAACATTGAAGAACCCGATACTAAAAAATGAGAGTTAAATTTGTTTGCAAGAGATTGGCCGGAGTAGGTCACCTGCTCGATTGTAAGTTGTTTTAGGGCAAGAGCATGGGGTTTAGAGGTAAGTTCATTTACAGCCTGCCAGACTTTCCTTGGATTATTATATATCGAACTAAACTTATTTTTGTAGTAGTGAGCTTTCGCCTTTTTAATATCCGCGTTGATTTTGTTCCTCACTTTCTTGAATTCTTGTAGTATACCAGAATCTCTTGTTGTAATGAACTTTTCGTACAATTTGTTACGTTGCCTTATGCGTTTATATAACGTACATGAAATCCAAGGTTTCCTTGATTTTTTATACTTCTTATATTCTTGCCACGGAAATGCCTGTTCATTAGGGGTGTGCGAATATTGAAATTTTCGAATACGAATCGAATACGAATAAGGCAAAAAACGGACTTCGAATATCGAATCGAATATCGAATATGTGTCTAGTAATAAAATATTGCAAAACAAGAAATAACAGCAGGTTTTATTGCGTTTTTAAAATAAATCAATGCAACTGTATATTACTGGGCGGCAGGAGGCTAAAGATACTAGTAATGCACTCATTACAAATTATCGTGTAGGAAAATTAACTGCTCAACGTGTTCAGAAAGTAAGCGCTCCCTACGCGCTGTGACAACAATTCCGCCAGTAGAAAGACCCTTTCACTCGGGAAACCTGAGAAATTTCACTAAAGTTTGAAGAAGTTGGACTTATGAACAGTGTTGCCCGGCTGCTACACGAATATTTCAAAATTTGGGAAACAAATAATTTGGAAATTAGTTTATTTTATATTTTATAAAATGGTTACCAATGTTTACACCATATAAAAGCGGAAATATGCGCTTTTAACGCTTTCATTAGTTATTAATGTGAACCAGTGATGCCAAGAAACCCAACAAATATGGCACTTTTCCTCCGCCAGGTAAAGTCAACTAGCTTTTTTTTTTTTTTTTTTTTTTTTTTTGGGCATGCACGCAAAAGATGAACTTTAGTCGAACCTTCGTCGAACATCAAGTTGAAAGTTTAAAAAAATCGAACTTGGTCGAACTCGAACCTGAGAAGGTTCGCGACATCCCTATACTTAATTTCACCTTATGATGTACCGCAGGAAAGGCTACAAGCGCGAGCTCCTTGCCCTAGGGCATATCTCCGCGGCACGAGCTCTCAGGCATTAAAGGCAGCTGCCAACGCTGTGACCTCGTGCTTCTAGCCTTCGCTGCGGTACAACATAAGGTGAAACGAAGTATAGTTTTGGCTGCACGGGAGTGGCAGGAGTTGTTGTCGATGGCGATGCAATGTTCTGCTCGCACATAGCTTTTTTTTTAATTTTAAAACATTTATATTAGATAACACTCTCGAGATTTATTTTATACTTATATTTCTCGAGCTTTACTTTATTGTATCAATTCATAGAACGCGCCATTACATCACATATTGCTATAAAAGTGCCACACAACAAAGGGCTTGGTGAAAAAGAAACCGAAACTGATCCTGTCTTGCTGCCATCGGACCGATAGAAACGGAGCAGACCGATAACGCACGCATCATACGCCTTTCTCAGTGAATAAACATATTCATAGGGGAATCCGTGGCAGGCAGATTATTCGTTACTTGCTCGAATATTCGCAGTTTTTGCGAATATTCGTCGTTTTTACCGAATATTCGGCTTGGGCGAATATTCGGGAACTTTCGAATATGCAGTTTTCGAATCGAATACGTTTCGAATAAGGAAAATATTCGATTCGTATTCGAAATTTCGAATATTCGCACACCCCTACTGTTCATAACTCCTCTGTATAAGGCCTAGAAATACATTATATGCTTTATTGAAGTCTGTTTCAGTTACTACAGATTCCAAGTTTACATTCGCTACCAAAGAATAGAAGAGCCCAATCGAGCTATTATCAATTTTCCTATATAGCACAGGAGTGTTATTATTACAATTACTCTTTAAATTTGGTGGGCCGACAATAAAGCTGAATATTGGTAAGTGGTCACTTAGATTACAAGATAAGCCACCAGCAGCCTCCGTGTGACAGTTTGTAATACATAGATCAATTAGCGTTTCCGTTTCTGATGTTATTCGAGTTGGCAATAGAATTGTATTATCTCATCCGTATGTCTGAACAATATCAGGTAATTCCAAAGAACCACTCACAGGGGAGGTCAGGTCAATATTGAAGTCGCCTATTAAGACTAAAGAGAGGTTAAATGAAGTAGCATACTCCATAATTTCCTCAGCAAATTAAAAAAAACTTCGTTAATGACCCAGCAGGGAGTCTGTAAGCGGCAACTACAATCAAAGCCTTAATTAAATAAATAAAACAAAAAGGCGGACTTAAATCAATTGTTCTGATCGGTTGCGCCACGCTAAGTAAATGACCCTAAAAGTTAAAAATACAATTTTACATCAAGAGAGAAACGAATGCTTGTTCAGACGGCATATATGGACGCCATTGCGAAGCGCAAAATCGTCTGCTTCTTGCAGAGGGGTTGCGATGGTGTCAGAACGCCGAGCTCTTATTGGCTGAATGAAACAAAAAATGGCGGGTAGAGCTCGAGACATCTAGCATTCAGGTCTACCCACTGTCCTTTCAGCCAAAGCCAATCAGAGGCTTGGCGTCTTTCTGACGCCACCACAACTCCTGAGCAATAAGCAGACGACTTTCTCTCCGCATTGAGTTTGTGTTCGACGGAGTTAAGCCATTCCTCGTTAGATAAACAGAAACGATGTTGCTGATTTTATTTACTGAAATTGTCTCTAATGTCTCATTAGTGCTCATGTATGGGGGAGTTACGCACTCGCTACCTTCGTTTTCTTTTTTTTGTCACATCAATAACCCTACTCTTCGATGCGTGCCTTCTCTATCTTCGATGGAGGGCATTCGCCGAGGATGCTCCGAATTGCTTCAACCACAACTCGAACCCCCCGAGGCCCTTCCAATCCGACGAAGGAAGTACGCTAAAAGAAAAACGCAGCCACCCCCATCTGCGAGGGGATATTACGGCGTTCCGTCACCTCCAGGAGCGGGTCGTTCCGCGCGGATGTTCTTCCCGAAACGAGACAAAAACGAAGCCAGCCGAGCAGCGGAAGGAGCAGGCCCTCGAGATGAACGGCCCGCGCGCAGCGGCCAGACAAAGGCTGCCGGGGAGAGAGAAGGGCCCGCGTTGCTGTGGTCGCCTCGAACCGCCAGCAGGCTCACGCAACAGCGACTCTTTTTTCTCCCGCGGCGCCCAGGCGAGCACGACACGCCAAGGCGGCGAACTTGACCTTCCGCCGACAGCTGCGAAGCGGCCGAGCGCGCTTCCCCTTTCTTTGGGCAGCGCGCGCCGGTCGTGACTCTCCGCGACCGCCCGCCCGCCACATCCGTTCCGTCGCCGAACACGAAGAAGGACGGTAGCAGCGCGGCCATTCCGTGGGCGCGCGGCATGCTGCGGACATCAGAATAATCGGATGCCATAAAGCGTCGAGAGTTTCCGGAATTCACTCGCAACCCAGCAGCCAATGCGCATTTGTGCGAGTCGCGTCGTACTAAACCCGTTTCACCCTATGATCGACCGCTGCGGGGCGCTGCGAGCGTATCGTGGGGACTACAAGGTATATGTTACTGCTTCACAGCGCACAAGATCAGAAACACTTAAAAGTAATTTCACGCACACGAAGGAAGAATACTCACGCAGCGCTGACTGACAACGCAAGTGTATTATGCATCATCTTCATCTTCCTTCACTCCGATGCAAATGGAAGTGAAACAAAAACCGAGGGACATATGAAAAAAAGAAAAGGATAGAAAAGAGAATGGAATAAAAACATAATATAGAAAGAAGAAAAAATAATGAATTCCCTGTACAGCGGACGTTGCTACTGTGCTTATGCTAAATAGTTCAACTCTTTGTCCGTTAAGGCTAGAGAAACCGGATTCGCGTGAAGCGTTTGCGAATGCGCCCTGTCGATAGCAGCGCCACCGTAGCGGCGTGACGTCAGGGCCGCGAGTTGCTGTGGTCCACGCTAATGTGTCAACTCCAGCTGTGTGAGATTTTCAAGCCGGTGAATAATCTGCTGTAAAGTGCAAACTGTCTGTTTCCCTTGTAATCAGTACTTCGCTCTTCTCACATGGTAATGCCTAAAACCAGTGTCGAACCGGAACTGAACCGTTATTTTTAGCCGAACTGGAACTGCACCGAACAGAAGTTGTCGCCGCCATCTTTGAACTGAACTGGAACTGAACCGGAAAAAAAAAATATAACGGTAACCGGTTCAAAACAATTCACGGTAATGTTGCTGTTTTTTTTGTTTTTTTTTTTGCATTACAAAAGGAATTTTTGAGAAATAAAAATTGGCAGCAGTATTGCTTTGTAGTGATCAATGTGCGAGAAATTGTAGGCTTTCCTGTAGCTTTTGTATTGGCACTGTGATTAATCATGTGTCACGTGCTTACGTGACGTCATGGTGTCACAAGACATGCTTTCAAGTAATGCCATGTCACGTGGCCCCGTCACGTAGTCGCGTGACTCACTGCGTCAGGTCTACTTCAATTGAGAACGTCGCGAGATATATTAGCGTTGTTGACATAATGACGTCACGAGGCATCACGACTTCTCGCCGCGAGTCACGTGACACCGTGACGTACTCGATTGTCACGAGCCCGAGTCCAGTGTTCGGGTTCATGACAATCAGCATCTCCAAACATTCGGGTAATGGCTCGTGCTCAATCGTAGATGGGAAAGGTCGAACTCTAACAATAGGTCTGTTCGATTCGCCTGAACTGGCTGAACTTTCAGCAGTGCAGGAACTGGTGCATTCGATTCAACCGGAAGTTGTACGGTGTTAAGAATGGAACCTTCGGCAACCTTCTTCCGAGTTTCAACGCTGCGGAAACGAGTCCCGAAACGAGTCTCGACGTGTTCAGGACTGACGCCTACCTGTCGAAGGCTGCCCAAAACGTGTCTCAACGCGTCCGTGACGTCAACGAGACGTGTGTGTGTGTGCGTGTGGGTTCGTGCGCTCCGGAAGGGGAGAGAGGCCTGGCCTAACTGCGGAGAACCTTGGCTATGACTCATTTCTGACTACGTCGCGGCGGACCCAGCTGCAAAGCACGTGGCGGTCGCACCTGCTGCCCTGGCGGAGAGAGAGGGAGAAAACGGACCCCTATATAAGGCGGGGCGTGAGGGCTCCATTTGTTCTCTTGGATTTGACGACTGTATCGCTACCATGTAATTAAACCGTTCGTTACGTTACCAATTCTCCCACCTCCACTAGACCCCTGGGTTCTTCACTTCGGGGAATGGTCGTCGTCACGAGCCAGGAAGCTCCCGGACGTGCGGCCTAAACCCCGCCTCGAACAACTGGTTGGCAGCGGTTGGGATCGGACCATGCGACATCGTGCTACATCTGTGGGTGAGCGTTTGGACTTTGCTTTGAGATTCGCCAGGCTTCAGATTATGGGTAATTAATTTTGAACCGCTGGGAATCCTTAGTGTTTGACTCGTGCGCTAGGTTTGTGTACAACCTCGCGACAAGTTTTATTGCAAAGCCAAAGCTAAAGAGCAGCGATCATGGATCTGATGAGGTTACTGAGAACAGATTTACTCTGTTTATGTGAAGAATTGGGTGTGGAGGTGGAGCAAAAGATGAAGAAATCTGAGATCAGTAAAGCGATTTCAGAGAGCGCGGAAGCAGAGGAAATTAAAATTGCGTGGGAACTGCTTCAGAACGCTAAGAGCGAAGCTGCAGCTAGAGAGGAACGAGAGCGAGAACAGGCTGCAGCGAAAGAGGAACAGGCTGCAGCGAAAGAGGAACGGGCTGCAGCGAAAGAGGAGCAAGCTGCAGCTAGAGAGGAACGAGCACAGACTGCAGCGAAAGAGGAACGAGACCAGGAGCGAGCGCTGAAAAGGCTAGAGCTCGAAATTGAACAACAGCGATTAAACTCGCAGAACAGTAGAGTTGGGGCTCCGGTACGAGCAAGTGAGACCGAGTCGTATCAAATGAAGAAGCTCATGCAGCCGTTTAAAGTTGGGGAAGGCGTGGGCCTATTCTTAGTTAACTTTGAGAGGACATGTGAGAAGTTGAGCTTCGCCCCAGAAACGTGGCCGCAACGGCTTTTGACTCTGTTGCCCTGTGAGGCTGCAGAGGTTGTCGCGCGCCTTAGTGCTGGAGACGCGGACGACTACGACAAGGTGAAGTCCAGCCTTTTGAAGCGGTACCGCCTTTCTGCCGAGGCGTTCCGTCAAAGGTTTAGAAACGCATCCAAAAAGAGCAGCGAGGGCTACTCGGAATTCGCGTACGGGCTTAAAACCAACCTGATAGAATGGTTGAAGAGCGAGGAAGTGTACGAAAGCCGAGACAAGGTAGTCGAGTGTGTGTGCCTCGAACAGTTCTTTCGTAGCATTCCGCAGTCAGTCAAGCTCTGGGTGCAGGACAGGGTGGGAGTCGACTCTGTCGAAAGGGCCGCTGAGCTAGCCGAAGAGTACGCAACGCGTAGAAAGCTGAGCGGAGAGGAAAGCGAATCCGGCCGAAGCGATCAGCGCAAGACCTTCCGACAGGGAAATGACTCGCGAGAAAACGGGCCCGAGAAGCCCGAAGCAGGACAAAAGGTCCCAGAAAAGAGCGCAGAACACTCGAACGGAGACGAGGCGCGGAAAAGCCCAACAGGGCAGTTCGAGGCAAGGAAGCCGTTCCTGTGCTACAACTGTCAGGAGCCGGGACACACAGCGGCCAGATGTAAGAAACCGCGGGTTGTGTTCTCGTACGTGAACGTTAGTGACAAGGACCTGAAGCTTCTTCGTCCCTATCTTCACGAGCTCCATGTAAACGGAAAGCCGTGCAGGGTGCTTCGGGACAGTGCAGCGACGATGGACGTTGTCCATCCGTCGTATGTAACGCCATCCGATTTTACGGGAAAGGTAGTTTGGATCAAGCAGCTGCTCGAAAAGCACAGTGTCTGTCTGCCTATGGCGAGAGTAAGGATAACTGGCCCGTTCGGAGAGCTAGTGACAGAGGCGGCTGTCTCGCAGACAGTCCCGTTGGAGTATCCTTATTTGTTTTCTAACCGGTCAGATTTCCTGCTGCGCGAAAGGGGTCAACAACTGGGAGAAGGGCTAGTTCAGTCGTGTACGAGGTCCAAATCGCGTCAGGTCGCCCCTTTGTTGACAAGTGATCCAGAGCCAGAGGCAGCTGACGGGGAGCAAGCACTCCCAGAGTTGGAGGCAGAAAACCGGGATGAGAGGGACCAGGTTGTAGAACAGCCTGACCTCGTAGCACTAGAAAGCGTACGCCGTCCCAACGCGCCGGCGGAAAAGGCGGAGGAAGACGGGATCAGTGAAAGATCTCTCGTAGCTCCGGCGTCGCGTAACGTTGGTCCTCTGCTACGAGTAGACAGAGTCGAGCAGAAGAGCGACCCTAGTGTGTCAGGGTTTCGCTGTACAGCTCAGGAGATTGCTAGGACCAATGTGACGGGGAACGAAAGAGGCGGATTGTTTTATCGGCGCTATAAGGACCGCATTTTCACGTCTAGAAATCACGTGAAAATCGATCACTATGACTTCAGCGTAAGAAAAAGAAAAGGCAAATTTAACGGCAATGCCGATGGGTTGAGCAGATTTTTCTGACATCACGAAAAATAGTAGGGATGATCTCAGAGGTCTTCGTCATCCACGGGAATGAGGATCTAAGTGGGGGCACTTCGTTGAAACCCCAAAATGACCTCACAAATTGCGAAAAGTTTTTGTCTTTTGTCTTTTGTTCTTAGTGACCTCGTTGGAAAAATGAGTTTTTTTGGCGACAGGGGGTCTCGATACCCGGAATTGTACCAAATTTTGGTAATCCGTAATCCAGTCTGGCGGGTCTTTGGCGAATTCCGAGCGTTTGACTGCGGTGTGGCGTGGTGCTGTGGGGGACGTTTCCGCTGATGCCTCCGTTGTGAGAGGTTTGGGAGTTTGTTTGGTGCTTGCAGCGTCTTCTCAAGGCCTACTCCAAGCCCACCTCTTCAGGCCAGCGATTGTACCACCGGCCATTCGAGGTTTCCCTGGCCCCGGAGGGGCTGTTAAGAATGGAACCTTCGGCAACCTTCTTCCGAGTTTCAACGCTGCGGAAACGAGTCCCGAAACGAGTCTCGACGTGTTCAGGACTGACGCCTACCTGTCGAAGGCTGCCCAAAACGTGTCTCAACGCGTCCGTGACGTCAACGGGACGTGTGTGTGTGTGCGTGTGGGTTCGTGCGCTCCGGAAGGGGAGAGAGGCCTGGCCTAACTGCGGAGAACCTTGGCTATGACTCATTTCTGACTACGTCGCGGCGGACCCAGCTGCAAAGCACGTGGCGGTCGCACCTGCTGCCCTGGCGGAGAGAGAGGGAGAAAACGGACCCCTATATAAGGCGGGGCGTGAGGGCTCCATTTGTTCTCTTGGATTTGACGACTGTATCGCTACCATGTAATTAAACCGTTCGTTACGTTACCAATTCTCCCACCTCCACTGGACCCCTGGGTTCTTCACTTCGGGGAATGGTCGTCGTCACGAGCCAGGAAGCTCCCGGACGTGCGGCCTAAGCCCCGCCTCGAACAACGGCCGCTGCACTGGCGCGTTCGATTCATCCCAGTTCTGAACGAGTTCAGACCCAGTTCCTCAAAATCTTGCACCGGCTCCGGAGTCAGTTCAGCGTCCGTGCAGAAGCAGACGACAAAAGCAGACGGCGATAGCAGGCGACACTCCTCTTCGGTCTCTGCTCGCGGTGCCATTTTTCGCAGCTCTTGCTTAAATGTCTGCGATGTGTAACTATAACGCCGATACGTAGGTTGCGTTTCCTGTCATTTATGATAATAACTTACCCGCGGTGGACGTGGAATTGAGATTATAACCGAGGGTAGGAATTTGATTGATTATGATATTCTGAAAGCGTTTTAGCCACCTGCTCGTGTAGGTTTGGCTCCCTGTGGTAAGTGTTGAAATATTGGCTCACGTAAATTGTTTCTTTTTGATGCTATGCGGGGATCCAAAAAGTTGATATTCTTCCTTACAGACACGAGAAAGGTATTGCACTCTTGATAGTCTCCGCCTTCAGTTGCTCTTAGATGCATACTGACGACTCCGATACATTTCTGAGGTCTGGGATTTAGTACATTGGCCCTCGCATGCCCCGTAGCTGAGCATAATACTGCATGCTTTATCCGCTGATGTCTGTGGACGCCCACTAACGGGCCTGAAAAAAACGCCGAGAATCGGCATTGGCTTGGTAGTTCGACGCAGGTCTTTCTTGAGAATCAGAATAAACGCTTCAGCTTGACGCCAAAGTTACGGTCGATAACTGTCTTGGCCAAAACGCTATCGTCAGGCCTTCGTCTTCGAGGTGACCACTACCGACCGCGCGCTGCCGCCAGTGACTCCCGACGCAAAATCATCCTGATGCCCTGATGCCGGGAACCTATCGTTGAAATGCGAAACTCGAGAGACTTGGAGTGAATCTACTATTGCTAAATGAATGTGAAGGACACGAACGCTTACGGAAACTACAGGAACCGAACGGCCGTTAAAAATGCAGACAGAAACACATTTCGTGCAGAAAACGTTTTTAGTAAACTCGAATAAAAATATTCACAGAAAAGATTCCGTTATTATACTTTAAAAATAAGGAAACACGAATGGTCTCATCAAACCGCGACTAATTAAATGTAGCATACAACGTGGCGTGGAGAAACAAGAGCCAACAGATGCAGACGACACCCTGCGCTTCCGCTCGGAAAGCCGATCACAGCGCCAGTCCTAGCGCGGCGGCTGCACTGGTTCTGCAGCCGCCGCGCTTCTGAACTAGTTCTGAACTCGGACAGAACTACTTCAGAACTTTCTGGCCGAATCGAACAGACCTAATGTCTAAAGCTCAACCCATGCTTTATTCTTTGCCAACCCCAGCGCGTGACTGTGATGAACACTGACGGTATACTATAATTAGCCTCAGATCACTTAGAGCAGCTGCCGAGCGTTGGCAGCCTCTCTAATTCTCGCAGGACTGTCGTTCTCAATTTTCCCCCAAGCTTTAACCAACTCCGTATTTTGTTGAAACTTCACAGTTTTTTGGTGCAAAATAAAAGATATGGAGGATTACTGTGAACAATTGACACAAATATAACTGCCAAAGTAACACCCCCAAATAGAGGTGGGTGTCCCTCGGGAATAGAAAGTATTATCTGGAGGAGCAAAAAAAAAAAGAATAAAGGGGAAAAGAAAAGGGGGGGGGGGGTTAAAACATATTGTGGTGTGAAGGTTCCTCTGCTACGTATTTTCGGCACAAAGCAGAAAGCGTGTTTGCAAAAACACTCCTGCCAGAAAGCGCGTTTTCGCGGTGCAGGACGCCCGCGCCGTTCCTCACAACGCTGCGCCAAGAAAGAATAGTTTGGGCCTCTCGAATACATGGCTTGCACTGTGCGCGGACCTTCTACAGCGTGCATTTTACACCACCGGATTTGATTTTCTCAACAAGAACTTATCGCATTGACCACCAGCATATAGTGCGGTGATGTAACGTGCTAACCATGTTAAACATATCCGTTTTCTGATGAAATGCGACGTTCTCAAAACTAGCAAAAGTGGTCCAAATGTTAAAGTTATGCAATATATATAGCCGTTTGGCGTTGATATGCGGCAGCCTAATAAAATGTTAGAGCGCGCATGACTAATAAAGCAAAAAGTTGTAAAGTGAGGGCGCAAAAGAAGTGCACGTAAAACCAAATATAACATTAGCCACCCGAGATGGTATTTTGCGAAGTTTCGAGATCGTGCAAGCCGATGTCCAAATGTGATTTATATGATAAATATATTGTCTGTCCTTCGTGCTATTTATGTGTAATTAGGAATATCATTGCATGCATCTGTGTGTATTTACTTGTGCTGTAAGGTGTTGTGTATGAGATTATTTACAAGGATACCATTTATTATTTCTCTTTCTCCACATTTCGTGTATTTGCCTTCGGAACTCATAACCCGTGACCCGGTGTTTCACACTGTGGATCAGCTAACAAAAAAGCAGGTTTCCACAGACTGCGCAACTGGCGTATTTTGAAATATCGTCCTCCCGTATCGGTCTCAAGCGGTTATGTGAACCTTCTACAGTCAAATCTGTTGATGATAATAAAAATATATTTCATTACTGCCTAAAGGTTTGACAACATAAATAAAGGGCCGACCATCTTAAAGATTTACATCATAAGTAAATGAACGCCCTATTTTCTGACATATACTCTGCAAATATTTTCCGGCGTGTTTATCCTCGATAAAAACGCCAACAAATTACCGGCGATTTTATAAGTGAATTGGGAGTCCCTTAAAAAATTTGATATTGAAGCTAATTTAAATAGCACTAAGTTTCTGACACATATTTAACTTCTTAAACTTATAGGAATTTCTTAAAGCCTCTTTATGTGATGAGCTACAATTCTATGTGTCTGTGGGCTGGACAAGAACAAAATAAACAGGGGCGCGTGGTGAACTATGAGGATCGCGCACGCAGACAGTCAGTAAGTGACCAGTTATAGTAGCTGCAATGTCGAGTAGAGTATGAAATGCTATACTTTTTTCTATTTAACAAAAAATCACCAATCGGCAAGGGTGATGATTATTTGCAAATTAAATTGACCGGCATCTTGTCAAGAACAAACCTCAAACGCCAAGCTATGCCGAAAATGTTCCCTTGGGTACGCGCTACTTTAGGCCAGATTTGATCAAAGTACGAAGGTGAGTGTAGATCAGAGTGTACAATTTTGACCACCCTTTTATGCATGATTAGTCGCCTGCATTATGGTGCTGAGTGTAAACAATGTTGGTCAGGAAAACAAGCCTCGTGATTGTCGCTCAGAGTTTCTATCCACTCGTGCTCGCGTGAGTTGAAACGTGGTGGCGTGTCCTAATAGCCCCCAACCAGTTCCGGTTCTGAACTAGATGGCAGGCTTCGCAGTGTTTGCGAAGTGAAATACACGGGCTATCTTCTGGATTTAACGAAAATTATAATTTTATAAAAATTCTCGTTATATCTTGTCCAGCTCGTTGCACCTTTGCATTGTATTATCATTATAACCATAATATGCAGGCCGTTCACCCTTTAGGGTGAACGGCCTGCATAATATGGTTGCTGATCTAGCGCCAACAATTGTTGGCGTTAGACCAGCAGCGACTGTTAAAAACCGTTTGCTCTACTGACGTCAAACTTCTGGTTACTCAGTTGGTAGAGCGCTGCACCGGTAATGGAGAGGTCCCTGGTTCGATACCAGGAGCACGCGGATTTTTTCAGTCACGCACCAGTCACCGAGAGCTGTGTTTGGAGATTTCTGTTTGTCCTTTGTCCCCCTTGTTCCCATTCTCCAGGGTTAATGTCGTTATATCTCTTCTAGCTCGTTGCACCTTGGCATTAATTGCATTATCTTCTGGAAATGGCCACTTATAGCATTGTCAGACTTAATTCACCCTTGCGATGAAAGAATCACGAGTAGAAAATTTGGAAATATAAGTGAACCGAAGGTGTGCCGGGGCTACCCAAGGATGGCGCCACTGAGTTTGTTGCCAAGCAAAAAAGCGCGATTGAAAGGTAGACTGAAAGGGATCTGTCCTTAAAAGGACCATGAAATTACCTTTTTACTTTTGCCAAATAACATACATTAAACCTTCAATGTTCACTGAACAGCGAACAGGCCTCCGTTTTCGCTTCGGTTTATTAACTACTGCACGAAAGATTATTGATATATCAAGTCTTTCTTCCTCTTTGACTCACCGCAAAACAAGCCGTGGCGTAATTTTGACGGTCATGACGTGCTCCGTCACCGGAAGCGGAAGTTCTTCCGCGTTATCTCTATAAAAAAAGTGGACGCGCTGTCATTCACTGGCGAAGCAGAAAATGCACAGAGTTTTTGGGGCTCAAGCTTTATTAACTTTTATTTTGTCAGGATAGGCTCGCAGGACAGAGTGGATAAAAAAGAAAAGAAAAAGATGCAGGTCGCCGTCTTGGACGATCACGACTTTAAAACACGACTTTAAAGGGACCATGAAAGGACCTTTTTACGTTTGCCAGATAACTTTTACATTAAACCTTCAACGTTCACTGAATGCCGAACAGGCATCCGTTTTTGTCTCGGTTCATTAATTTCTACACAAAAAAAATAATGAAATATCGACTTTTTCTTTCTCTCCAACTGACCGCAAAACAAGTTGCGGCGTAATTTTGACGGTCGTGACGTACGCTGGGACAGGAACCGGAAGTTCTCTCGGCAGTAGGAGAGTGGGAGCGTTAGCGGCGGCGAGTTGGGGGTGCGCCGGTAGGTTTTACTGCGCTGATGTCACCGACGTATTTTCTGAATCGACGCCTCTCATCGCCGCGATAGCCATGGACACATCGCAGCTGTGCGAAATTCAATGAGATATGTTGCGCTACAGCGACAGCATGGGACTAGTCTCATACGCCGGTATGCCTGTTGGGAAGTGCGGCGAGTCTTCCGGTGAACACTCCAGAAGTCAACCCAGCTGTCATTGTTGGTAAAAGGCGGCCCGTGTCAGTCGTTTGCAAAGCGACGTAGATGGAAACAAATCGCCGCGGCGTTTTTCACGGCCTCGGAGATGCAGGAGCGAGCCGACGCTAAAAAAGATACGTTTGAACTACGACAGTGTCAGCAAGAGCCACGTAAATACCTGTTCACACTCTGAGCGGACGCGCGCGTTTGATGGAAGTGCTGTATTCGCGCTGTTGGTGAGCGCTTCGGGACCGATCTTTTACGATTGCAACTCGATACTGACGCGGCACTCGGCAAAGGAAGGTTGGCCCGGCATCGCACGTAGCTCCCACGAATTTTTTTAAGCTCGACAGTGACGTGCAGTCATGTCAGAATAAAAATGGCATACTAATAACAAAGTGTACATACCGTGGTACGAAGGTAATCCATACGGCGTTTATTCGAACTCTATATCACACAAAACAAGAAGATAGAATCGACGAGAGTTCCTTTTCGACGACAGTGTTCGTCAACACTGCCTCGGAAAACAAGGAGATGACAAGGGGAAGAGATTGACCTCACCTGTTAATCTAAAATTGAGGTCAGCGATCAAACTATAATACGGGAAGGGTCCACAAGGGTCGCGCGGGCATATTCCATTCAGCACGCCAGCCGGTCGTGGGCAGACTGTCTTGGCCAAGTACCGTCGAAGCAACGCTGCGCCGAGTCGGAGTGCCTGCTAGGCCTATATTCTGCGCAGCTTGCTTTGTCGAAGTCGGTGGATTCGCGACCGTCGTAGCTTTTCTCGGGTGTTCGTGGATCCAGCGTTCTTGTTCGTCGTGGTCTGTTTCAAGTACTTTTTTCTTGCTGGTTGAAGTCGGGACGCGCGAGAAGAACACGTAGAAAAATAAACGTTCGTTGGTCGTCGTGACCAAGCGACGCTGTCGGCCATGCTGATTTGATCGTAAAAAGTGCGTAAAGGCTGAACTCCATGGAACGAATTATGTGACGAATAACTGGCGAACGCCGCCCGACGGCACGCTGGCTTTGCGCGCGACGTAGCAGGCACTGTGCTGATTCCACGCGCAGAGCAAAATCCGCCGGGCAAAATATTCGTCCCATGGAGTTCCTCCGGAGCTGGCTCTCAGCTTCGTTTACCACACGATAGATGGCGCTTGGCTCTCAGCATTATTAGAGTTCCTGTATAGGCTCCCTGCGGGAGCCAGAGTTGCGCGTTTGATTCCACATGCCGCGTGCCGCCCTCGCCGCTATTCGCCGAGATCCGATCACGTGAGGAGCCGTATCAAGTGTCGTGCAGCAAAGTAGACGTTGCACGCGCCCCGGCGTACGTTCCCAGGCTTTTGAGCCCGCCGCGCGCCTCGAACGCGCGGCGCTGCTATTCGCCGAATTCAGTCACGCGAGGAGCTGGATCCACATGCCATGCGTGAACGCGCAACTCTGGCTCCCGTAGGGAGCCTATAGACCTTTCTAATGTTTATGAAATCACAGTCCAGCGTGCGATCTTCACAGTCCAGCACGTGCGTGTTCGTCGCTTCGGAAAGCGAGCAAAGCACGCGCCATACGCACGAACGCTCAAAATGGCACCGGCCACAAGCTCGTTTTTGGAAAGGTCTATACAGGAACTCTAAGCATTATCAAATTTGGCAATTTGCGCCACACATCTCTAATTATGCTACAAAATGTGGATCTGAATATTATTTAACAAAACCTTTAGGAAACATTTGCCGGCTATTTATTGTTTATGATCGCAATGCTGGTGAGGTAGTCGCTTACCCAATAGGCGACGTGGATTCGGCTGACGTGCTGCAGTTCCGCGGATGCATAGCAGTGAAAAGTCAGAGAGCTTTCGAAGGAAAGAAGGCGCAAAAGAGTCAAGTTTTCTTTTAAAAGTTCTATAGCAAAGAATTTTTTTTGGCTTCCTATTTTTGTGTTTTTGTGTTTCTTTTCACACCTTTTACGGCGTCCGGTGGATGAAATTCGATTTCAGAATCGTTTCATGGTCCCTTTAATGATAGTCCAAATCTCGCCACACGCCTTTTCTACGATTGCAAAAGACAATGTCGTCTTAGCAGAGATATCGCAAGGTAGAAATATGATTTCGTGATTACATAGACTTTGCGATCGTTCAAGGAATGCTAACACTAATCACTCTTCTCGGGTGATGGAAACGCGTCAAAATTTGAATCCTTCATACATGCCATTAAATACAGTACGCACCAGTAATGTCTTGAACTTGAGCACATGCATGGAATGCGCAAAATAAGAAACCCGGGCGATGTTCACGGAGACAAATGCTAAGAAAGCACCACTGTAGTCGAAGTAAACGAAGACGACGGCACGAGCGTTTCTGCTGTCTTGAGCATGGTCTTGAGTACACTGTAGTCTTTAGGATGCCGCCACGACATCGCCGCACGAGTAGATGTTTCTTCCCTTCTAGGACGTGCTGGGTTATCATCGCGACACGTGACGATACTTCAGTCAATGATAGCGCTCTACGCGGAATGATGAGCTTCCACCGCGCCCGACCAGGTCAACGATTACCACCGACGCCATCTTTTTCAGCAAAGAGCAGGAACCGCGAAAGTTGCGAAACAACGCAGGCGCAGTCTTATCTTTCTCTTGCTACGTTTACCCCACGATAGATGGCGCATAGCTCCGAGCATTATACAATTCGGCAATTTCCGTCACATCGCTCATTATTCAACAAAATGTGGATCAGAATATTCTTTAACAAAACTTCCTAGAAACATTCCCCGGCAATTTATTCTTCATGATCGCGGTGCTGGTGAGGTATAGGCTCTTATCCAATAGGCGACGTGGATTTGGCTGACGTGCCGTGGCACCATAGAGTTATTATAGTGTACGCTAGAGGTTCAAGTGGCGCTAGTGTGCTGACGCAAATTGAAGCAGACAGCAACCAGTAGAAAATTTACCTCCGGTAATGCATTTCTATGGGAAAAAGTGAGTGCATTTTCTTCCTGCGCTCGATCACAAGAGCAAATATCTCAAATAATTCGTACGTTGTAGCTTGGAACATTTCTCAGTCAGGCCGACGAAATAATTGGTCAGTTACGGCGTTTTTCTTTCAAATTCATCGCATTAAAAACGGTGCTAAAACGGCTTCGTACGTGTATTTATGTGCACTGTCAGACACTGTTAGCGCAAACACGACGTCGGCGCTTTTCAGCATGAGGGATATACGTGCCAAACGGACGAAGAGCATCTGGAAATTAAGGGAGACGGTAAGAACTACGCAGTAACACTGGATCAGTAGCTACCCGCGCATGTACGATCAAAATAAATTGAAGGCCTCGAAATATATTCCGATTTTAAATATAAGTAAGTACCGCTTTATTCTTTCTGCTCTGAGCGAAGATGTTTGTTCTACGTTCAGAATATCACCCGCAGGCTCGAAATCTTTGAGAACAAGTGCCCGATAAAAGCTGCCCGGCAGAGAAAACAATACAAACAAACACCTTTCAAGGCCCCTCGGACTTTATTCTCTACGTTTTGAATGTTTTTATCCGCTCATGCACGACGGGGTCATTTTCACATAGTGACAGATCTGGCATATTATCACTATATAAGCGTCACCCGAATGCTGGCGAGCCTTGAACACACTCTATATTCCTTTCGATCGTTATTTTGCTCAGTTAGTTATAGTCGTCGCTTGTTTTTACACACCTGCTGCAGAACGCTCGTTTGGGACTTAAATGTAGCGAAGTTAAGCATCGTTAACTGATGAAGAAAAATGCGATAACTAAAGCAATTACACTTTAACAGTGTTAATCAAGGTACATATTATTCGGTACGACCCAACTACCCAAAGTGTTCCGTCTTATTTTTCGGCGAAGAGACAAAATGCACGCGCGTTTTCCCATATGAATGCACAGGAGCACCGTAAAAGTAGACTGGTTGCTGTCTGCTTCAATTTGCGTCACGGAAGTCGCATATACATTAGCGCCAGTTGAACCTCTAGCGTACATTATAATAACTCTATGCGTGGCACCGCGGATGAATCGCAGTGAAAAGGCAGAGAGCTTTCGAAGGAAAGAAGGTATAAAAGTGTCCGCTTTTCTATAGCGAAAATTGTTTTGCTTCTCTCTTTTTCTGTGCTCGGATATTTTTTCACACCTTCTACGATGTCGGTAGATGAAATTCCATTTCAAAATTGTTTCATGGTGCCTTTAAACTTTCGTGACATTTCTGAAAATATTATTGCTTTTAGCTCAGTTGCGTCTTCGTCGTATATATTGTGAAACGTATTTCAGGTAAGTTCAAGAGCACAACTAAGATTCAACTAACACTGTGATGCAAAGTTTGCACCAATCACAGCTGTTTTAGGCGACCTACCAGCCGGATAACCTTTCGATTCGGGTAAAATATCTGCCACTGAGGTAAACACATATATGTTAATTCGTACAAGCACGACGTTTTGTAGTTTGATCTAGCTTTTCTTTGACTGTTTCGTTGAAAATAAACAACGAAATTTCTTATTTTTGCATATGAATGGCTAGTTGGTTTTGCATCGTGGTGTAATACAGCAAAAAACACGGACGGACACAAATGGGAAACTGGACAGGACGCGGCGTACTTCTGGTATTTTTGCAGACTTGTACGGAGTTCAACTACTCCACTCAAGTTACTGTTGTTTAACTACTTTTCTAAGTAGCTTAGTAACTTTCAATTACATTTTTGTTTTGGTAATTAGTAGTTTACTTTAATTACTTTTTCACAGTAACTTCTACTCAAATTACGTATTACTTTCGAATTTTGGCGGTTGTTTCGCCTATCAAGACATTCCTGCACAAAATAGATAAGATATTGGAAAATCAGCTGATATTTTTAAAGAGGATGAAGCATGCGGCGAAGGAAAGGGGGGGGGGGAGGGGAAGAAAGTGGCTTCGAGAGTCCGAAACCCCCAAACTTTTCACTGCAACAACACTGCTACGAGGCGGAGCGAACAGACACGACGCAAGAAAGGCTGAGTAACTGTGGGATTAGCGCCGAAGACTGGCGTTTCTTTGTGTCCCGAAACTCAAGGAGACTTGACTCATTTGAAAAGAGGGCTGGTACCCGCTTCTCCCCAACGTAGAAACTCTCGCCCACTACAGGAGGTTTACACACTGCATCCTCACACAAGGGAGGCAACAAAATGCAGCACCCGCTCTGAAGCTCATCTGGTGTTACTGTAACTTTTGCTGTATCAAAGATTCGCGTGCTAAGGGGCAACGCAAAGGTGACCTTTTTGCGTTGCCTTTCATCCCCAAAACTCATAATAGGCAGATCTTCAAAGATTCGAAGATCGTTCAAGAAACCTTAGTAATTCCCCCACGTTTTGTATATAATAAATAATAAACAAGCAGTGATGGGACGTACTCTAAGTACCAGGTACTTAAAGGGATGCTGAACCGAAATCTGGATTCCACAAAACACGGTGGCAAAAGCGTGCAACGGGATGCTACAACCACCAAAACATCACTCATACAGCGATATCTCGAACGGATGACCATATTTTTCAAAAAAGGAGGCGCATTTGACAGATATGTTTACGTCTTGTTTCTCCGAGAAGGAGAGGGAACGGCCTCAGCGTCTTCTCCGCCTCACCGACTTGAGGGGGCGAAACGAAGAGAGGAGGAAACGAGATATCTTGACGTCACGCGTCTCGTCGGCCTCGTTCAATCTCCACCTTTTTTTCCAAAAATACGGCCGTCGCTTCGAGACATCGCCTTACGAGTAGTGTTGTAGGGATAGTAGCGTCCCGCCTACAGCTCCTGCATTGTTTTCTGAAGTCCAAATTTCGGTTCACTATCCCTTTAAAGTACTACAGTGTAGAAAACTTGTATTTTACTTGAAGAACATTCTCTGAGCATGACTTGTATTTTACTAAAGTATTTTTCCGGTACTTCCCAAGCAAATTAAACCTCCCGACTTCAATGTACATTCCCCGAATTTGAAGACAAAAAATGGCGTATCGTCGTGTGAAAACGCGCTCTTTCGAGACGTCATCTCAGACGTCATCTGGTCATTTCTTTGAGTGAAGTAATGGCGGCTATAAGACCTGCACAAAGAAGTGCCTTATACGTTGATTGCTTCAAATAGCTGGTCAGCGAGAGTGGTACTATGTGGCGACTTGACTTCATCTAATATTTGCTGCCACTTCCGTAAAAAACTAATGCACCTCCGATTACCCCTGGAGCAATGCATACCAGTTAAAAAAAAAACACTGTTTAGAAAATGAGAGGGCATCATGAAAGATTGCGTTAAAAGTACTTGTACTTTACCTTGAAATATGTTGTATTTATAGTATATATGTTACTTCAAGTACATTGCACCCGGTGTACTTACTACTTTACTTGAAGTACATAACCTCTAACTTACTTTGTACTTTACTTCAAGTCCTTTTTATATTACTTCACGGAACACTGCAAACATGCAAACACTGCCAAAAAATCAAGCTCAGGCAGTGCTGAATCCCAATGTAGAAATGACACATTCGCAGTACATCACTGACCAAACAAACAAAAATGTACAAAACAATTAGGCACGCAGAAGCAGAACCAGCTATTAAAGAATTTCTGTGAAAAAAAAAAAACAAACCGATTCATATTTGGCTAGCACAATTTCGCTAACGGATCATAACCTATGCACTTTCTTGTTACCATAAAAATCACATAAAAGTAACTTCAAAAGTAATTCGCCACTTTTTTATGGTAATTAGTAATTTTCTCAATTACTTTCCATTTGAGTAATTTCTACTGCACCCAAATTATTTTTGAGGTCAATACTCATTAACTTAACTTAATTACTTTTTTGAGTAACGTGTACATGCATCTCTATTTTTGGCACCTGAAAATAAAACTGGATTGTACGAATGACAAAAAGATATCTAGCTACTCATTTCACGCTTGAAATTGTGCCTTTTGGCAGTACAATGTGAAAAATATATTCTCAATTTAGCGGTTCAAAGCGGTTCGAACCGGTTCGAACTGTTATTTTTGGTCCCCGGAACTGAACAGGAACTGAACCGAAAGCCGTGAACACAAACCCGCGAACCGAACCAATAAAAAAATTCGGTTCGACACTCTGCCCACAACTGAGCCATGCCTCTCACACGTTCTCAACAATATTATGACTGGTGTGAGAAGGAGACTTCACATTGGGGGACAAGCAGGGAAGAGCTTTGGGCAATTAAAGGGGAGGAGCTCCGGCGAAATATTGATGATCATTAATATTTATAAACTTTTCAACATCTATTAATTATCCGCCCGTGAGTATGTGTATGATATATTTAACCCAAATATTCCCTTCATTTCGAGAAAATGAATTTTAAAGTTTACGTATACACCTCCGAATCACTTGCTACCGATCTATTGGCAACAACTAACAGGGGCACTCGAGATGTCAAATGTTGTATCCGAGTGCAGACGACACTCCGTACTCCAACGCGTTGTAGTGATAGTGAGCGTCTGTGGTTTTGCGAATTTCGTCTCGCTTAGGCCGTTTGCGGCATGTCATGGAGGGTGGAGGTAATCGGTGCCTGTGGGATCAATAACACAACGAAAACAAAATGTAGCAGAATGACATCTTGCTGGTTCCTGGCCGAGAAGTCTCAGCGACGGAAGTGGGTCTAAGCATTTCGACCCAAACGCTGGTTCCTAGCGTTCGCGTCGTGCTAGAAAACAGTTCGCACCTTGCTAACAAATGAAACGTTCCATGCCATTCTGCTTCGAAGCAGCATCTGTGTCCACATGTCGGCAGATTGCGAATGCAGCCCCCACGCTACGTGCCCTCGGAGGCGATGCCAGCGAATCGTCTAATATCTCATTGCTGAAAATCTTAAAACATTTGCTGGTTATCACTTGACTAGTACCGTAGTCAAACTAACGCTCTCAACTGTCAATGAGCCAACGATCGTTCGCATCTTTTAACTGTCATTGAGCTCAACTAAGTTGTCTGGTGTACACGGTAAAGAACCGTAACAAACCCAGTTACCTTCCGACCATCTACCAGCTGGAAAGGTGTAAATCCGGTGGTTTCTTCAACCGCCGTGTTGTAGACGAACATGACGTTGAACGACAAGGCCTCGTCCCACGTCTTGCGCTCTACGTCGATGGGCATAAAGGTCATGTGGGCGATTGTCTCGTTAACTCGCTCCGTCAGCCCGTTTGTCTCCCAGTGGTTGTACGGCGGTGGCTGGTGTGACTAAGCCGAAGGATTTATTGGGAGAACGCGTTCGTGAATAGCGACTTCTTCTCTTTTTACGATGGTCGTAACTTACGAACTAAGTTGTAGTATATCCTAAGAAACTCTTCGTGAATCTGGCCTAAGGTTTCTATACAGCACGCGACAATTCGTCGCACCTTGAGCGGTTTTACAGTCCGCTGCCGCTAAATCCTCAAAAAAGACTCTTTCGGACAATAAGACATCAATAATCGGCTCACAAGCCGATTAGGCCATTTGCTATATTCCCAAGCTCCCCGGCCCGCACTCGAGGAATCATGGGAACGGTGTTCCTTCAGCTCTGTAGTGATCGGTACCGTCGACCAATCCTAAGGTTAAACAGCTTTGAGCGAAATTCGGAGTCACCCTGAAAAACCGCCTTGTAGTTCCCAAGAAACTGTCATATCACTTTTAAAATTTCTCGTCAACGTCAGCATTTTTTACATTGTCCATGCGATCTACCTTTCAACCTGGCTGAGCTGCAGAAATCACTTACTATATTATCGTTATCGTGATTGTTGTTTTGGCAGGAATCGCTTAAAAAGCCGCAACTCGCAACAGCGAAAACCAGGATTTAGCTCGGAGTCAGCGGGGCTGCTTATGGCATTTTTACCGTTTCTAACTTAATATCAACGTCTTTGAAGCTATACGGGAATGATAATAGATTTCTGCAAATCAGCCAGGTTTAAGTGATATGACAGACCCTCAGAATTTTAAAAGTGATATGACAGACCCTCAGAATTAGGCAAGCGGCTTTCTTTCACTGGTAAACCCAGAGGATACAGCTTTTATGACGAATCTTGTAAAGCAAACAGGCCTCCGTATCGGCAACAAATTCCATGGTCCCCTTGCTTTCAGATGAAATGGCCTTTATAAGCGAACCGTACACACTTTCGCGTTATAGAGGACAAGAGCGCCAAAGACACGGACAAGTAGAAGAACAGGACAGGACAAAGCGCTACTATCAACGGGCGTTTTTAATGTGAAAGATGAAAACGAACCTGCAGATTTTTTGACCTGAGATCGCAGAAGTTGCCCGCCTTTTTTTTTAATTTATGTACTGCGCGTGCGTGTGAGTGTGTGTGTGTGGGCCTGAGATGGAACGCCTTCTTTTCATACTTCTCTCTTTCATTCCCGAACTCTCCTCCCCACTCAGAGTAGCCAGTCAGGAGATCAACTCCAGGCTAACATCTCTGATTTCCTTTCTCTACATCAAATAAAAGAAAAATAGTGATAGAAAAGGAAGAGGAACGTTGTTGTCAAAGCAAAGAAACTAGGGAAAAAAATACACACATATACACATACATATACATACATACCTACATACAGACATATTCGCATACACAGACATACACACACACACACACAGACACACACATATATATATATATAGAGGGAGAGACAGAGAGAGATAATGTCACGAAGATGTGCGGCCGGCAGCAAATGACAATGACGCCTCCACTCAATGAGATAAAAAGGATTTTATGGAAACCGGGCCGTGCACGCGGAGTTTGGTACGTGGTGGTCAGGTACTGCTACTGCCCTTAGCGTCGTCGTCTTCGTCAGTGAAGCGAAGAAGAATAGCGAGACAGGAAAAGTAGTTTAACTGAAGTGGCTTGTTTTTGCCGGCACTGGTACGGGTCAGATTTTATAAAGACGCGCGCGATCGTCGTTCTTCTTTCTGGTCTCCAGGCTTGTCGTCTTCTTCGCTACAATATATATATATATATATTTTTATGAGAAGCTATAAAGAAAAAAAAAGATCGAGAAATGAGACTATACTCTGCTTCATATGATGTACCGCAAGAAAGGCTACAAGCGCGAGCTCCTTGTTCTAGGGCATATCTCGGCGGCACAAACTCTCGTGCGTTAAGAGCAGCTTCCAACGCTATGAGCTCGCCCTTCTAGCCTTCTCTGCGGTACAACATAAGGTGAAACGGAGTATAAAGAAAGAAAAAAAAAATAATTAGGATAACAATTTAGAGGAAAGGAAAGAAGTTTAAAGAAAAATTGAAAACTTGTAGCATTTAAGAAAACAAGTTGAGGTACTGGAGTTCTCTGTCAGATAAGGCTACTGAAGGTGCGCTAACGCAAGCGGCCCCTCTGGCTTTGATGATTTGAGCCTCATAGATCTTCCTGGCTCTCGGGTTGTGGTGTTGCTTGGGGATTCTGGCTTTAGCAAACCCAGGAGTGCATTTGCAGTCTCGGATATGTAGGGCGAGGTGTCCTGCCGGAGATGATTTTAGTGAAAGGGCGTGTTCACGTAGTCTGATGTTGACACACCGGCCAGTTTGGCCCACATACACTTTGCCACAGGAGAGCGGAATCTCATAGACGACCCCTTTACGGCAGGTGACATTCTTGTGTGTGTGCTGAACACTCGTAGCATCTTGCCCAGGCTGATCGTTCAACAGAACTAAATAATCATCTACATACCTGAAGACAATTGATACCTTGCTGGTTGACAGGTTCGTGGCGATGTCCCGGTCATATTGGGACAAAAAAAAAAAAAAGTCGCATAAAACGGGGGCTACACAGGATCCTATACAGATTCCCTTTTTCTGTACGTAAGCATTCCCGTTGAACGTAACCACCGTGAAAGCAAGATAGAATCTCGGGAGTTCTATAAAAGACTCCACCGGTAGGCCACATGGACTCCACCGGTAGGCCACTTTTGCGTCTGACGATCGGTTTGTAACCAACGAGGCAGGCGGCATGCACGTGTTTATTAGTGTTGTACGGAACGGCGTTCCAAGGAACGACGTTCCTAGGAACGCGTTCCTTTTAGGAGGAAGGAAGGAACGCCGCCGTTACATTTGACAACGGTGGAACTGGAACGGGAACTCGTTACATTTTTACGGGAACGGAAGAAGGAACGGAGTTTCTTTTCCTTCGTCCAGTGGGGTAATTTTTATTTTATTTGGTTAACTCTTAAAAAGTATAAAAACAATATATTTACGAAGAGCAGGATCTCAGTTAATTTTCTTGTTACTTAGGGTTAGTTTGTGGGGTCCTCGTTTGGTGACAGTCGGGTTGCAGGAGAGCTAGTGCATGGATTCTTTTTTCAGTGCCCGAGACTGCGGTACAGAAATCAAAACAAATCAAATCAAATGAAAAGACATGAAAAAGGGGCGTCTCAAACTCGTCTACATTCTTTGCTTCCACGAATTCTCATACGCCCAGAACTCTAAGGAAGACTACAACCATCACTAAACTTCTACAAAGAGACCTACAGTTCCACCAAAAGAACAGGTTACCAGACATCGAACGCACCCTTGTATCCCGAACATTGGCCAGATGCACACAAATTAACCTTCATTCCTTCTCCTCTTCTGCCACCTTCAAACTGAACAACGAATCCAACCTTCAGAAGGAAGGACTTGTAGTTTTCAACACTAACCTTCCAAAAGCCCTACTCTCTTCTCCGCTTGCTCGCCTTGCGGACAGCAACATTGAGAAGCAACTGTTGTTAAGTTCGAACACGAGACTTTGTTAGATTGAGACGTGTGAGGTTGTTCTAAGACGCTCCTGCAATGTGGGGTAACAATACATTTCGCTCGTCTGAAACTCCCACCATATGAATATAGAAAAACGCTGAGATCTTTAAAAGTGAATACATCACCAAATGAAACCTTGCTTCCGCTTGTTTTTTTCTCCTGGTGTCCTTCCATCACGGCACTGAAAATCGTGTGTTGCCATATGATCGGATAGATAAAAAAAAAAACATTGTCTGATCTAATTAAATTCGCTAATTAGCAAAACACAAATGTAACGTACATGTAACGATACGTTCCATTTTTTTTAAACTGAAACGAGAACGAGTTTCTTTCTCACAGATGGAACTTGTAACGGGAACGCGTCCCAAAAATCAAAGGAACAGGAACGAGGTTCCGTTCCTCTTTTTGAGGAACGTGTAAAACACTGCCTGTTAGAAACCCACTTGATGTGATGCATTAACCTCTGAACGGAAAATGCAGTTCCCAAAGTTCTTATTAGGTTTATATACATATAGTAAGAGAGAAACTTTTGAATCGCAGTAATGCTACAACCAAAATCGTTGGTTGGTCGCCGGAGGCCCGTCCGCGGGAAGTGGACAGCTAGATCTGTATATTATGTGAATCGCTTTTAAATGTGATAGAAGACTTCAAGGACGTCGACGAATTATATTCACAGAATTTTCACAACCGTTCCAAAGCAGTTTATAAAACGCTTACGCAGTACCATATGGCGCTACAATTCTAACGCATTTCAACGAGCACAGCGATTTCGGCGAGATTCTTTGTTTGTTTATTTGATCTGCTTTTTTTTGTATTTTCGTTTAAGTGGACTATAAAAGGTCACGGAGATAAGACGCGACCACGGCGTTTTTTTTTATTTTTTATTTGCGGATTTTTGGGGGCCTGAGAGGTAATCCCCAAACTTAAACAAAGCGCTGTTGTCGCGTCCCCGTGACCTTCTGGTCAACTCAAAACAAAAATTTAAAAAATTCAAAAATAAAAATGTATGGATTTTTTTGTTTGAGTCTTGTTCATTTCATTTATTTTTTCGCGAAAGCGTTTGACGTAAGGTGATGTAATTTCTCAATTGTTGGCTATTGCATTTCAACATCGCCACTTTCTATTTTTCGTAAAGGTTAGTGTTGGTTCCATACACACTGACATTGTACCACCTTTCGTGGGAAACGGGGGCTTTGGCTCAGAATTCCACTTGAAATGGCCAACTCCTCCAGCTTGAACTTTAGCCGGTATTCTATGATACCATAAGGAATATCCGCGAAGCGGTCGAGTTTTCTGGAGCTGGCTGGGAGGGTGTTCGAGGTGACCCTTCCTTCCGTGAGTTGAGCTGTTTTCGCTGCCCCCGCGAGAGCGCGTGTATATGCCTGAGGTCGATGGGTTATGGGTTCCTACGAACCCATCCACCCCAGGCATCTGACGGCATCAGAACTCGACGACAAAAATTATAAAGTTTCTTTTTTGATGGGCTAATTGCTTCGGTGAACTTTCTTCGAGTGTTGAGGCCATGACATCTTAAGGTTATTGTAATCATGTTTCATTCATTCTGCATTTCAATTTACTTTTTCTAGAATAGGGAACAAGCGAGAGAAAGAGATGTATGTTTGTGTTTCCTGGTCGGCTAACTGCACTAATGGCGTGGTCCGCTCGCTTATTTAGGGTCAAACTGTTCGGTTAGACAGTTAAAGTATTGTTTTTCCTCTAAAAATGCTTGACGCGCAAGATTTGAATAAAAGAAACATAGCAATAGGTTTAGGGACAAAACATCTATAGGGTGTTTCGAGTCTGCGTTTCAATTACAGCCGACTGGAGCTTATCCTGCACACGAGATACCTAGTAGTCCTGTCCTTTTAAAAATAATCTATCTTTTTATGACGGGCTTCTTGAAACTATTCTCATTCCATTAACCCCTTCGTGGCGCATTACTAAGCCCGTGTTGTCCGACCTCTGAAGTGACGCTTATCCTTTCAGAACAGGAGAAAATCTCTCGCTACGCGGTAACTTCTGCTTCATCGCTTCGCCCTATTGTCGCACAGGAAAGTCACTGGACAAAACCCAAACTGAACATAAAAAGAAAGTCAATCCAATTAGATTTACAAAATATATCATAAAAATTTAATAAAAAAAATATGGTGCACACTTAATTTTCTTTAGAAATGTTTAATTGTTATCAAAGTTTGTGTCAGCGGCGTATCGCTGCCAAATAATGCTGAAGTCCATAGTAACGCAAAAGTAACGGTAACAGTATTTTGTTACATTTGCAGGACTATTTTCAATCTTGGTGACACGTTAATTTTTGACCAACTAACGAGTAACTTTATGATGTTAATTCAATTATTGCAGAGTTCCTCGAGCTGTACAATAATGACAAGAATAATCATCCGTCCTTGTCCCCCTTCTTCTCCCTCTCCATGGAGAGGGGGAAGAAGGGGAACAAAGGACCTACACAAATCTCCAAACACAGCTGGGTACCTGGTTTGCGACTGAAAAAATCTGCCTGGTCCTTTGTCCCCCTTGTTCTCCCCTCTCTAGGGATTATTATCGTTGTGAACGAGTAACTCTATTTCGTTATTTATTTTCGGTTACGGGCGCAACACTGTCTCAGACAGAGCTTCGATAAAAAACGAAACCCATTTATCGACCAACACACTTCTTAGAAACAAGCCCGCGTTGCGCATCCGCACTGCGCATGCGCAGTGACGACAGCAGCGCCACCGCGCTGGTGTGGCGTCAGAGAGTGGAATCGCTCTATCGGTAAGGGATCCTCACCAGAAAACTCATCGCGAGGTTGGTCCTTCCAAGTTCTAACGAGAGGGGGACAGAAGCGACGCCCTTGAGGGTTCGAAAGCTGGACTCGAACCATTCCTTCGACCCCCGATGCAGAAACGACCCTGGACACTGGCAGAATGCGAACGACATGGCGTCTACTTTGGATACCCGGCCTTCAACAAGCGGTCCTTCCCTTCCGCCGTGCTTTGCCTGCACGTTCATGCTTGAAAGTCATGATACGCCGAGGTGTTATTGAAGGTGGGAAGCGCAGCCCCCGAATCCGAGATAACTGAAACACCACCCTGCCGTTCTCTTTTTGTCAGCGGTTATAACGTTCATAAGGCAATAGAAAAAAGTACCGTAATTTTGATTCCGAACACTTATGCTGGATTCACAGGGTGACAGTTCACTTCTGATGTTGCAATTTCTACGTCGCTCGTAAAAAAAAAAAAAAAAAAAAAAAAAAAAACACGTGTTGGAATTGTTGCGGTGGCCAACGTCGCAGCTCGAAAATGGCAAGTAAGATCTCACTATGTAAGTTGGGCAAAGTCGGGTCTTCGGAAAAATAAAACACGATGGAGGATGAATCAAAACTTATGCCCGTGCCACACGGGCAACTCGAATGCCATTTACAACGAATGACATTTGTGTGATCGGCGAATCAACTCGCAATCTGTCGCGCGTGGAATGCGCCACGCCCGGAGTGTCGCGCGCTGGTTGGCCGTCCGCTCAAATCTCATTCGTTGTAAATGGCATAAGAGTTGCCCGTGTGGCACGGGTATTAGTCTGATGAACGTAGGAAAAAAAAAACCTTTTTCTCGTATCAACTTTGAAGTGAAGGATTCACCTGTAGTGTTCAAACAGATGGGGTAGTTCCAAAGTCGAAAAACCTCTCCCCCGCTATGCTTCAGTTCACAATGTCCACCACGCTAACAATCGACTTCTCGACGAGAATTCAAGCTGCCATGGAAAAACGGCCCCAAGCGACGCATCGGTTGTAGCGACTGGAAGTGTGAGCAGAGCCCCATCGATCCGTGACAGCGCTCGCAACTATCTCGCAAATATGACCCTCGGCAGGTGGTAGCGCTTCGGCTAGGTCACTTAGGACGCCGTCTACATCGCCGTACCTCCCCCGGAAGCAGTCGTTCCGCAAAGTGCTCTTCGATCAGTGTCGTCGAGCGCCGCAAAGAGACGTGGCTCCGCCGAAAGGAATGACCCGGGCAATCATTGGAGCGTGCCGACAAATGCGCTTAGCCCGGGCCGCTTGCACTAAGAGGCTCCGCTGCACCGGTGACCCTTTTTGGGGACTGACCCGAAGCGGCGTGTGTTCACGTATGCCGCCGCTCGGGCATTCCTTTGTTACCTTGTCTGATACGGCGACGCCGATATTAAAATTGCATCGATAATGACTCACGATAAACGAAATATCTCATATGAAATCATGCATGGGAGCGTGGTGAGAGCCAAAAACCTACATCAGCTATCGAATCTAAGAAAGACATGACCCTATGTAGCTTTAACTGACGACCGATCGGTTTGTGTATAATATCAGATTTTGCACTGCGTATGTTTTCGACGGAAACATTTAAGCATATCTCTCGATCATGTGTGAAAGACTCGGAGATGCACACATTTTGTTGCGAATGAGCTGGCCACATGCTGTGCGTGTGACGTCATTGGGCGCCGTAACGCCACGAGGCTCTGTGACGTCTCGTGAAGTTAATGTATTACGTGATGCCAACGTTACCTCAGTTGTGCAACTCCCGCAGAGGGGGGTATGTATACCCCCCTTACTCCCTTGAGTCCGCCTCCCGTCTTTTGAAGCGCAATCTAGATTTTCGTTTCTAAACGGTGTGTTCCATGGCGCAGGGTGAAACTCCATCTTGACGCTGTGGTTAGAAACATGCGTATTTTATAAAAATACATTAAGGTTGCCTTAGCAGCCGTCCACCAGAAACGGCGGTGCGTAGAACGACAGGAGGCGAGTCTTTGGGTCAAGCTGTATCATGACTCCACATGAAATCGTGACGTCACATGACACTCAAAGTTGACGTCAAGTCACGTAACTTCCGTCACGTGACGTCATGATGTCCCGTGACCTGTGCGTCGGTCAAGCGTAGCGCGTCGATTTTCACATAAAACCCAACCCTTAAAACACTATGTGTTAAGAGGCAAGGGACGCGTCCATGAATGCCTTTATTCTGTTTTAGGTGATTTTATACCGCAGGTCCCTTCGTCAAGGGCTGAAAAGCTCCATACGACCACGCAAAATCCCTTATCTTATCGGGGCACAGCTTTCACATATAGTCGCTCCACTCGCCCAAAGGGTGTAGTCGTCAAAAGTCAAATTTGGGGGTTTTACGTGCCAGACCAACGACGGGCATCTGGCACGCCCCAGCGGACGACTGAGGATTAATTTGGACCACCTGGAGATCTTTTGACGTGCAACCGAAAGCTCGGTTACACGGCGCCGCCTCCGCAATAAGCCTCCATCAGATTGCGGGCACCTCGGCCGAGATTCGAACCCGCCACATGGGCATCCGTCGGCCAGCGCTCTCGCCTCGGAGCCACCGAGGCGGCTAGGGTGTAGTCGTAAACAACAGGGTTGGCACTAGTCAGCGTCAGAACACGCCTTGATCGGGCTGCAAGTTGGGCAGCACAACTGCTCTATTTTAATCGCCATCGTTTGCGACAGTCAGCATCTGAAAGGAAACTCTGGAGCAGTACTTACATACTCTAAAAATATTTAACGCTTCGTTCGCTTTTTTTTTTTTTTCTAATTGCTCAGCATTTTTTTTTTTTTTTTTGCATTTTCGAGTTTATGGATGATTGTCGACAATAAACTCGAAATTCATTGGGTAGATTCCCGAGACATCTAATATAGAGTTTCAAGTACTTGTAGTGGCAAGCTAAGGAGGTGAAGGCTGTTTTTTTTTTTACTTTTTTTTCTTAGACTGCTATTGCGTGGAGAGAAAAGCTAGTTGGTATTCAGCAGGTTATCTACGTCAAAGATTAGTTGTCAGACTAACATCTACTGGAGGTCCAAAAGTTATTGCAGGGCTCATTTAACATGGTGCTCACCAAACTTATCCGAAACACGCAAACGGCGTGACAGCTATCCTGGCGGCAGCCGAAGAACTGCTCCATGACGTAGCGCTCAGTTAATACCTAAAAGGGGAAGATGCTCGCCTTAGACTGAGATCGCTGCAAATGCAAATGCTCAATGATTGAATCATCCAATCACTGACTTTCGAAAGCCACCTATGGATCTTCGTGCGAAGATGTGGCAATAAGTATAGATTGCCCCACTGGCAATATTTCTGCTTCGTCCACGGTCCAGCAAGTGGCCTCCCCTCGGGCTGCATCATTGTGCACTTGCGCTGATGTGTGAAGTTGTGTGAAATTCCGAGGATGTTTTTCGGAGTTTATTATTTTCTGTAAATTCGGGGCTTATCGGAGTTTATTCTTGATAGATTCCTAATGATCTAAAATTCATGGTTTACGTTTACCGCATTTCCAATTTTGCAGTATTACAAAAGAAAATTTATAAAGTCCGGACCCAAGCGTACCCTAAATTCATCAGAACTCGTCTCTATGCAATGATATGTCTGCAGCTACATTTGGCATTGGTGCCATTGCCTCAGACCAAGTCAAGTTACCATATGGTAGCTTTTTGTCTGGAGGCCCGCCAGACTAAATTTTCGGAAATAAAGATTTCATTTCATTTCACTTCATAATACTGACTATCCCACGACAAATATAGCAAAGAAGTGTTGACTCAATAATTCTTGATACTTAAAAATAACTGAACTCCTGGGCGTAGCTGCTGGGAAGCATGGAAGCTTCAGCTGCACTCCACCTCCGTTGAAATCTACGGGATCCTTCTTTCATTGTTATAAAATCACTGGCCTTCCTTCCTCTAAGGAGCACAAGTAGTATGGCTTAAACTTGAAACCTTAACAATGGCTCTTGTCGTGACCCAGAGGTAGTATGACCCGTTGTCCTGAACGAAACTTGACGAGCTAAAAGGTAACTTAAAACAAAAGACAAACAAGCTCTAGCGCTTGTCGGTCTTCTGTTGTCCGTTCTGTCCCTGTCATCGTCTTTTTGTGCGCTATGTTTTCATTGTGTTCAGGCAGTATTTACCGTCCAAAGTATGAAGTTATCAAGTATGGAGCAGTCTCATGGTGGTAGGTAGATTAGTGAAATAGTATAGGGCATCACTTATAAAACACGGAGCTGTAAAGTCAGGGCTAAGATGCACGTGAACATAAAACCGAACATAACATGAACATCCTGATGCAGTACGCGAAATTTATAGCTCACGCCGATGAGCAAATGTCATCTATATTAAAAATAGCATTGCATCTCCATGTCCTTTTTGCTGTAAAGCCTCGCGTATTGTATTTTCCCGGAAATTTATAGATTTAGTGTATTTCCTTCAGATTTATCATGTGAGCCCAGGATCTGTTTCACGTACCCCCTTTCCCGATATTCCAGAGCCAAACAGTGAACAAAAAAACTTTTCCGCAACTTCGTGCTGTGAAATTTTTCATTGAGATAAAAGTTTATTTAAATACTGACCAACGATTTGACAACTTTCATTTAAGATACACATAGCAGGAAAATGCCCTTCCCCATCATTAAAAGCTTCTTTGCGTTTTTCTTTTTCTTTTTTTTTTTATAGGCAAGCATACTATTTATTGGCAAAGTTTTTACTACATTTCTGATTTGAAAGCCCATTTTGAACAAATGCGTTTTCCTTTCCTATAAATGATTTTTTTTTATGCAGAGAAGGCTGTTAATCCTTATTTTGAATGATGTACAGCAATCGTATGTGTCTGTGAGCTGGACGAAAATAAAATACAAAAGGGCTAATAGTTCAACCATAACGATCTCTTTGTCACATACTTGGACCGGCGGAGTCACTAAGGATGGAGTATCGAATACAACCTCGTTCTAAAAAAAAAAATTTGAAGAGTGAATTTACGAGTATCTTGAAAAGGAGAGAGCTTCAGCCAGGCTGAGCCAATTTAGCCACGTAAGAGAAAATATTCACTTGGTATGCGCTCCTTTAGGTCAGCACATAGGTGAAAAATTTATATTACTCCTTGTTGCCTGATGCAATATGGAGCTCAATTCAGTGATCGTAAGGAAAACAAGCGTTGTAACTTTTGATGAGTGCTGCTATTTATGTATTTATTTATTTGAGGTACTGCAGGCCTTTTTGTAGGCCCAGGCAGGGTAGGCTTAGGCAAGGTAAACTGAAAGGATGTGTCCCAAAACTGTCATAGAACTTCGAGAGTATAATGTTAGATTGTGTATATCTAGTAGAACGTATTTCGTAAAATGTATTCCACGATAATCGTAATCACTTTCACTTTATTTCCTTAAAGACTCCCACAGGGTATTACATAAGTGTGGGGTACTACTATAATGCCACTAGATCTTTGGAATGTAGCGCGAAGCTCCCGCGTGTTCGCCATTTTAGTTCATTGAATGAGCAGTTTCTTCTTGACCTTTTCATTCTTGGTGAGTCGATTCGAATTCGGGGTGACGGGTTGCTATATGAAGACATTTCTTGCATAGGTAGATTTTTCTATCGACACACCGGCAAAATAAGCTCAAATCTTCGAATCGCCACCACATGCGGCGGCAGTGATTGACAGCAATAGAAAAAAATAATTTACTTGTTTTGAAATACGCAAGAACAATATCAATATACTAGATCTGTAGAGATCAGCACGATTGATAATTTGATTACACGCAGAGTGTCAAAGAGGAATACTGGCGAGGTAGGATTTCGGTACGATAATGCTCCATAAAAATCTTGGCGCAACAGGTTCAGAACCACCCTTGCGAAGATTCGAGAAGTTTATGAGCCCGAAATGCCGATTGCCATGGTAACAGAAACTGAACAGCCGATGGCCTTGCGAGACTTTGGTCGTCTATAGGTTAGTGTTTGTTTGTGTCCGACTTGCAGGCAGGCAACGGCACTACAGTGTTACTGACATAGGGCACAACAAGGTAAAACTCATTAATGACACAGATCATTGTAATACGTGATGAGTTACGTGTTCTATGAAGGTTGATGGACAGGTGATGGCAGCAATGTCTTGGTAAAAGCCGTTTGAGTCGAAAACCGTATAGGCAAGAAATGAGGTCAGGAAGCTAATGGTGTTGGAGCGTGGACGAGAGGCTTGAAGTTCATGGCCTGTGCGCTGTGACATTCGTGCAAGGAGTACCATATACGGTACATATGGGCGAGCGAAGAATAATAAATCCTATGGAATAAACAGAGGCTGGCGTGGTGGCGACAACACTTAAGATTTGGTAGGCCTTATTCACGTTTCAATGATGAAATGACGATGTCGTATGAATATGAAGAATGAATGAATCTGGTGGCGCGATTCTGTTTCGATTTTACTGCGATACAAAGATAGATTTAATGTGGGCTAAATAAAGAAGACGCGTGTTTTAACTTTGATCTTACGAGTGATTTGTAGGCGAGTAGTTTTAAGTGTTGGGGGCGGACCTTAGGTGACGTTTCAGGAATTCGAGTGTTCTGTTTGCCAAGATAAAATGCTGCAAAAGGTGGCACCAAGGTATTTATAGGAATCCACTAACTCAACAGGGATGGTTATCGATAGCATAGCAGAAGAGATGGGGGTTGCGGCGGCGGTGAAAAGACACGAGTCTACATTTTTTAGTCTTAAGGGCTCATTAGCCGCTGGCTGCACCACTGTTCTACGTTGTCAAGATCCTTCTAGAGGTTAGTTTGACCAGAGGCGTTAGTGACTGAGCGTTAAATAACACGATCATCGGCGAACATTCGGACATTCTTATGAGGTGCGCATTACACGATTTTACGTTACCGTAGTAAATACTTTATGTTAAGAGCACTACCACGGTTTATCTTCCAAGACTGTGACACACAGCTCCAGCAATCGCCGGCACTTCGGGTTGACAAACTTACCTATGTGACCGTTTTTTGGATTCAGATAAAATATGTGTCTGGGCTATGCGACCAAACATTTGGCTCTATAATTAAACACTGCGTTATTAATTTAACCGAGTTTTTTAAACCGCCGCGTGAAAGGAAATTATTGTTTTTGTTATTTGAAAATAAAAGTGGATCGTACGAACGAGAAAAAAATACTTCTTGTTCTGCACAACAACACAATTCGGAAATTGTATTAAAACCTTTGTGGTTCAAACCTGTTCGAACCGGTTTGAAGCGTTATTTTTGCACTCCTGATCTGAACCGGAACCGACCGGAAAGCTTTTAACCCGAACCCGAACCGATAAAACTTTCGGTTCGACAGTCTGTCTACTATGAAGATAGACGAACACTCAATTCGAAGGGTATTCATCCTTCGAAAACAACTTCAGCAGAGGCTGTTTTATTAACTATATATTGACTGTACCAATGTTTTTTTTGTTTTTTTTTTTAAAGAGGTAGTGCATTCCTTGAACTTATACTATGCTTCATGTGATATATTGACTAGAAGAAAGCAACATCGTTGCAACCTTCGTAAGGGAGGAGGCGGCCACCTGCGCATGAGTGTCTTTGAATTGTCGAGTACACAATGCGGTATACAAGTCAACAGGGCCGGGATTTCTTTCTCGTACGTGATGCACAGCGTCTGTATTTGCGTTTCCTGTGAATGTGAGATCTGCATGGGGCGCTTGTGTCTTGTAATTCTGTTGCTCGTAAAAAATATTCCCTAGGGTGGATGGTAATACTTATTCAGAATACCTTACAGAGTCGTTAAGAGCATTTGGTAAGGAGAGGGGGCAGGCTAAGAAAATACTTTTAAGACAAAGAAAGCCACGATACATGAAAGCACACACTAAACTTGAAAATAAGCACTATTTCGAATTCAGCAAAGAAAATAGTTAAACAAGAATGATACCTATGCAACACAATAAATATATGCCGTTACACTTAAAAAAAACGAGTGGATAGATTCAACAAATGAATATTATGTATATATAACCTACCTTAGGATGGGAATGTAGTAGATAAAAAAATACAAGATTTTCGCGGAACAATGGGCGTCAGTGAAGAGCACTAGAGATTCGGGAAGGTCGTTCCAAGGTGGAATTTAGTAGGAGCTGTTTTGAGATTGCGTTTTAGATAGCCAAGAGTTCTAGACGCGTCTATAGCCATCAGAGACGGATTAAAAGATTTCGAGGCCTTGGGATAGGGTTTTCTAAGGCCCTCATGGTGATGATGATGGCGACAACAACGATGATGATATGACTGCTTAACACAGTACATTTTAAAAGGCCTAATTTATTTTTCAATTTTTTTACATTTGTACCTTCTTGAGCAATATTATCGATCGAAAAGGGGGTCAACTTTTGTGGCCGTTTTAAGTAAATTACTATTTATGGGCAAAGGGAACGCGGCAATATAGTGACTGCCACGACTCGCTTTCCAGTAACCGCTCTGGGTTAGCAGTGCCGAACTAACTCTTTGCCAGTATCGTGCTCAACAGTGTTCGGTTTTCCGTGGCTACGGTGGCGGAAATTGCTAAGTTGCCCGTGGAAGACGCTCACATTTAGTAGTGAGCGGGAAAGACAGACCAGACGGACCTGCCTCTTCTCCAGTCTCTTTGGCATGATCGATTGATTTTACTCGGTAGTCAGTGTCTATAATTTTTGATGATCCAGAAGCCAGAGTCTTTACTGAATGTCTTAGGAGAACTGGTTGCATCTCTAGACAACTTTGGTAGCTTTGCTCCCTTCCTCCTTTTTTTGAACTCTGCTTTCCACTTAGATCTCATAATTTGATGCGTTTGACCTGACATTTGGACTGCGAATTAAAAATAACTGTACGCAACCGGAAGAACAAGGCCCCGTCATGTTGCCCATTTTCGTGACTCAAACCAAGCCACTAAAATAGGACTGGTGCAGGCGAATCAAGTGATCTGGTTGGCTGCCCTCTACTTTCACGTACTGGTTCAACAAAATCAGCCACTCAGAGGCAGAAGCACGAAGCCCACTGATTAACAATGTCATCATCCCTATTTCTTTTTCTGAATACCAAGGAATGTTTTAATATATAGCATTTCTTGAAGGCCGAAGGCATTTCTTCTGTCTTGTAATAGTAAAGAACATTTTAAACACATTGTTATAGAGAAAGCGTTCTCCACATTGCTCAAAGGCTCAGTGTGGAGACAGTGAACAGATCGAGAAGTTAAACAATATGTGCAACTTTAAGCGTAAACAAAGACTTGACTAAAAGTCCATCGTTGTTCCTAAAATGGACTTGAAAAAACGGTTCCCTGAAAAAAAAAAAAAGAATGGTTTAGGTCTTCCACCTGACTTCAGTTAGGAAAAACTTAACTAAAACCGGCGCGGAGACAACTGCTCTGTACCCTTTGCCAGAAAGAATCGAAGACCGCGCTTGAAAAACGTGTTTGCACGCATTATATCAGTAGGCAGGAGCTTGAGTAGGACAGAAAAAAGGCAGCTACGATGTTTCCCTTTTCTTTCTCAAAAAGAGCGATGAAAGAATTGAGAAGGCTGTGGGCCCCTCCGCCTCTTTCTCTGTTTAAAGCCGTTTAAAAAAAAAAAAAAAAAAAAAAAAAAACGCGGAGAAGTAACGTAAGGAGCCGGACACACGTCAAATTTATCGGGCCCCTCTGTACACCATCCAAAGAAGCTCTCCGCGCAGAGTGTTGTTTTCTTTCGCTTGCAGTGCCATTACCTTTGTTATGTGTCTCCTCTTGAATGCCGTGAAAATATTTATCAAAAATTTTTGTGTATTATAATAAAAGTTTTTCTTTTTAATTTAGTTTTCAATCTAAGATATATTTGTGTTTAATTCTTTTTACAACCTACAGCATAGGAAGCGGTCGCCTATTGTTCGCCGCCACCTAGCGGTAGCCGGTGCAGAATCATTGTGAAGCAATGGCGACGAACAGCACAGCAGACAGTGTCCCCGTCGTGAATACGACGGGGTAGCGGTTACGAATCCAAAACACGTCTTCCGTGGGTGGTACCAGTATGGCGAAAGAAAAACTCCTTCACGAATCTTATTACGTTTACGACGAGAAGGAGGTCCGTGTCGACGGACAATCGAATATCACGGAGCGCTGTACTCCGCAGACGAAATTGAGCTCGTTCGCAAAATACGTCGAGTTTCGCGTAAGTACATAAAAGAGTTTTCTCAGTTGGCGTTGAGTGGACTGCGCTAATGGTGTGCGTTTATTGCTTTCTGAATCAGCTTCACAGCAACCGGACGATTATTTTCGCGCCATTCCGCGATTCCCAGAACTATACTCTCTTCCTGTAGGCGGATGGAAACATCCAAGGGTGGGTTATTGCTTGGGTAAGCGACCTCGTTCCGCTTCTCGTTCCCGGTGAAGTGTTTGCTCCATATCTTAGAGTTTGCTGTAGGTGTCCGTGTTGTTCCATCGTCGCTAGAAAAAGTTAATTGTATCATTCGTCAGCAGCTTAAAACAAAACGCGAACTTCAATGTGAGAAACGCCACGTACTCTCTTCGACGCACAAGCCGCACTCAGGTCGCGCGGCGCTCCGCCTCGTGCGACTTCGAAGGGAAGCCGTTGAAACTTCGTGCCGTGAGCGTTCTTGTATATATTGTTGCAGCCAACCACGCAGCAATTGTCTTCGCTTTTTTGGTGTGGAATAGCCAGCTCAGAAATTACAGGGCTAACACGCTACAACGCACAACCAACGCGGCGACTGGCAGAAGCTTCCAGATGAAACGGACCGGTTTGCCGCTAGGGGCGCCCTGGTCGGGGCTTGAATTAGGTCCGCTCGGTTCCTATAGGGGGCCCCCGAGGGCAGGGGCCCCTGGTCTGTAGCACCATTAGCCCGTACCTTAACCCGGTCCTGGCAGTCATGGTGTCAATATGAGCGGCCCATGAAAGGTTAGACGCAAAGTGGTCATCAAGATACTTGTAAGATGGAGACGCAGGGTGTTTTTTTAACCCTCTCATGCATCGCGTCCACACATGAGGACATATGTTTTTAGTTGTTTTTTCTCAAGAGAATACGTTCTCATGCCTTGCCTTCCTGCATGGTGTCCTCAAATGAGGAAAGAAAAAGCTTTTCTATACGGCCGAAAGATGGCAGCACTTGCCGGATCTCGCATAGAGGGCATCGTACCTCGTCTTCATTCATGAAGAAGCCATATGCAACAGTTCGTAAAAGTAATTATTTTTTACTAGCAAAGTTTGGTATCAAAATTGCAAGGAAAATTGTTTTCAGATTGTTGACACACTTTATGTATTAGCAATGAAAGCTTTGAGATTGTTTCTTCCGATTTTTCCTTTTGATGCCCGCTATATCTGTCCTCAAATAGGGAGACCATGCAGGAACACTGCTTTGCTCTCATTCCGCTTCGCAGGTTTTCCGGCATTTGCGCTCGAAAAACTTTGAGCTACGCTTGCATATTTTTCTTACTAACTCTTCAGTGTCTTTAGTTGAATGAAAAGGTCTCGTCAGAAGTCCTCTCCTCTGCAGCCGGTGAAAAAACGGGCCAAGCATGACGTGCCACTTGAGAACAGGCTTGACGGTGGTGCACATTACCCCAGAAAAATGCGCAGCGCTGTCGCAGTAAGAACTGTCGCAGCAAGACGCTACCGCGTCTTGCTGCGACAGTTCTTGGGGGCGTTGCGATGTTCCTCTTTGCCCTGAGTGCTATGAAGAGTTTCAAGTCTCGTGAGATGTTCACTTTAGTCTTTTTTAGTTGAGAGCTGCTTCTTTAGCATTGTAGAACAGAAATGAAACAGTATTAATGTGTTCTAGCCCGAATATACTCATTATTTTTATTAAAATGACCATTGCACAAATACCAGAAATTGAATCACTTGACCACTGGAATGCACGTTGTCCTCAAATGAGGACATGCAAGGTCTGCTATTGTAAATAGTGTTAAATTTGTTTAGATATTTTTTACATCATTGGCGGTTCACATGAATGCCACAACACGGTATAAACCTTTCCTGACATAGTGATTATAATTCATGCATGAGAGGGTTAAGCTTTACTGATCCGTTTAAAAAAATCTGTGAAAGCTACACTTGTGTTGTTTGTGCAGGTGAGTTATACGACCGGGGGACATATTATAGAGGACTAATTGTAACAATTTGCCGGATAATTAGGTAAAATTTGTTAATTAACTTTTGAAATTGTAAAAATTGACATATGGTTTCAGCTAGAAACTCGCTGAGCGTCGTCAAAAACCACTAAATCAGTCATTTTCAGGAAGACTGAGTGCGTGAGAAGCGCAAAAGGTGCGCTAAAGTTACTATTCGTGTAGCAGCAGCAAGGCTAATGGTGCGATTAAGCGCCCTCACGAATTTTCAGTTTCTTATCATAGCCCCAGCCTGCTGCACGAGTGGTACTACTTTTAGCGCACTACTATGCTTCCCACGAGCTCAAAATATTTTTTTTTTAATTATTGATTTTAGTGATTTGGAATAACCTACAGCAAGCTTCTAATTGGAGCCATATGTCTATTTACAAAAATAAAAACAAGTTAATTAACAAATTTTACTTAATTAGCCTACTGATCTTTAGGATTAACCTGATATACTATATCAACCTGGCCGTATAAATCACCTGCACATTCAAAATAAGTGTAGCTTTCACGGCTTTTTATAAACAGATCTGTGAAGCTTAAAAAAACACCCTGTATATCGTCAGCATCCTGTATTTATACGTGCATCAGCAGTCGATCGGGTTGTTGCGTTAACACCCTAAAGGCCCTTTCAAACCCTTGTGACATTTTAGGACTGTGTGCCTTAAAACATTTTCAAATCTTTTACGTCGAGGGGACACACAGGCGCCACCTATCGGGTGGCCGAGGAACACTTGCCGGTCACGTATATTTCATATTTTTTCGCATATCATTATTTCTCTCTTGGCTTGAAACACTTTTGTCAATGTTATAAACGACCATTTCCCATCGGTAGTACGTACATTTTACCTCGCAAATACCACAAAACATCCTCTTTGGTGAAATGCAGTTCCAGGGTCACCGCACAGAAGGCGCCAGCGTGCCAGGGTATTCACACGTCGTTGGAGCTTTCAGGAGGTTTCAATGCACTCGGGATTAAGGAGTCGCAAGTGTGTGAACGGGCATTTAGGGTGTTAGACCCACTTATTTCTACTCTAGGGGATTCTATGGCACATTGCTGCTCTCCGAGCTTGACGCAAGTGAAGCCACCGGAAGTTCGATGCTTGTCCCAGAAGTCGGGCGTCCAATGGGCTTCCTAGTGCATTCGGGCGTTGTTTTGGTCCATGCTTTTTGTGTCTTTGAGTGCGTTTGAATAATCCCGTTTTGAAATAAATCCCAAGAATAAGACGTTTGAAAGTGGGATATGCGCACACTTGATCAACTAAAATCTCAAAATTTTCACTTCTAATGACTTTCCAGGAGACTTCTCGGGTCTGCAGGTGCTGTTACTGCGAAATAAGCAGGCTCTCCTGAGATGACAAGAAAAAAAATCCAGCGCCCTTAACGATTTTCCAGCCAGCACTCGAAAAAGTTATAAAATAAAAAAAAAAGCCTGTCAAAGGCTCACTCCCGGGACAAGCAGCTTACTTCCGGTGGCTTCATACCTGTTTTCTGAATGCGCCATCCTATAGTGGAGATCAGTGGTTAGACGCAGAGTGCCGCACCGAATTCGGAATAGGAACCGAACACCTGGAGCAAAACCGTTATTTTTGACCGAACCGGAACAAACTCTAAGGGACTGCGTCCTCCGTTTGGGGGTGTTAATTTGACAATTACATTTGTATACCTTCTTAATTGTAATCCTCCATTGTTTTTATTTTGTACCCAAATTGTGAAGTTTAAACAAAATACAGAGGTGATAAAAACTTTTGGAAGAACTCGAGAACGGCACTACTGTGAGACTTAGAGCGGCTGCCAACGTTCGGCTGTGCCTCTGAGGTCACTAGGATCTTCCTTTTCAGGTATCCCTTCCTTACACACTTCTAGTTCTATGTAACGTCGAATCAGTAAGTCACATTTTGTCCTTTTAATACTTTTATTCTCGGAGACAACTTTCTGGAGCACTTTAGCAACAACGAAACCATGTTTGTTTGCCTCAATCATGTGTAGATCTAAAATAGGTCGTGCAACGATTTTCTACATTAAGTAACTAAAGCTAAAATTAATATCTGACCCGTCGATAACTTACAAAAACACTCATTATTTTTCCTCTCCGCGCAACGACGGACGCAGAAAAAAAAGGAAAAAGAAACAGTTTTCTTCTCGTCAACTCGCAATTAGAACAAACGGCCACGTGATATTACTGTTAATTATATATACTGTCATTGTTTATCATAGTCATGCGCTGGGGTTTGCAAAGCCTAGAGAATGAGCTCAGCTTTAGATATTGTTAGACGCTGGCTCTTATCATTTTAATTGAACACGAGCCGTTACCCGATATGTTTGTCGATGCTCATTGTCATCAACTCGAGCACTCGACTCCGGGTCATGAAAATCGCGTACATCACGGTGTCACGTTACTGCCGGTGCGAAGTCGCGATATCATGTTACGTCAAGCTGTCACCAACGTTACCAAATCTAGTGACGTTCTCAATTAAAATCAACTTGACGCAGTGAGTCATGTGACGTCTCGGCATCACGTTACACATGATTAATCATAGTGCCAACAAAAGCGCCACCGAAACCCACAATTTCTCACACGTTGCGATTCAGTATATGACGATTTGGTGATTACATAGAAACACAGCTGCCAATTTTTTATTCCCAAATAACCATTTTGTAATACCAAATAAGAAAAAATTGACGTGAACCGTTTTGATTCGGTCACCGTTATATTTTTTTCCGGTTCAGTTCTCGTTCAGCTCCAAGATGGTGGCGAAGATTTGGGTTTCTGTTCAGTTTCGTTTCGGCTAAAAATAACGGTTCGGTTCCGGTTTTCGGTTCGGTTCGTTTCCGGTTCGACACCCTGCTAGTGACTGCTGCACAGCCGGTCGTAAGCAGTCACACGGGAACCCATTTTTAAGCCGCTCCGGTTGTAAGCAGTAGCAAGTGTGTGAACCAGTCTGAAGGAACTCTCTGACGTCGAAAACTGCTTTGATGTTAAATGTGGCCTTGAAAAAGGTGTTCTACTGTATGCAATGTGTTTATGACCAGTGACATGCATGGTGCTGAGAATACGGAAAACCATGGAGCATCCAAAAAGGCTAAGGTCTATTTTTTTACAGCGGAGCGGTTGAAGGCTAGGTTCCCCAGATCGTGTCCGTGTATGTCGACACAAACTTACCTGGACAGCTACCGCCATCTATAAGCGACGGCGGCAAGCACACAACCAGTATGGTTTCCGCCGTCGCTCGTAGATGGCACCAACCTTTCCAGCTATAATAGAAGAATGGATAGTTGGGCGCGTTGGTGGGAATTCATCGTCGGGAAACAGCGAGAAAAACAGACGACGACGAAGAAGCACACACCGTATCGAGTACAGCTCCGCTGGTCTTCCTTCTTCACGAGAGTGGAAAGGCTGAACAATTTTTAATTGTGTTATGGTTGAAGGAAGGCTGAGCCAGCAAATCCCCCTTTCTACACACTCGCACGTGTATCGTCGCCGGAAATTGCGAACTTGGCGAAGATATTGAAGGATAGGTTTACGGCCATTTGTACAAATAAAAAATAAACAATGTTTTTATTATGCGATTTTAACAGTCCCTAATGCGACGACTTTCTAACGTTAACGTTAAGGCATTAACAGACATATTATTATTAGAAATATTGAGGTTACTTGTATACAAATATTACCTTCAAACGTATCATAACACTCGTCGCTGAATTTTGAAGGTACAGTGAAAGCGGAACTGGCAACGCGGAGAACAAGGTGTTGCTTCTCGGCCGCGTAGAAAATGAAACGTCAAGCTGATAAATGCATTTTTTCGAAACAAAATACATAACAAACGCACCCGGAAACATTCACTGAATCCTCTTTCATGCGTTACGTACGAGAAGTGCTTATTCTGACGAGTAGATGACCGACGCCAAGCTTTTTCTTCTTATGTTTCTATTAAACGGCAGCAGAGGTGACAGGTATTGTTGCATGTGATGCCACTACGCCTGAACTCACCAGGCCAGGAGCACGCTTAGAGGAGGAGCGATGAGCCTCAGTGACGCCAAACAATGACCACGAGGAGAAAAAGTGGTCGCGGCAACCATCGGCCCGAACGAGGGCGCCCGAGACAGATATCGTCGAGACGCCTCGGAATACACTGAGCCACCGCGAGAGTAAAAACATCCGGCCCGGAGATCCGGGCCCCCCCAAAAATCGTCGTTTGTTCCGCTACCTTTTGTCCTTTTTTTTTTTTTTTTTTTTTTCCGCGGGAGCGTCGTCTTTTGAAGGCAACAATTTGGCCGTCAGCACGCATACTCCGTTTCACCGTGACCGCGGACAATGCTACGAGGCAACTGAGCCAATCCAGAACCGTCCGAGTGTCACGTGCCCCCGTGAGCAGAGCAGCGACACTCGGCTCGCGTGGTCACGCGATACGGTCGCAGCGTTCGATTGGCCGAGATTTCTCCTAGCGTGCACTGCAGTCCATCATAAGGTGAAACAGTGCAGTTGACGGTTATTGAAATGGTCTATAAACCAACGCGCGGCTCTGACGTCACGCCGCTGCGGTGACGCTGCTGTTGGCACAGCTCATGCGCCGACGCTTTATATCGCGTCAATTTGGTGTCTGCGCACTCGCAGTTCCCACATCTGGAACGAGCGAACGCGGGCTTGTTTGTAAACAGCACGACGGCATATAGTAAGGTAGGGCGGCGCCCTCGAGGACGACGGGGTCCCACTGGCGAAAGAGGGCCTCTCGGCGCCGACCTGGGCGTGGGCGAGGGCTCGTCGAGGGGCACCCCGAGACCCGGAAGGAAGCCTCGCCGACGGGACACGCGGTCACGGAGTCAGCGGACCGTGCGACTTGCACACGAGACGCCGGAAGGGCCCACAATGGCTGACCTTGGCCGCCGCGCCAGAGGAAGCCACGCACCCCGGACAACAAAGCCCCCGAGAGGACACGCCCTCCGCGGGCGCGCCGCTCGGCACGTCTCCAGACCGGGAAACGTGATGAACCGGTAATCGCGCCGCTTGTGCTCGGGCTACCCGGCAAAGACGACGGCCCTGACCCTGTCTCAGAGTTGGGGGGTGCATCCCTGCGCAGCGAGCAAAAATAAGAAAGCGGACTAGCTAGTTAAAAGTGATCTTATTACGAGCCTGAAACGGCCAATGGGCGTCCGGTTTTCTCCGCTGTAGACGAGACATTTAACCAGTGCAGCACGAGCCTGGAGCCCTTAAAGGGCCTCTGACACGCCAAACAAAAATTTTTTTTTTCATGCTAGGCGTTGAAATGGCATATCAGGAGATTACAAAAAAATTGTTTCACTATAGAGTTGCTTAGTTTTTTTTATAAAAATAGAAATACGAGGCCCAATTCAAAGTTCCCGCCGTGCACTGTGACGTAACAGTGTACCGCAAGGTGTCGGGGCGGTCAGAAGGGAGGCATCGCCGGAAGTCACGTGAGTCGTATCCCTCCTCGTGTTTAGCGCGAGCGCGTGTAATATTTTTTTTTTAATATTCTTGTTATTCTCCGCACCCCCACGAGCGATCCAAGCAGACAAGGTTTCTTTTATTTGCTTTTCATCGCTTAATGTTGCTGTAAAAGTAGAAGAAGCGGAGTCAGTGAATTGACGTGATCAACTACAATGCCTAGAAGGTGCTGTGTGAGGGACTGTCCCGGTATTTCAGCAACTGAAGAATATTTCACACTGCATGCATTTCCGAGAGACATACACCGGCCGCATGTGCACCTAGTAAACAAGTTCTACTCATGTTCTAGACAAAATACGTACTTTGTGCTCGACGTTTACTTGTACTTGGTACACTTACCAGTTCGCATTCTTTAGACGGCAGGCATCTTCAGCCTGGAGAGTATCCGATGATTCAACGACCTCGGTGTCTGAACCTTCCGCAATGCGATCGGGCGTGCCGTATGCTAGCAAACCTAATTTCTGCGAGCGTTCTAAATTTTTTTTTTTCAAAACTTGATAGCTTGTGTTGCGCCCAGTATAGCTCTGTATCATCGGACTGACGGCATGCACTCGTACACGCTTGTACTCGCAACGCTTTCATCATTGACCTCCATCACGTCGATCCACTGACTCTTCGTCCTCAAATTTTACAGCACGCAAACTAACCACGGTGCAGCGATAAGAGCTAGTAGAACTGAAACTTCGTTTTCTACGATCGCTCGTACGAAGATCAGAATAAAAAAAAAAGGCTTTAGGCACGATCCGCGGAGAGCAGAGGAGTGAAACTCACGTGACTTCCGGTGAACAAACACTTTAGTGACGTAGGGTCGATGCTTCCCTTCTGACCGCTCCGACACCTTGCGGTACACTGTTTACGTCCAGTGCACTTTAAGGAACACGAGAGAGTTGTCGCGCAACCTTTTTATTTATTTCGCTCGCTACGTAGGACCCCCCACACACGGCCAGTGACGCGACCGGTCCGAGTCGTTTTAGGGTACCTTTTGGAACGGCCAAAAATCCCCTTTTGGAGCAGCAAAACTAATTTTGAAGCACATTTTCACTTATGCCACTGCAAAATACTACTACCGTAAAATCCCGTAAGGGCGCCCTCCCCCGAGAGATCGCTCATCCCGTTTTTCTGGCTAAATATCAATAACATAAAAATTCCGAAACATCGCCCACCCCCCGATTCCCGTTGGACGTCAAGCGATGTCCGACGGGAATCGCGCATAACGGCGCGATCGGCGGTACCGTGTGTCCGAGAAGCGAGTTCATAGCGGGTTCTCGCGTTTTTGTCTGCGATCTGTGCGCATGATATCGGCTCCCGTAACACGCGAGTTGTTCCCAGGTGTATATTGCATCGTGAAATGCGAATCTGCTGCGTTCGCGATTTGCGGTATCCGTTCCCGAGATCGTAGCGATTCCTGTGTTTTCGTCCACGATCTAGGCAGGCGATATCGAACGCGCGAGATGTTCCTGCGTGTATACTGCATCGTGAATGCGATTCTGTTACGTCCGCGCCAGCGGTATTTGTTTCTGTGACATGCGAGTTTGTAGCGTATTCCCGCGTTTATGTTCACAATCTGCGCGCGCGATATGGGTTTCCGTGACAGGCAAGATTGTAGCGGGTTTCCCCAGGTTTATTGCACCATGAAACTTGAATCGGCTGCGTCCGCGATCTGTGGTATCCGCTCCCGTGAGATGCGAGTTCTCGGCGGGTTTCCGCGAGTCCTTCGCACCGTGAAATGCGAATCTGCCGCGTCGGCCACTTGCGGTATCCTTTCCCGTGACACACGAGTTTGTAGCGAATTCCAGTATGTTTATCGCATCGGGAAACGCGAATTTGCCGTGTCCGCGATCTGCGGTATCAGTTCCCGCGTCACGTGGTTTGTAGCGGGTGCAACGGTGCTCATCATTCATTTTTGATAAAGTTTTGCAGCGGCATCTCGAAAGATAGCCCACCCCATGTTTTCACCCATTTATCTCTACATTTTAGGTGGGCGTTCTTACGGGATTTTACGGTACGTTAAAATTTACACATCTAACAAAAAGACAATAACTGCTTTGCCTTCCTACTCCCGCGCAATCTTTTGTAGCATTAATTGTACAGCCGGTTTGATTCCCTAAAACTCGCAGCTGTTGAGTGGCGTGTGTAGAAGCACCAGATATGGCGACAATGTGCCTATTGTTAAAGGACAGTATAAATTATAATTTTAGGTACCCCAGCGGAGCCAAACCGTTTCATTCAAGCAACGCTGAAATATAAACATTTAGAGCACCCAAATTGATGTTTCATTCAAACTCTAAAGGGTGCAATAAGACAAACTCTTAACTCGGATGCGAGGTAAGCACTTTGGTGCGGGTGGTTACCATTTGAGCCCGTTCTCGTTTCGCCCTCTCACTTGGACCTTCTCAAAACAACCATTCTCAAAAAGATCTTCTCGCTTTGACCCGTCGCATTTGGCCCTTTCCCGTTTCGTCTTTCGCATTTCAACCCTCCTCATTTGGGCTGTTCTCGTTTCGCCCTTCTACCTGGCCCTTTTCAAAACAGCCATTCTCAAAAATATCTAGCTTTGACCCGTCGCACTTGACTCTTTCCACACCAAATTTGTTTTCTTTTCGGGTAGTATTAATAATACATTGATATATTTTATGTGTGTGTGTGTGTGTGTGTGCCACGCTACCGGCATACTCTCTCTGCTAAGAATTTTAGCAGTACGTCGAGGTCGTCGTGAAAAGCTACTATCTGACAATAAAACAGACCAACTATTCATCGCAGCCAGATCATATTCCGAAATGTCACGTTGTTTGAGGTCTCTCGACTTGGAACAATGCCACCAGTTCGTATGCTATTTCTGTTCAATCAAAGTTTCCAAATTAAATGTTCATTGCTTTTTTTTTCGTTTGCTTAGAGGAAGGGACTTAGGCGTCATTGTACGATTCTCAGTGCGTACCTCTACATATAACAAATATCTGATGGTATGTTGGGGGCCCAAGCAAGGTAAGGCTCATCAATAAAGCCGCGAAGGCATAACGACGTTAGAAGCATGCCGAACTAGTGCCATTCGGTCGTAGCGCGAACGGGCGAAATGAGAATGGGTCCAGTTGCGAAAAACACGATTCGGATCTTATGAGAAGGTTCAAACGAGAAGGACCAAATGAGAATGGGACGAAATGCGCAAGGTTCAAATGCGAATGGGATGTTTTGAGATACACCCGAAACTATGTACTGATAAGGTAAATTTACTTAAGCTATTCGCGACTCCAGCAAAACGGACGCCACCAAGCGGGAAAACCGGGAACCACCCGTAACAGGTCGTTTTGCGCCTCTCCGCGTCTCTGGTGGCTTTCGCGGACATGCGTTGTCGGCGCGGGGGCGCACAATGTAATTTCACGAAGGTCCGAATATTTCTTAAGTTTGCCTGAGTGTTCATTAGTGTGGTGAAGCCTGAGTAGATTGTTTCCTTCCATCGCGTGTTTGAAAGTCCGTTTACTCCACAATACACGGTCGCGTGCTTTCGATTTCTTGGATGGGGAGGAATCACGGAAAAACGTTTTGGTTTCTTGTCTGCCTCGAATTACACACAAAGTGACGACTACTTGGTAACTGATAAGTGCTTCTTCACTGAACTGAGGACGACAAACGAGGTGTCTCACTGGAGGGAACACCAATGTTGCAGTCAAGAGAATGGCAAGGTTCGATAGCTGCTTTTCTTGAGTTTGGTTGTGTTCGATTGGCTTCAAAATTGAGACACCCACGCCGGAATAATCATTGGCGTTGTGTGTATGTTTATACAGCGTGTAGTTGGTCAGCCATTTCAAAAGTGCGACGAGTCACTCGCTGTGAATGAGCAATTCAGCCACTGCAATACAACCGCTAGCCTGCGGTCTTTAACGTGCACCACGCAGTAGTGATACACCACCGCACACCGGTACGACGCTCATCCAGATCGAAACGGGCAGGGGTGGGGATTGAGCCTAGGGTCCCTGGGTTCTGCAGCGCGAGCTTTTGCTCCACGTGCTCCGAGCTGGTGTGCACTAGCCCACTCGGCCACCGATCCCCCCACTCACGTCGGTCGGTTCGTTGGCTATTCATCTTGGCTGCTTTTCGCCGAAAAAGCCTCAGGACCCCACCGAAGAGTTGGGCTGATTTCGCAGTTACTTGATTCCGGAGAACCTGCTCGCTGCGTACGATTAATGAGGGAAATTGTCTGCCTTCAAAAGGTGGGGGACGCGTCTCGCAAAGTTAGAAGCTGTCACGACATTATGATGTATCGTGCCTCCAATATTTATATTATACCCCCGTCGAAGCCAGCAACAATATACGTCTACATTGGTCAGGTATTCCGGCCACAAAAAATACTAATTTTCTCCGTTCAGGATTCGAAGTCAAGTTCAATGCAGAGAGCTTCTGCGTGAATCTCCGATGAAGACTCTCTTCAGTTTGTCCTCATTCGTCTCCGTGCTGCTGGCTAGAACCATTTGGCTGTGTTTAAGTAGTATATCTTGGTGTGTCACTGCTTTTATTCAGCAGTTCACCTAATAGCTGGTCAACTAAGCTCATATTTCAACCCGAAGAATATACTAATATCACTTTAGTGGGACATAGTAGGTAATATAACACATAACCCGTATATTCGTCAAAGTGACTTCTCGATTGCTACTACAACCTGAATTGAAATACGAGTATCAGCTGCTTAGGATAGGTTAACACGCTCCTTGGCTCAAGAAGCGCTTGCTTAATTTTCGTAATTTTCCTGCAACTGTGTTGTTGACCAAGCAGACGTCTGGAGCTGTCTTTAAACGAGGATACGCAAAGCTCGATTTCGAGGACAGATAAGTCGCATGGTCGAGACATGCTGAAAATCACTCTCAGTGGGACAATTCTGTGGTCATCGCCGTTTTCCTTAGATAATCAAAACTGATTAGAGCCGATTATCGTCTCTCCGGAGCCCATAGTTTCGGTTTTGAATGAAATCTCCGAAACAAAAGTTTGACATGAAAAGAACAAAAAGCACCGGGAAAACAAAACTATGCTCTGCAGGTTTATGTGCACCGGCTACACTTAACCGTCGCAGTTCAAACACCTATAAAATAGGACATTGAACGAAAGAAATGTGTTAAATTGAATGCGCCACCCGTTCAGGCGGCCCGGCCGAGCCAACGCGACCTGTTCCCAGCCGCCATGTTAGTTTGGTGGTGGCGCCCCCTATAGCCTATGGGTCGTTGGAGTCGCGGATATAGCACGGCGGATACTAAAGCGTGAAACACATGTGAGCAAAATTCGCGTCTCATCGCATCGCCGCGAAGAAACCTCCGATGAGCGACGCGATTTTTGCCTAAACGTGTTTCTCATCATCACGACCAGAATCAGCCGTTTGAAACTATCTAGAGTTGCTTCCATCTCGAATGAACTACATTGTACTCCGTTCATCCTTAAGCTGAGGGTGCAGCCAAAGCTACGAGCGTGAGCCAACCCGTGCTCCTAGTTTTGGGACATGCATTTCTAGCGCGAGTGCTCGCTTTCCGGAAGAACGCTTCAAAGCAGCGACCTCTTGCTCTCGTGCATGTGGCATTGGCGGCAGTCTCAGCTTAAAGGCCGGTTCAGACACTTGCGTTTGAGTGCGTTGACTGCGTTGCGCCGAGAACCGAAACCGAGTCACCGGCACATCTGTGCTTCGTGCGAAACGTGGAATTCAAGGACTCATCTTGGCACGCGATATAAGCAGCAGGGATGTCCTGGTATCTCGCAGCCGCAACGCAGTCAAACGCAGTCAAACGCAACTGTCTGAACCAGGCTTAAAGGGCTGTATATACTCCGACGTTGAGCGCAGTGAACGCAGCGTAGCGCAGAAGGCGCGCCTTTCATTGGCCGGCAACCAGAAACTCGATATCTGCAACCAATCAGTATCTGTGCGCGCTGCGCTACGCCACGCCCGTCGACGTTACGTTGGACTATAAACGTACCTTAAGTCTGAACGGAGTAAAGGGATGAACGTGACTAAAGCTAGAGGTTACTGAAGGAGAAAAGGAGAGGCACAAGGAGGACCCACATCGTCTTTGAAACGGTGTGCGTCCTTTTTGTGTGCTTTTCATTCGTTATGTTTACGCTTCTTCTTAAATTCAGAAGCTCACTTGCCCACTTGCTTTTTTTTGTTATTAATAGTGTAAAAAATGCAATTACTAAATTAGCAAGAGCAGTTTTTAGCGCAGAATGATATACTGCTACATATTTGAACGTGAACAACTGACAGAAGTCTGTCTGGTTGAGGCAAGACTAATTCAAAACGAGGGACTTCAAACAAAGCCCTAATTAGTGACACAACGTATCTATGCTTGTTCGACCTCTTTTTCAAGGGTGACTTTGGCGATGGCCGTTGAGGATTTGAGCACGCCAAACAATGCACAACCGTAGAAAAAAATATAATATTGATTTTTAACGGCCATCGCCACGGTAACTCCTCAAGTGGCCGAGTAGGCCTCGCGACATAGGGTGCCTAAGTCGGGCTTGGTTGGACAACCTCTTCTTTTTTTTTTTTTTTCAGGTACTAATAAAAATCCGAGCAGTCACATTTATTTTGCCAATAACCTATATGTGTTTGAATTTCAAGTGTTTGATTTTCCGCCAGAAATGATTGTAATGTCAAAGACTGTGAGTATGGACTCATTTTCCTCACTCTTTTCCAGATTCTATCCTCTGTATCCATCGACTACTGTACTCCGTCTCACTAAAACCGTGCAGTGCAGCCAAAGCTACAGTGAGAAAGAGAGTGTACCCCGCCCTGTTCAAGAGGGAAAAGAGGAACGGGCGAATCCCAGCCCTTCTCTCCCGTTTCTCCTTTACCCTCTCATGAACAGGTTGGCAACGCTCTCACTTCTGTAGCTTTGACTGTACTGCACGGTTTTAGTAAGACGATGTCTAGCTTTCTTGCTGGCGCACCGGCGATATGCTACCCTTTGGTGTCGAGCAAGGCAATCACGTAAAAGGATTGCGAGGCGACCTTAAGCGCCGTTCACACACTTGCAACTGAGTAGCGCCGAGAGATAAAAGACGGGTTTTTAACCATCTCACGACGGCTTAGTACCTGCTCCGCAGCAGCGCATCGGGTCCTACGCCGTCGCAAGAGGCTTAGAAGCCGGTCTTGTGGAGATCCTCTCCAGCGTTCGCTCTGCTAAAGCGATAAGAGGTGGGAAACGTTTCCCTGAACTCTTGACCTGCTGTCACCGACTACAAACACGTGGAACTGCTCTCTTTTTATAACACAAGCGCTGTTTCCAAACCATCGTGAACAAGCAAACTCGGTGCACTCGCGCGCGCTTCCGGGGGCATAAGGTCGCTACCGGTGCTCGTACAGGACCAAAGTTGATTTGGCAGAAACGTACCTTGCGTTTTGCGTTCGTGAGAAGTAAATCTCACACTGAAGTTTGGCGGTCAGGAAGCTTCTTGGACCTGTTGACATCGTGTGTACCAGCATGGTGCTGTCTGATTGCCTGTTTTATAACGCTAGCGATAAGTTGAGAACACCGCCGCACTAGACGACAGGAGCAGACATACCAAATTGACATGTTTAGAGCTGCCGAGGCGAGAGATACACGACGGCGCATGTGGTGCGCATGTCGCGCCACCTACAAGAGCGAAAGTCGCTTCCCGCAATAGTTTGGAGGACCAAATCTGAGGCCGTTTCGATACTCTGCTCCGCAAGCGGGGCATATGCAGTTAGTCTACTCCACCCAGCCAAACTCTTTCCCCCTAACTTGACCTATAGATCCCCCCCTGCCGTACTGGTCTCGAGATCATAATTGAATCACTTCAAATAAACAAATTATCTCGAGCTTCTATCATACTCCTCGAAAAAGGTGGGGGAATTTTAGAGTGAACCAATTTAGACTTAAGGCAATCATTTGAAACAAAACTTGCGGTAGCTATAGATCCTTAGGGGCGCGAGACCACCGATAATAGTGTCGATACTGTCGATGGTGGAGGCCAATTCTTGCCATCGATTCCACAAAAAATGGTTCTTAGTACTATTCAAGGGATACCGAATCCAAACTTCAAAGCATTCTTGTTACGTTAAACATGATCAACTGTATGTGCAAATGGCAATCGCACGCCTGTATTTTGAACGGACGGCTATATTTTTTGCTCCAAAGAGCCGGTTCCAGTGAGCGCTTGAAAATCTGCCATCGGAGAGCGCGACGCAACGCGGGAGAAGTGACGTCAACTGTTCTAGCACGGGGAAGACTGCTTGGGTGCTGGCGCGGTTATGAGCTCCGCCGATTGGTGTCTTCAACGCGTTACAACCTGGCCTTTTTTTTTTTGGTTTAGTTGCCCCTCCTCGCTCCCCGCGGGAGTTGAATACACCTTTGCAAGTACGGCCTCAGGGCGCCGCCATTTTGCTCAGATGGGGTGCGCTGGGTGGCGTCATAATCCGATTACGGCACCTTGCTCAGGTGTCATAATCGGATTATGGCCGTGCCCAAGCGCACCCCAACTCAGCAAGATGGCAGCTCCTAGAAGTCATTCTTGCCAACGTGTATAGACCTTTTCCACAAGGGCGCCGCCATCTTGAATTGTCGTCACTTCCAGTAGGGGCGAAAACATTGTTTTGCCGTCGCCACGCTAATAGAAGATATTAAGGATATAAGCGTAACCGTCACACATTCTTGTTTTGGCTCCCCTCTATTTTTTTTACTGGTTACAGGTTGACACGTTTCATTATTTTTTCGTTGCCCATACCGGATACGCCTAATTGGTGGCTGGGGACGAGAGTACACGAAAAAAGTCTATAGGCCAGGAGAGAAGGTAAATCCTGTTCGACCGGGCTCGCGCGCACGCAGCTTTCCGCCTTTCTTCCGCGGAGTGGCGCTACATTCAAATTCAAATTGACGAAACGACATTTGGTTTATTCCTTTTAAATATTATTTTGGTGTATTTTTGAGCAAAACATTGCTGGCTCCGTGGTGTGGCCAGAACGTGGTTGACATTTGAACAATAAAATAGGCGCTAAAATTTTGTTCAGGATCCCTTTAACAGCCAACTATAAAAAGCTAGCGCCAGTTGAATATAAAAGAAATTGGCATAACATTATCGATAGTAGACTACAATGAAGCAATGAATAATAATTTTGAAAGGCGACGAAAAATTCCAAGGATCCAACCGAGACATATTGCGAAACTCCGAGAAATACGCAATTGAAATTGGGAACCACTGCATAAATTATTGAGGAGCATTCTTAAAACCTCTGGCATGCTATCGGACAACCATAAAAACACTGTTGAGAAACTGTTGGCATTTTTTCTTATTTTCTTCGAAAGAAAATACGCCGATTATTCCAGAAGCCCACGCGTGTACAAAAGGGGCCTCCGCGTGACAAGCCGCGGTCAGTCTTACGCTAGCGCCGGATTCTGCCTCTTCGCCGACATCGTCGCTCGCTTATACACGAACTCAACTCTTACGTCACGGCGCGGTGGTGGCGCGTCGAGCGCACTTCCGGTCTGGGGCTGTGGGCGGAAGTCACGATGCGAGACGTGCGTTCCTGCTTTGTTTTAAACGAAACCACACAAAAACTTGCCTTCTCGTCAAAACGCCGCGACTGGGGATGTACCAAAAGCGTCGATAAATGTTTGAAGGTCAGTTTTCATGTGCTCGGTTCGTCCGAGAACGTGGATATGTGTCGTGAAAAGCAAAACCCAGACGCCGTAGGACCACGACTGCTTGGACGGGAAGCACTTTGGGTTGAATACACGGATACTTCTGGATATGAGATTTATTTGTTTTGTTCCAACGTGAACGCGGGAAAACCGCCAAGTTGTACGGACCACCTGCGGACTACGTTCAGCGCGTCCTCAAGTTCAAATGGCAGCCTGTTCGTTCGAACAGTCGTCTGCTCTTTCAGACGACACCGACCCGTAGACCAAACGTTGGCCCGGGAATTACAATACGAAGTACGTGCAGGCCTCAAAATACTTTTAAGTCTGAAGGCTGGGTTGGGGTAAGCAGGCTCGATGTAAACAGTAAATACAAAAGAGATGTTGATCTTTGTTACCAGTGACCATCACCGACTTGTTATGCCCAATTTACTTGGTCCGATTCTGCTTGCGATTTTCAGTATCGACGTCGACTATCTCAGCTACGGTTCACGCTTTTGCAGCCCGAGCGACGTCGCTACTGTAAATTGCGAGCGGAATCCCATCATGCGAATCAGGCTCGGAGTGAATCGCTGCGTGTCACATTATTCACACGAAGTTTTGCGGTGTAACGAGCCTAGGTAATTTCGCTGAGGTGGCTCAAGATAGTCAGACATCGCCAGGAAGACGTAGAATCAACAATTCCAACGCAAAAAGAGCACGGGGACTCACACCGACACCGACAACAACAGATTTCAATGGTTTGTTTATGGGCGACGGTGAGCTTCTTGACCAAACTCCATCGCGCTTGCGCGGCACCGGGGGCGTCCGCTAGGGGCGCTCATGTTTGTTTGTGAAGATGAGGTGGTCTATATCTCAAAACGAGGAAGGACTCAAGGAAGAAAAATACGCAGCATTTGACATGCATAAGGAGGGACATCAGGGAAATTGGCCTTAATCGGCAAATAATTATTATAGGAGACATGAATGCCCATTTAGAAGACTTTGATGGGGCTACCGATACAAATGGTAGTTAGCGAACAAAAGGTTAGGGCGCAAACGAGCTGGTGGTAGGTAAACATTTGACTAAAACCCCGAGAATAGAACGAGGAGGGATGGAGAAACGCAAAGTCTAAAAAGTTTAGGCTTTGTTTTTGTCCGTCCCTACTCGTCCACGTCTCGGGGTTTTAGTCAAATGTTTAACAGGTGGGAGAATTTTACTGGAGTTTTGCGAGGCCCTGGAGCAAGTACTAGTTAATGCCCATGTGAAATGAGACGGAACAAATTACATGGGAAAGGAACAACTCCAGCTCAGCGATAAATTACTGTTTAATGTCATACAGGTAGTACAACAGACTAGGGCTTTGGAAACAAATGAGAAGGGCACAAAAGGCTTAGGCGGCGACCATGCGAGAATAAAGATTACATTTGGCACATATCGACAAAAATGCAGGGTCAGGAAGGAAACGGTGAATCGGGTCTAAATAATGCACAGATAGAGGAAGTATCCAAAAGAATTGAAAGCACAGTACCTAAACAAACAGAAAGAAAATGGTCTTATGAAGATCTAGTACACAATATTAAAAGGGAGTTAGGGAAGGCCCGGATCAATCGGGGGGGGGGAAAGGGAAAACGAAAGCACAAACCAAAACTCTGGTAGGATAAGGAAGCCATATCACAACGACAAAAGGCATCAAGGGAACGCAGATGGGCAAAGATAAGGGGGGTCACACTAGCCGAAGTAGCGCTAAAATGGGAGAGTTTCAGAATCTAAAAAGAGAGGCATCAGTTCTAATACATGCTAAAGTTGGGAGAGCGGGGATACAGTGAACGTTGGAGATAAATCAATGAGACAGAAATGCAACAAAAAAATGTTTTGGCAACACATTACTGCACAGGGAAAAAAAGACGGAAGTGAGCCAACACCGACTCACCACACAAGAAGGGGTAAAGGTAGAGGGGGAACAAGCACGAGAATATATATTAGACAAACAACCGAAAAGCTTTTGCAGAGCTCGAGCATGCTAATGACGGGGACAGCACTGATAGTAGGAGGAAACAGGTAGAGGAAAATAGCGAAACAAGAGAAACGACCACAAGAGAAGGGGAAAAGGCGGAAAAAAGGGTCCCAACTGGAACAGCAACAGGCCCAGACAGCATACCAATGAGGCCCTAGCTAAAACTTTCAGCCTCTCCATTCTGGGGAAGAAGGAAGACCAGCGGAGCTGTACTATGGTGGGAATGAAGTAATGGCCGGCCTTAAAAAGGCCCGGCACGGACTTTTTTACTGGTTTTGAATTTGCACCAAAACTGTGCCCACTGAACGTAGTAACTTAGTGAAACTTTTCTTTTCTCGAAATTCGCTTTATTTTAAAAGTTATAGGCAAATTAGAATTACAAAAACAAGCAAAAAATAACCTCCCTCATGACGTCCTTGGTTGCTTGAGTGGCCGTGAACTACAGGAGGGGTAGTGAGCTCATCGAGCGATCACGGCTGCCGCACTCCGTGTTGACGGCGCGAGAGGGCGCCACAAAGCATGTTCTGGATAGGCTGTATGCAGCGGGCAGCCAGAGCAGTTTTCATTGCATTTGCTGCGCTATTAAACACTAATTCGGCATCACACTTCATTGGCCACAAACGACAGCAAACACGGGGTAAAGATCAGTTCAGAATGAGAGCCACTTCGCGCTGCCATACCACGAAACGGCCAAACCGCAAGACAAAGCTTCTCGCCGAAGGCCTTCGGAACGCTCGGAGCCGGTCGGATACTCCTGTCCATACGACCGGAGCGCCGCCGCATACATCCGGGACCCTTCCGTGTCGGCGCCTGATCCCACTACTCCTTTATATAGTGTGCGCCGCCTTTTCCTCCGCTTGGTGGCGGGTATGTCGACGGGTCATTTCTTGTTTCCGTACCATATAAACTGCATTCGTATCTCTTCTGGTTTAAAATGCTGAACAAAAACTACCTTTATCCGTAATTGAAACGGTTCGCGCCACTTATATTTTGTATTTCGACCAAAAAGAAGCTTTTGGCGGCTCTGACCAGTAGTAAGCCCAGGACCAAATACGTCACATTTGCGCGCTTTCGGTACCGCGGGTCGCCCCCGTAGGTGGAGGAGGTTTCCGCGTCGTCCGGTTAAAATATGACGCACTGTTATTTAGTTACTCTCTCCGTGCCCGCTGGCTTGCCCGAACCCCGAGAGACGTGGGAACCGCAAAAACGGTAGACGCTTAAATATGATGGCAGTGCCCTTTTGAGTCGGCAAGCCAGAGTGGAAAGGCTGGACAGGTTGCCGCCATCGATGAGCAACGGCGACAACCAGACAACAGGCAGGCCGGTTGTCTGGTTGCCGCCTTCGCTTGTAGATGCCGGTAGCTGTCCAGAGTTTTGTGTCATCATTTGTTTGCTGGCGGACACTATCCTGGAGAAAGTAGCCCTTAACCGCTCAGATCTAAAAACAGCAAACTGGAGTTAAAACAGGCAATAGATCAAATAATTAGGGGAGAAGAGTTACCCAACGACTGGAAGCTAAGCAAGATGAAACCAATATATAAAGGAAAAAAAAACGAGGATGACATTAAATTGTACCGCCCAATAACAGTAACCTCATTTCTATAGAGGTTAGCTATGCAGTTATTGAAAAGAAGAATAGAATGGGCAGAAAGAATGAAGATTTTAGGAGAACTCCAAAAAGGTTTCCCAAGGGGCAAAATGCTTGAAGATAACCTCAGAGTTTAGAAATTGCGAATACAAATGGTAGACCATTATGGGTAGCATTTTTAGACATTAAGGGGGCATGACAAGGTGAGGCCGGAAAAACTATGGGCACTGCTGAGGGGCTATGATTTAGACGCAGATCTGGCAACGTTTTCACAACAGGTATACACGAATAATAAGGTGGTCATAACACGAGAAGCAGAAACTACCGAACCAGTAGAAATTAAGAAAAGGGCTTAGGCAGGGTTGTCCACTGTCACCCTTGCTCTTATGGTATACCTGAGTGGAATGAAAAAAAAAAAGACAAGAACAGTGCAATTTGGACTTTGATGGGACTTATATGGAGGGAGGGAGAAAAGTAAAACAAGTTAAACCAGAACTTAAATATGCGGATGATATAGTACTCTAAGTAAGTGGCCATGAAATAATGCAATAGCTTATGAGAATATGCGGGAGGGAGGGTGACAGTCTAGGCCTAAATTTCAGTCGCGAAAAGTCTGGAGTAATGGTTTTTGACGGGGGCGAAGGGGATCCCCTGAAATTACAAAACTTGGCAATAGACTTTGTAGACACATATAAATATTTGGGAGTTTGGATGAACGAGGGAAGGAAATACTTGGAAGGGCATGAGGAAATCACACTAAAAAGAGGGGAAAAAACTCGGCAATTATGAAACACAGAGTGCTGTGGAATTACAACCGGTATGAAGTAGTCATATAGAGGGGAGTTGTGGTACCGGGTCTTACGTTCGGTAATGCGGTTCTGTGCATGATATATGAGGTGCAGTCTGGCTTGTACACGTTACTGAAAAAAGTAACCGATTACAATCACTTCACGGAAAAAGTAACCGATTACAATTATAATTGCAGCCTCAAAGAAGTAATCCAAAAATTACTGTAAGGTAATTGATTTCTTCCCACGTTACTTTTCATTCAACATCTTTTTTTTTATTATTATTACGGTAGTGTAGTACTTGGAATCTCGCGCTCAGTTGTTTTTAAAAAAAAAAGCTTTGACCGGTTTTTGTTGAGAGCTGAGTGAGTAACGCCAACGCACGCAATTCCTCTCGTGAAAAAAAAAAAAATAAAAAAGCGCTGTTTAAATAGATTACTCAAAAAATGCTGGATAAGATCATTTTTCATACCCAAACGTAGTCTCCGGTGTACCAAAAAAAAAAACATGTACTCAGGAAACGAAGCATAGTGAAGTGACCTACTAAACCTCAAGGTCCCGTGCTTAGTGGTTTCGAAAAAAAAAAAAAAACTGACCGTTGCCCAGACCTGAGTGACTCCAGCGCTCCCCCCCCCCCCCCCCCCCAAAAAAAAAAAGAGAAAAATTGTAATGGATAATTTTGTAATCAATTACAGCAAAACAGTAATTCAATTACAAGGATCGTTACTCTTTAAAGGCAGTAATTGAAGCGTTACAAAATTGCAGCAAAATGTAATCGATTACATGTAATGCGTTACTTGTAACGCGTTACGTACAAGTCTTGGTGCAGTCAAGTTTAGAGATCCGACAGAGAAGTGTGGGCAGACTTGCACTGGGAGCGCATGAGAGCGTCCCTAATGAGGGGGTACAGGGGGATAGGGGCTGGATATCATTTGAGGCTAGGCAAGCTATCAGTAAACTGAAATTGGAACAAAGGCTAGACGAAATAGGAAAACTCCCGGTGGGCAGGGAAGGTGTACACGTACTTAGGCATGAAGAGATAATAAACACAAAATAAACAAATCGAACACGAAAACGAAAAATTAAAATACCTACATACTGGTGAAGGGGCTGAGCTGAACACTACGGTGGAAAGGGAAGTAGAGGAGACGGAAAGAAAAATGTGGGAGGAGAGGATGCAGGCTAAATCAGCTCTAACAATATACAGATCGCGTAAACGGGAAATAAGTAAAGAACAGCCCTTATTTGATAACTCACTGGGGAACTCGCTGTTGTTTGAGGCTAGGAGAGGGGTTTTGAAAACTAAGACACATAGAGTCAAATTTTCACATACTGACACATGGTGTGCTATATGCCGCAATGAGGAAGAAACGATAAAACATTGCCCGTGACATTCTGGTGGAGGTGCGGGGTCACCGTTAGGCCACGAGCGCGCTGCCTACTTTTTCAGTCATTTCTACTAGAACCAGACATTTCCTAAATGAACTCCGTCTCTAACAATCTAAGAAATATTGCCCAGCGCTTTAGTGTTAGTGTCGAATTAATTTTTTTGCGGCAGACTTGAAAAACTGCGAAATCAGGGGCAATCAAACAGCAATAGAAAAAAAAAAAAGAACCGACGTACTCATATTTTAGATGCCATCTTAAGGGTCACAAACTCCAAGCGGAACAGTTGGACCACTTCCGTACTTACAAACACAATCCGCCTCTTGCATAAAAAGCAGCGTCCTCCGGTTGCTCTGTTTCGGTAGGCCTTCTGAGCTTGTTTATGCCATAATTGAGACGTTTAAGTGCAAAGAAACAACCGCTTTGGATGTTTATCGAGGTCTTCCTGTTGCTCTATTCAACATATACGAGGTGATCGGTCGTTTGAGACGAGTACTAAATAGTCACTGATAAATCCCTGGCTAATCTATCTATTCAATCTCACAAGAACTGGTGATGAACGATTTCAATTTGATCCAACGCGAGTTTGTAAAACCTTAGCTACCAATTTCCAATTTTAAATAACAGTCGTCCCTCCACAGTTCACGCATTTTCGGCCACTCCAATCCATTAAAAACTCAAGATATCGAGCTTCTCAAATGATGGTCAAAATCAAATTTCTAGTCAAGTCGTCCGAATTTCAATGAAAAGAGAAGTAGCTCAACATGGGCGAGCAGCCTGTCTGCATTGAGCCTGGGCTACCTCCCTTGGCTGGTTCTTTACAACTAGAAAGTTTTGTAAACTTTCTAGTTGTCTAGTATGTTTATTCAATCATCTCCTTTATTCGTTACTTATTAACGGCAACGTCTACTTTGCGGTGCAGGTTTTACTGCTACTGATTATGAAGACTTGACGCTAATCAAGTTGTTTTAACATCTATTTTTCCCCTCTACTACCTATGTATCTTGCTGAGAAATAAAAAAAAATAATTCTGAACTAAACCATCACCTGGTCTACAAATTCCACGGATGATAAAAACCACCATCAAGCTAACCTCAGATCTATATTACTTATGCGTCTTTAGGTCCGTCTGCTACTAAAAGGCTACACTATTTTAATAAAAAGATAAGCACCATTGTCACGAACTTCGGTATATTTTCTTGCTACTTGCTATAGTTTAACGGTGTAATACGAATACCTAAATGTTGTGATAAAGTCACGCTTTTATTATTGCCGTCGTACCGGGCTCATGACCAAATTAACACTTTTTTAATGTTAAAAATACTTATGATTTTTTTTTGCGTAAGCATATCTAATTTCTTTTTCTGTTTTGAGTCCCTTAAACCTAAGCTTTCGGTGATATAAAAAATGTATTTCATAACTCTAATATAAACCCCATTTCAAAAAGCGAGGTATATAGTGAAATAGGTACCTTGATGGTATCACAAACGAACGTTACTTTTGCGCCCTTCTTAAGATGTTCAGCGGTATATCTTAATCCGAATAATAAAGAAACTCCTAAAAATGTCTGGTACGTTCTGGAAATAAAGAAGTTAGAAAAGAATTTGTAGATTGTTCTTCGTGCGCGTATCTCAACCCTATAAGTTAGGTTAAACTCTCACTTAGTATGATGAAAACTATCCCATCCTCAATAGCTATAGCGTTTTGTTATGTTCTTCTTTCATTTGTTTTAAATCAGGTTGGTACACACTATGTATAGCTGTTTCCAATATCGTCGATTTGCTAGTAAATTGATGAATACCAAAATAATAGCTGGCGACAATATTTGCAAAACTATACTGCTATTTCCTTCATTACAGTCCATCTTGAGAAATGATCATATTATTAACTGGCTACGAGGCTACCTAGAATCACGATCCCAGTTTGTTGAAATTGGCGGTTCTCGATCTTCTGATGCTTCGGTAATATCAGGCGTTCCGCAAGGTTCCGTCCTTGGACCCCTCTTATTCTTGATTTTCATTAATGACATTACTCGTAAAATTCCCGTGAAATTACGCTTGTTCGCCGATGACGCCATATTGTACACTAAAGTCCGTAATGTAAATGACCAAGTTCAACTTAATACTTGCCTTCGCAAAATTCAGGCTTGGTGCTCGACCTGGCAAATGTCATTAAACCCCATAAAAAGTGTCTACATGCACATTACTCGCAAACGCAAAATTCTAACTTATCAATACGCATTGGAGAGTCATATCCTTTCAGACGTCTCGTCCTAATGTACCTTGGAGTTCTAATTAGCAACGATTTACGTTGGAATACTCACGTTAAATACATAGTGCGTAAGTCACTGTCGAAACTATGGTACTTGCGTCGAAATTTCAAACAAGCTAGAGTGGATATTAAACTGACCGCTTATAATACATTTATTCGTTCTACTCTCGAATATGCTGCGGTCATATGGGATCCCTACACTGCACGGAATATTTCCTTACTTGAAAATGTACCAAAAAGAGCCGTCCGTTTTATTTTTAACAAATAAGGTTGTCTTGACTCGGTCTCAGCCCTTTATGAGCAGGCAGGCTTGCCTACATTGCAGCATAGACGTAAGGTGGACAGATTGAAGTTTATGTTCTGTCTAAGTTCCGGTCATGTAAACCTGAATAAATTTTTGTACATTACACCACTTGGGGTCCCAAGATATCCTTCCAGAAATCGAAATAGCAGAGCCTTTGCCGAGTTTAGCTGCAGAATGGATGCTTTCAAGTACTCATTTTTTTCCGCGAACAGTCAATGAGTAGAACAAGTTACCCGAGGAAATTGTTTATTCTTGCAGCTTGCCAGAATTTGTTATTAAACAACTACATGTAATGTTCTTCCTTTGCTCAGTGTGTATTATTTTTGTGAGCTGTGACTGTGACTGTGATATGCGTATTCTTTTGTTTCTTTGTTGTGTACCTTTTTGTTCTATTGGCGCGGTTGACCTTTCTATTTATGCTTCGTAGTGTATTTACATGAGAGCCCATTGTTCATTTTTAGGCACTGTCGACTGTTGGACTGCTGTTTTCTGCATATTTGAAGCATTTTGTCACTCCTACCATGTCTCCAAATTGGAGTATGTAGTATTTATCAATAAATAAATATATAAAAATCTCTTATTTATATTATTGCTTTGACAGTCTCCGCAAATGTGGCATTTTCTGCAGACTAGCTTTTGAAGATGACTAATGTCCTATAAGAAGATGAATCTAAATTTCTCAAGGTAATTAACTTTTTTGTTTTTAGAGCTTTTTGAAACATACCTTTAATGCGTAATTGACTTAAACAAACCACGAAACGATTTGTTTTTTTTTTTAACTTTCGCTAAATACTATTTAGAATCACTCCTTAACTTTATTATCTGAATAAACTTTCCTTAGTTTTTTTTTTTTTTTTTTTTCTAGGCAATGTCGGTCGCCACTAAAGTTAGAAAAATATGAGCATCATTCATCCCCTCAACTCGGAGCCAGAACACGCGGCCTCGTGGCCTGGTGCCTATCCTATGCCGCCAATGTCAATCATAGCCACACGCTGGGGTTGGCAAAGTAGAAAACGCGTGTTGAGCTCCAGGCATTGTTAGAGTTCGGCTATTCTCATCACCGCAGTGGTTGGACACCAACCACTACCCGAGTGTCCGCCGAGTCTTTGATTGTTACGAGCCAAAGTCGAGCGCTTACGCATTTCTCGTGCCCAATTCATAAGCCGCGCTCGATGTCGTCAGGCGGGTGGTTTGGATCCCGCAATTAGGTCATCAAGCATTGCGTAGGCTACACTGAAAGAAATAGTTCCCTTTTATCCTCGCAATTTCACCGCAACAAAGAAGCTTCTCAATCAGTGGCAGTCTGTCCGAGTATACTTCGGCCAGACTAGGACCAGTACGCCTTTGCAAAGTTAGAAATATTCCAACTTGATCTCGTTTCATGACCCCTTAAAGGGATGGTGAATCGAAATTTGAATTTAAAAAAAAAAATGCAGGAGATATAGGTGGGACGCTATAATCCCTACAACACTACTCGTAAGGCGATATCTCGAATGGACGGCCGTATTTTTGAAAAAAGAGGTTGAGATTGAACGAGGCCGACGAGGCGCGTGACGTCAACATATCTCGTTTCCTCCTCTCTTCGCTTGGCCCACTCAAGGCGGCGAGGCGGAGAAGACGCGAGGCCGTTCCGTATCCTCGAAGAAACAAGACGTAAGCATGTCTGTCAAATGCGCCTCCTTTTTTTGAAAAATAGGTCATCCGTTTGAGATATCGCTGTATGAGTGATGTTTCGGTGTTTGTAGCGTCCCGTTGCACGCTTTTGCCGCCGTGTTTTGTGGAATCCAGATTTCGGTTCAGCATCCCTTTAAAATAACACAGCGTTATTGAACAAATAAGTTTAAAAGTATGATAAGACGCCCTGGGAGCGATGTTAAGTGCGGGAGTACACATTAGTTACAAAAAACGTTTCCAGAGAAACAGAATTAACACAGTATTTACGTAGCGAGACCCATCTTAAGTTAGGAGTCCGAAACATTCTCCTGTTTCTAGATGTGAACTCTGAAATAGAAACGCGATTAGGTATCGCTCCTTGGACACTACAACCAACAAAAACAATCTAGTGACGATAGTATGCGAAATGTAATATTCTCAGAAAAAAAGAAACAACGCCCATAACTTTACGTCGGGAGATTCATTTTGAGTTAGGAGCGGTTCTGAAATATGCTTATATTTCTAGACGCCGAACAGAAAGCAGAATCGTACTTTCTAATAGACCCTTTCCGAAATTCAATCTGGCCACCTTGATCACTATCATCATCTGCGGAACGGCAACTGTGCCATACCAATGGCGGCCTTCTAGTGACTGATAAAGGAAGATGTTGAAGATGCTCCTAAGTGGATGATGCGAGGCCTGTACATTCGGGGGATCAGTACGACGCAACGTAGGAATGGAACACAAGAGCTACGTAAGCGTTTATTTCTAATAACTCAGATTCAGTCAATCTGCGGGCGGCACACAATCGGCTTTAAAGCACTTTGGTGCATAGAATTTTCTCGAGGCATCTGAATGGGTTGGAGCTTTGATCTAAATGCAGGTTCTTGGTCACCATCGAACTGAAAGTGATCGAGAAAGTACTCACACTGAACAATTCCTCGCGTGCCGTTGACTTGCAAAAGTGACGGTGCCGATATTGAGTCTCGCGACGTGCGCTAGAAACATTCGTTTGAGAAGTTACGTTTTTTTTTACATAACTCTCAAGTCTTAAAACATATTACGGTGGAGAGGGTTGGCAGGGGGAGGTTTTTTTTGTTTTTTTTTTTTTTAGCTATCTTAACTGAACACATTTTCGGAATAACCAGGTTCATTTTTTCCGCCATGCTATTTATTATCCCTAACCTTAGTGTGCACATTTCGAAAACGGCAATTTCAGGTGATGCCAAAACCAACATTACTATTTTCCTGCGCTCTCCAGTAAGGTGACGTCACACGTTGTGTAATTTGCAAGTCGACTAGGCAGTCTAAAAAGCAGCATATGGCGCATGCATGTTCTGTTCTTGTTTTGCTGGCGTGAGTTTAGCGAGGGTTCGTTTCAAACCATCAAACGTCTTGTAACCCTTCGGTAACGAGCTATATAATGTCCCATATTGTACCTGCATTCCAACATCTGGCATCACGTTTTGTTGTCAGTCTCTCAGCCTCTCAGACCTAATTTGAAAGTGCAATAGCTTCGCGAAAAATAATTATTGTGACTCAATTTGAGTCACTAGTTCTGATATGACTGATGTGATATCTGTTGAACATTTTTTTTAAGGCGAATCGGTGATTATAAAAATTTCGTTTTTAAAGAAAAAGAAAGACATCCCGATCTCCTGCTTGTCTTTTGCAGACGTCTTCGAGAATGCGGAGGCCCCTGGGGTGTCCCGGGCTGCTGCTGCTACCTCTGTGGCTCGCGCAACAGGTGAGTGGACGTCCTGGAAGGGATGCATTGGTGGGAAACAGAGGCCTCATCGAGGATCATTGGTACTTTCTCGGAAATAAAACAGGTAGAATATTACCCGTACAGCCATGACGTGATTGTAGTATTAGCTACCTGGATTGTTTATCTAATCGCTGGAGCGATTAAATGTCGTATGGCGTGTGCAGTCGTACTCCACACGTCGCTCTTTGCAACGGCGTTTGCTCCTACAAATAAGGGCAAACGTTAACGTATTCAGGACGCGAGCTGACTTCTAGACGAAGTTTGGTCATCATGCTGATGACCAAACTTTGATGTGAAGGCACGTAAATGTCTTTCGAGAATAATTCCACTTGAAAACAAAATTTCAGCTTCAAGAGTATTTCAGGTTTTCTCCGCCTTAACACTAGCCGGCAATGGAATAAACGATGCTGTCTTTGGTTCCGCATTCCAGTAAATGGACTCAACGTGCTTTCGAGATCTGAAACAAATAATTTGGTATACAGTTAGAGGATTTAGGAAGCAGTACGACATTCTTTCGAGGTCCTTTATTTTTCGTTTTTGTTAACACCAAGCTTCCTGATTGAAGGTGTCCTTGCTGAATTCCCTGAAAGTGGTGCCCAAAGACATGGAGGATATTGCCAGGAACAACACCTTGTCGACTGGTACGTACATTCCCTGCCGACGGGTGGGACGTGGTTTCCTCTGTGACGAAACTCGTCTGCACTGCCTTCGATACACGCATTCATTTCCAGTCCTCCTTGCATGTGCCTTCCTTCAGCCCTATCTTGTCTGCGTTGTTTAGTCTCTTTTGTTCTTTCTATGGTCACCAAATGTTTCTATGAAAACCGGCCAATACCGAAACCAAAGCCCGCCGGAATTACAACCCCCATTTCGCCCTTCCCTCATCACGTAACGCTCTCTGTAACCCACTACAAGGTCTGAAACTCTGCAGACAGGGCTAGCAACACGCATGAGCACTAGAGACGTCTTCGATGCAGAGAGCGTGGCGGAGGGGGAAAAGCAGTCAACAAAAACTCCCTAATAAAGAAAATATACTAAGAGTGCAGGTGAGCTGTGAATATTAACTATGTTGAATTAACATGCGACTTGTGAAGAAGAGAAACATCAAAACGTAAAGGAACAGAAAATATACAGGACGACGTCTTTTGAAACGTCGTCGAGACGTCCTTCTGTCTATTTCTGTTCCTTGTACGCCTTGATGTTTTTCTTATATTAATAACAATAAAAAGGTTTTTCCCCTCGTGCGTTGATGGTGGCGATTAAGAAAGAAAGCTGTATGGCACAGCTTGGCAAGTTCTTGATCGCCTACAAGGTACAGTAGCAGCAGCTCGACGGAAAAACAAAAGAGGCATTCACAAATCTTGATTACCACAATTTAACAAAGGGTGTTTCAAACATAATATATTTTATCATCGGCTATAACAAAAAAGTTACCTATTGGCCCTCGAAAGTTATGAGACCCCAAAAGTTTATCTCTTACTCAGATTCATTTGTGGAGAAGGTTAGTCGAATTTCTCTAAGGGACAATGCGCTGAATTCCAATCTTTTACTTTAAGTAGGTTAATTAATTTTGGGATAGAATGTTTAAGCATTTGTATGCCATAGTTCGTTCTTGCAGTGACCACCTCCCAACACTCGGCACGACGGGTAGAATACGGGTGTATTGTTTCAGAGAGCTGTCCAAGTTTTATCAAAAAGTTTGTACCCCTAATTTGTTTTAGTTTTAGACTAGTGACAATTCTCTAGTAAAATAGAGCGTGCATATTGATAACGCGAAAATTCTTCAATAAACTAGCTGTGTGGAGTCAAATGGATCGTCTTTTATCGCCCTTAGCGCTCTTTTTTCAATTGTATTTTTTTAGATTAGTTAACGTTTTTGTACCTTAGACTAAATTACAATAATTTATGTGAGAGTAAAACGACCAATTGTATAACATTAATTTCAAATTTGCAAGTAACATATGCGGTTTATCACTCCTACTTGTGACAACTTAAAAATAAGAAAGTTTATATGACAATCCCATTCATATTCTTGGTAAAAATGACACCTAAGAGCTTGAAACAGTCTGAAATCTCTATTTTGGATGAGGTAAAAACGATGTCTAATGTAATTGTGACTAGCTTATGTTTTGGGCAAAAAAGCACTGCTTTTGTTTTTTCGACGTTGATTTCTAGTGTATTAATACGACTTTACATTTCTAATGCAGATAAAGCCTGATTTGTCATTTCAAATAGCATGTCGACATTTTTAGCAGAGAAAGGTAAACTAGTGTTGTCGGCATAGTTGATGAATGTTGTATCATAGTTAATATTCACAGTATCATTAACGAAAATATTGAAAAGAAAAGGACCTAATATACATCCCTGTGGTACACCAGTAAGAATACGCTTCGAACTTGACGAATGTCCATCAATATAAACTAATTGGATTCGATGCTCTAGGTAAGACTTCACCAACAGCAAAGCATGCCCTCGAATCCAATATGTATCCAATTTTGCTAGTAAAATTTCTTGATTGAGGCAATCAAGATCGTTTGTGAAGTTTATGAATGCTGCAAGCACAATTTTTTTTCTTCAAGATTTTGCAAGATTAATTATTTCTGGGCGAGTAGGGCAGCCACGGTAGATTTATGCTTTATAAAAACAAACTGCGAATAAGTTATCAAGTTATGCTTAGTTGAAAAATTAGACGTGTATGAAGTACCTTTTCAGGTTCTTTACAAATACTGGCAATATAGAAATCGGTCTGTAAATACCCATATCATTCACACTCCCCTTTTTGTGTAGTACTGGCAATTTGGTTGTCTGAATTCGTTTAGAAAAAAAACACCGGTAACCAAGGGAATATTAGATATATGCGTTAGCGCTCACACCAATAAATGAACATACTTAACAGGCCTTATTTGTAAACTATCCACGTCACAAGCTCCACTATTCTTAGTTGTTATCTTTACATATTATAATTGTTTTGTATCATTATACCATCTAGTCATCATAAAAACATAAACTAGGAACGCAGTCCAGCATTATTAAAAAGTTATTTCTACAGCCTAAAACGTTATCTATGTGGACTAGTGGAAATGCTAAGCGCATAAAGTTTCTATGTCCGAGAGATTTGCGAAACGTTTAACTATTGAAGTTGATACACTGATAGAAACTTGATTCAGTGAGGGCTGTACCCGAATGGTGCCTGCATAATTGATAACATCGTTTTATTAAAAAGAGTGTACCTCTATTGGAATTAGGAAGTAGTAGCGATAGTGTCAATAAATCAAAAAACTACCTAGCGTGTAGAGTTTGTTTTAAGTTAGTAATTGCAAGTGACTTGCACCTTGATAATGAGATCTACGTAGGAGTCGCTGCAGCCCCCGCGTGTGTCGAAGGAGCGTGACCTGAGCTCGCCTTTCACGCAGTGTCCGTGGAGTCCGTGACGTGCACCCGCGAGCGCCTGACGACGAGCCTGCGGCTGGAGCCGGGGTTCCGGGGCGTGGTGTACGCCCGCGGCTACCCGCTGCGCTGCCGACAGGCGGGGGACGGGCGGCCCAGGCTGCGCCTCAGCCTGCCCGTGGCCGAGTGCGGCACCCGCATCGCAGAGCAACAGGTCGGTGCACTGCCGCCTCCTTCGAGGCGGCCAGGGGCGAGGCTCTACCGTTCGTTTTAACAACCGTAAAATTAATAAGAGAGATTGGCCAACATAATAGTACATAAAAACGTTCGTTTTTTTTTTTTTTTTTTCATGGCAATGATTGCATGAAATAAGTTGCCAACAACTACGGTTGGTAGTACAGAAGTCACCACACTTATTACGAGTTTGGGAGTGTGCGCTTGTGTGAGAATATTTCGTAATTAATGAACTTAAATGATCTCTTATAGGATATATATTGTTTTCTGTGTCTTTTTTGCTGTTCCTACTGTTTTTATTTGTGTCCCTTTGTGATGTCCACACTTGCTTAAATTCAGATGAGTCTGCAGTGTTAACAAAACAAATCGAAAAGTGTCGAGAAAAACTAGAGCCCACCAGGAACACAAATAACACTACGAACAAGAAAAAGGACAAGCAATTATAATTATAATATATTTATTCATCATATAGGTATAGTGGAAGATGAGGGGTGGGGGGAGCTGTCCAAGCAGCTTGACTGGCCCTGATCGCTCTTTGAAAGGGTGAACAACAGTGGCAATTAAAAATAATTAAAGCAAGACATGATATGATATATATTACAAGGTACTTACCTCATGAAAAACAACAACAAAGAACCACCAATAAATCAATAAGCACGTAGAACTATTCAACGAGGCAAGCGCTTATCTTGTTCACCTCGTCATTATTAGTAGTACTATTTGTGCCTTTGATACGTTTAATGAACAATAACAACAGGACATAGCAGCTAGGTTTAAGACTTCGGATAAGCGATCGTCAGACTTCACATTACCGGCACTGGACCGAAGGAGGGGTGAGAGAGAATTGCTTTTGAACGGTAAGGTAAGCCTGGGAGTCTGTTGTGGTCATGGTGATGATACAAGAAAAGCGAAGACTGCTCCTTAGGATGGAATAAACATGTGTCGTAACCCAAAGCCGAACATCGAAAACCTCTATCTGTGTGTCAGTATCGCTGATTTGTTAACAAACTTGGGTAAGAGGGGGTCGTTACCCCGTGTGCGATTGTTTGGGGTACAACATAAACCTTGCTTCCCGTGGCAACTATATACTTCGGTTCAGCTTTAGTCCAGAGTCGACGCTACGGAGTAGCGGCACCAATCAACAACGTCAGTTGCCACCCTGGCAAATAAGGTGCGTTTAAAATATTATTAATGAACCACTAATATACTTCAAATATCCTTTCCGAAATGTTTTATTAAAGTACAAAGTTAGTATACTTTTAGTGTATTATCCTTTACTAAGTGCGCCAATTACTGATTAACGTGAAGAGAGTACGGAACGTGACTCATATGGTAGACGTCGTCGTTCGTTAAAACAAGGGGAAGCAAGAGCACCCAAGTGGTGTTCAATGGTAAACAAAAACAAACAAACAGGGTCTCACCGCCGAGGACCAGGTTCTATATGGTACCTTCTGAAATCTATGTATATGGTATCGACACGCCTTTCCTGTTCCTTAAGATCAGAATAACGTGCACTTGTTCCTCAAGGAAATTACAAATCTGCCAAAAATATCATGGGCGTATGTTTACGACTACCTATTCGAGCTGTTTGGCCCATACACATGAGAACGACTTAAATCCTAGAAGTCCCTAAACACGTAAACGCACGTTCACACACTTGCAACCGAGTAGGACCGGCTGAGACAAGACCGGTTTTAAAGCCTCTTGTGACGGATTAGGACCAGATGCGCTGCTGCGGAGCAGGTTCTAAGCCATCGCAAGAGGCTTAAAGACCAGTCTTGTCTTAGCATGTCCTACTCGGTTGCAAGTGTGTGAACGAACCTTTAAGGTCTGTTCACACTCTTGCGACGTCTTAGAACTGGCTGCCTAGAAACCTCTTACAACGAGACGACACACTGGCGCCATCTATTGGGTAGCAGTGTAAACTTGCCGGTCCTGCATATTTTCTATTTCTCTCGCGCATTATCCTTTCTTTCTTGGCTCGAAAAACTTTTGTCAACGTTATAAATGAGCCTCTGTTATAGGTATTACGCACATTTGACCTCGGAAATCCCGCAAAACCTTTGCTCTTGTGAAATGCAGTTCCAGGGCCACCGCATAGACGCCAGAATGCCAGTGTGTTTCCTCGTCCTAAAAAAATTTGAGAGGCTTCGACAGGTCTCGTCTCTCTCGGTCGTACTCGGTTGCAAGAGTGTGAACGGGCCTTTAAAATACTTCGTGTACGGCAGGGCGTCGGCGAATTGCACCTACTTTCTCCGGGCGCCGAAGACATGCGCCGAGCTTCCCCACAGAGGAGGGGGGGGGGGGGGGGGGGGGGGGGGGCGAGCGAGGCGAGCGAGCCGGGCATTGGTTTTAGCAGACAACCTTCTGAAAGTTTTTATTGCGCTTCCTTCAGCCGGACGAGAGTCTCTTTACATTATTTTTGAAGTTTTGACTTGCTTGCGTTGGTATTTAGGTCTTCTTCACAGAGCAGCCTGTTACTTTGCATTTATACGTGCCGTAATGGCCCAGTTGGAACCTACTGTTCTACGGAGATGGCCGGTCCAGGGTCCACATCCTCGAATTTCTCGGGTTGCGCCATCTGTCGGCAGCACATCGAAATAGGCTAGCTATCACGGCTAGCACCGTCTGCTAATGCCGCCGTCCAGCGACCATCCAGACTCTGCGGCGTCCCTCGTTTCGAGATAGTCAAAAGAACTTGACTTATGACATTTTGTTCGTGCCAGTGCGCATCGGCCACTCAAAAGCATGACACAGGCCATTTCCAGGGCATAGGTCTCACGCAGTTGCTCGCTGGGATGCAAAGAGTCGTCGCGCATCCACCCAAACACAACGTAAACATAACAGAACCGGAAGTATTTATCTCCCCTTATAATGGCAGCCGGATTAAAGGAGCTGTGCAACGATATTCATTTGGAATGTTTTTCACTTTACACGAGCTTACTGGCACTAGTGGGACTCAAGGATACTCGCATGCAATGCCACTGGCCAAGAAACTCCTTTGTTGCGGTGTAATTTCAAGGACAAAAGCGATCATTTTCATTCAATCTCTCCCTTGCAAAATTCGATGACGTAACGCGGGGATCGCAGTACACCCGTATGACGATATTTGAATGCGGTTCATAGATTGGACCCGAGCATTGCGTGGGCACTCGATTTATGCTCGTGATAATTGATAGCTCGAGAAGCATTCGAGTAGTGGCCCGTGTCCAATCGCTGCAACGACGACAATAGCCGAGCCATAACAATGTCTGAAACTCAGCGCGTGTCCTGTGCTTTGCCAACCCCAGCGCGTGGCTATGATCAACATTGGCGGCATATAATCGGCTCCAGATCACGTGGCCGCTTGTTCTGGCTGCGAGTTGAGGGCGTGAACGCTGCTCGTTGTTTTTTAATTTTTTTCTGGGACTTCTAATGCGTCGGGTGAAAAACGAAGGCGTGTTTCATAGGTCATTAACGTCAAGGATCCGTTCTAAGCGGTATTTGCGCAAAGTAAAAAAATTGTTGCATAGCCCCTTTAACGTAAGCGCGACATGACGTCTGTACCTTTACATGTTGGAACAGTGGGATCCCGGCTTAACCTCGAACGGCGCGCCGGGCTGGGAGGGACCTACACTCCAAACAGGACGTTCGCGGCTTGTCGTACAATGTTAGCAGGCGTCTCTTGCTGAAGTAGACACCACCAAGCGTCGAGAGATTCTTAAAATTTATTTATAGAACATGCAGGTGTTATCTTCGGCCGAGAAAAAGCACAATCAATAAAATAAAATACCCGAACCAGTAACAAATCTAAATATTAGAAAAATATCTGAAGTGTCAAAGCGCATATCAGAATGCGTCAGAAGCTCCTCCCACACCCGCATCGCCGCCAGCCCGTATTCTCGCGAAAGGGCAAATGGCCCGCTACCACTTCGCGCCGACGTCTTTGGGGATTAGTAAATACTGCTTAGCCGCAAGAAGTAGAAGTCAGGCTGCACACAGAAATAACACACCATAATCCGAGCAAACCCAGCAATCCATGACCGGGCCCTTCATGCGCGCTATGATGTTGTCTTTCTCTTTCACACGCCCACAGGTCACATGACTCGACATGGCAACTGCATTTCCTGGTTGGTCCACATTCGCGCAGATCAATGACGTTCTCTAGCACATCCCAACACGGCGGAAAACTTAAGCGGCTCAGCATCGCTCAAAATGTCAGAGCACAGGAGCCTCTCTCACAAACGTGTATAGTTACAGTGTCTGGAGCCCTGGAACAACGTTGCCTGGATCCAGGGCTAGGATGTGGCTGGGAGGGCCTATTAAGATTGTTAGGTTGCTTGTAAGTTCTCTTAATTCAAAATAAACTCTTTTTTGCCTATTTGAATTTTAAGGCAAATCAGGCGTTAAAGTGATCAGACAGATTTAAAAACATTTGCTTAGAGTAGCAGATGTTCCCAACATTTCGGCAGCTGTTTAGCACGCCTGGACTGAATTAATTTTCAAGCTTGTTAGTTTGGTTTCGGTATGTCCTGCCATGGGATCACGCGGATTACGCACAACAACTTGCTAGTGCTCGTCGGAAATACCATTCGGGCACCAATATTGTGTTTTCGTGGGGGTCCGGGGAGCGGCGGGGGCCAGTGGCAGATTGTACTAACTTTGGTGCTAGCGCACCGCAGCTCGGAGTCAAAACCCAAGAAGTTTGCGTTCGATCCCCGCCCCTGCCAGTTTCTACCTGGATGAGCATCGTACGAGAAAATGCCAGGCTAGCGGTCGCACTGTGCAGATGAGACATCCGACGCCCCTGAGTGCAGTGACTTCACACTAACAAAACTTACACACAGCAGAATAGTTCCTACTAGCGCATTAGTTAAAGCTCACCGCAAGTACTTGGTACTTCTGGGACAACATCGTGAAACCCGCGAAGGTCCCCGTATGAGCAATGTTTAGTTTCCATTCATTCTTATTACACGTCAGGAAAAAAGAACGAAAAATATGCGCAAACGCAAAGGGTAGCAATTAGCTCAAAAGCCTGGGAAAGTAGCGCCATTGCCTTCACTGCCTTCTAGCCGTACACAAGCAGGTACTAACCTACAGATGACAAAAGTCTCGCAAGGCGATTGGCATTTTGGTTTCTGTTGCCATGGCAATCGCCATTTCGGTCCCACCCAATCTTCGAAGCTTTGAAAGGGTCGCGCTGAACCAGTTGCTCCGAGATCGCTATAAAGCTTCATCATACTGAAAGCGTTCCTCGCCAATATAAAGATCTTTGGCACTGTGAATGCAATGGGCCTCCTGCGTTCCCCAGGGGGTGCTCCGAAAAGGGACTTGTTAGGCCTTGTTTTGGGTAGTACAAACTTTAGCGTCTCAAACTGTCACGCATGCAGAAGCGTGCCAGCTCTGGTGCCGAGCACGAGATCACGATGAAAATACAAAGAAACAACAAACATTCGAACGCCGTCAAAGCTAAGACGCTAAGCGCGTGAGCCACAAGAACAGCCGTTCCGCGCGTTCCAAAGTAGACATGACAAAGAAAAAGAAAAATTAAAGCGTCGCTTCACAGGTGTTTTGACGTCACCATCCAGAGATAAGAGACGCGTATCCTAGCGGTGGTGTCATGAATTCGGCACTTTTGGTTGTCTTGCGGCGTTGAGTCTGGCCGATTTCTGGCGTCCAAAAGTGTTTTTTCGTTCTTCAGAACCAGACAGAATTAAAAAAACCTCAAACAACGTGCCATAAGTAGTGCGAGGCTCAATCAAGTGAGCTTGTACTACCCAAAATGAGGGCGCTACAGTTTGTTCAAAGCTTCAGCGCAGGAGGCCTATCATCATGTTTACCTCCACACATCTATTACAATGATATTGGTAGTGTAGTGTATTTCAAAACAGAAATAATGTTTTAACGTCGCCAAGCACAAACGCCACATCTAGTGGCAGTTGCGAAGCTGTGCGCTTGTTTCGCCGGTGTTTGGATAACAAAATTTGGTTATGCGAGAACTGTCCAAATAAAGCGACTTGTCACCGGAAATTTCAATCGGCTCACCAAGAATGGTCAAGGAGAATGCGCCCATTCCATGGAACAAAATGGCGACCCCACGGGGAGCTTAATTGGCGCTACTTACCCACGATCCAGTGACTTTGCCGTAAATACGTAGTACTTAACTGACTCACGTGCTTATGTGCACATGTATACAGCTAAAGAAAGGGACAAAAGCTCGTCTATACTTACGTGAAAACGTTCTTCCTGGTATGGTCTTCACGTGATTTTCGCATCCGAACGCTACGCACCAACCCACCATGCATAGTCAATTCAAGTGCTTTCAGCATGTCCAGAAAACATACGTGACACTGCGTCAAAATTATAATTACGCCACACCACAATGAACTCAAGAAATTACTGTACGCCTCCACTACGGCGGCCACAGCGTTCCAGGCATTTTGCCCCTGGCAAGATTGGGCGCGCCGGCGTCAGCGCTAGGGCACCCCAGAGCCGTATATGTAGAGAGTTTGGTCAATGGGAGGCGCGGGCAGAGCCAGGGCGTGCGGCAGACACGGAAAGAGGGCTTGCCATGCTCTTTTGACCAACCATGCAGAAGCCGAAAAGAATCTCCTAGCGGTGGTAGCGAGAAACAGTTCTGATCAAAGGCCTATGTTCGTAAATGGTTTTAATAAGCGCGTAAGAGTGATGTGTAGTAACTCTTTGTGGTTGAAAATAGGGTACACGTGTTGTTTTCATCATGATCATGCAGAAAGATGTAAGAAACGAATGCGCCGCTCAACTCTGTTTTGCTCGCACAGAGTGTGACCGCTCAGACGGCAGATTCCCGGCCCTCGGCGCTTGGCGTACGGATTATGTCGATCGTTCCGCTAGTCGCACTGTTCCACCATCATTTTGGATGAGCGTGGTTGAAACATCACGTGTACCATATTTTCAGTCATCGAAAGTTACTCCAATGCAGTTATCAGGTTTGTTTCTTGCGACCACCGCCAGGGTATTATTCCCGGCTTCTGGTTGGTCACATTCGAATTTCTGAAGACGCCCTGGAACACGCCCAGCCCGCTTTCGGCCAATGGCGCCTCCTCTTTGTCTCATATACTTCCCAACGAATGGCCAAACTCTCTACATATACGGCCCTGGGGCACCCCCTAAACTCCAGAGGTTATCTCACTGATCTCAATCACAATTGCTGGATCGCGTTTGACCAGCTCCGCCTATCAAGGAGGTTATAATGGGCAGGAGGTGGCGTCCCTATCCCCAATGCATGGAGCGAAGTGTAACGGAAGTAGGCGTGGCCACGAGCCGCGACGAGCATTTCTTGACCAATGGGAAGCCTAGTGAGTGGGCGCCGCCATTAATTTCGGTGCAAACAACCGCGTTGCGATGACATTTCCGTGGCAACGCGATTGTGTGCACCGAAAGTAATGGCGGCACCCACTGGTATTTGAAACAGCGCTTAACGGGAGACTTTTAAACCGGTATGGTCGGAATTGGATGAGATTATTATAAACGAACGCCTGGTTGCCCAGCAGAAAGTAAGTGACTAGAGTTGAGACGCTCTAGACGACGCACCGACTGAATCGGTGTCGAACAGGCGAGATTTCGAGCCCAACACTTGCCTGACCAGTAGGACTAGGAAGTCGGCGTGTAGCGGACGCTCTCGGCACCGCGCGACCGCGCCTGGAGCGTCGTCTCGAACGAGTCGTCGTAGCGCGGCTTTGGAAAGCGATCGCGAGTCAGTCATCGTAGGCACGAACGCTGAGAAGGGCATCGCGGGTTGAGAAAGCCGTACAAATTCTGCTTCGAGAAGATGTTGGTTTCACTCCGCCGTGATGAGTATTCGGGTTCGCATCGAAACATCTTTTGGTGCGCCGATCGAATCGAAAGCCAGCCGCGACAGCGAGCAGACGAAGCAGACCGCAGGCACGGAACAGACGTAAGCCTAACGACCGAGCGGAGAGCAGACGATGGGAGCATGGTTGAATTTAGTTTGGATGAGAGAGCGTTGGTGCGCGGGGCAGTCTGGGATTGGGTTGTTCTTCCGGCGTCGCTGGGTATGACGTCATGCCGGGTCCTGCCCTATTTAAACGTCCTTGTTCGCCTATGGACGGGAATGCGGCCACGGTCGGCCATCTTTAGGTAGAGTTATATCATCTCTAGCCATCATAGTAATATGGCGGACAGCACAATGGCGGCAGGCTGCCATAAAATAGCCGTAGATCTAGTACACTGTACCGTGGGTGATATTTCGTGCTTGATTGAAGTTGTTCGACGAAGCAAATTCTTGAAATCCGGCGTGAACGGTAGCCTCATCTTTGAGGACCCGGCGAAGGTTCTACGAAAGCGCAGCACCGAAGGAAAGCAGCGCAGCTTGCATCGAAAGCAGACTACGTACCGGCGTCTGCTTTCGATGCTTCTTTCGATGCGACTTTCGATGCGTGTTGTGCTGCTTTTCCCCGGTGCTGCGCGATTTCGTGAAACTTTCACCGGGTTCTCAAAAACCGGGCTACCGTTCACGCCGGGTTTTAAAAACATGTTTCGTTAAACAATTTCAATCAATCATGGAATATCACCCACGCTATTTTGATGGCAGCCTGCCACCACAACTGCCAAAACGCCATCTGCCATGGATGCCATGGTGGCTGCCAAGTGGCTTCAGCAGCTGTATCTTGGCTAGAGGTGATATAACTCTACCTAAAGATGGCCGCCAGTGACCGCATTCACGGAGCGGGCAAACGCGATCCAGCAATTGTCATTGAGATCAGTGGGTTATATATACACCAACTCATGTTTACAAACAAACCGGAGCTACCCTAGCGGACGCCACCGGCGCCGCGCATGCGCGATGGGGGTGTGGGCAAGAAGCTCGCCGTCGCCCATAAAGAAACCATTGAAATGCGATGTTGTCGGCGTCGGTGTGAGTCCCCCTTCCCTTTTTCGAGTTCGAATTGTTGATTCTACGCCTTCCTGGCGACGTCTGACTATCTTGAACGGCGTCAGCGAAGTTACCGAGGCTCGTTACACCGCGAAACTTCGCGTGAATAATGTGACATGTGGCGATTCATTCCTCGTCGACGCCGCAGTATGTACGCTAAAGCCTGATTCGCATGATGAGATTTCGCTCGCAATTTTCAGTCGCGACGCCGCTCGGGCTGCAAAAGCGTGAACCGTAGCTGAGATAATCGACGTCGATACTGAAAATCGCAAGCAGAATCGCACCAAGTGAATTAGGCATAACAAGTCGATGATGGTCACTGGTAACAATGATCAACATCTCCTTGTATCTACTGTTTACATCGAGCCTGCTTACCAACCTTCAAATTGAAGTCTTTTGAGGCCTGCACTTACTTCTTATCGCAAGTACCGGGCCAACATTTGGTCTACGGGCCGGCGTCATCTGAGAGAGCAGACGACAAGCAGAAACATTTGAAAGAGCAGACGACAGTTCGAAAGATCAGGCGGCCGTTTGAACTTGAAGACGCACTGAACGTAGTCCGCAGGTGGTCCGCACAACTTGACGGTTCTCTGGCGTTCATGTTGGAACAAAGCAAATAAATCTGATGACCACAAGTATCCATGAATTCAACCCAAAGTGCTTCCCGCCCAAGCAATCGTGGTCTGACGGCGTCTAGTTTTTCCTTTTCACGGCACATATCCACGTTCTCGGACGAACCGAGCACATGAAAACTGACCTTCAAACCTTTCTCGACAGTTTTGGTACGGCCCCAGTCGCGGCGTTTTGACGAGAAGGCAGGTTTTTGTCTGGTTCCTTTCAAAACAACGCAGGAATACACGTCTGGCATGGGGACTTCTGCCCACAGCCCCAGACCGGAAGTGCGACCGACGCGCCACCACCGCGCCGTGACGTCACAGAGTTGAGTTCGTGTATAACCTTCCTGGTCCAGACCTCGCATCGAACGGATTAAGAATATCATTCCTGGACGTCTAGTGTGTCTGTGTGATCTCGAAAGCATGTCGCTTTGTTACTGTCTCTCGGCGAGAATGGCACCTGCTTCGATCATTGCAGCAGAAGAATGCGGCGAGATTTGTACTCGCGGTAAAATCAAAGTTCGACACCGTCCCTGGACGGCGTATTGATTCCTTTTTTTCTATTCGGCCCTACACGTTCGATTTCTTATAAATAAACGTAAACAGAACTTTCCGTTAGCAAACGTATCCTGTCCGCTTACTGCTATGCCGGGGAACTACAACGCGCCATATGTTTTGAACGCAATTTGAACGCAATTTGAAAACGGCAGCCGGCGGCGGAGAAGTTCTTGCCGCGACACCTACTGCCATTTTTGCTGAGAGTTCCCGGACTCGCCGTAGGAGCGTGTATACGTACTGCACAGAGGGGCCGTAGTCGCAAATGACGCAGCCATAGCTGAGGCACGACGTAAATGTCTCAGCCGGTGGCAAGTGTGTGACACGGTGCTGATTTTATGCTCGTGAGAGTTCAGTTTCACAATATTAGCAAGAGCAGACGCGAGTGCTCCTTGACTCGCGATGAAAAATGAGGCTTATTAAAATTATATACACTCTAAGAGATACGGGGTGTATAGGGGTACACCCCTTGTTCCCTATGTATCACCCCAAAACAACAATTCGACGTTCAGTCCCCAGACGTCGAACCGACGATACCAACTTCCACGAGCGGCTTGATAGTCGACCTGTAAAGCTAATACACGCATTAAGGGCTACAGTAAGACAACCAGATTTTTTTTTGGCCCTGCTGCAAAACCCCAGTGTTTCTTTTTCTAGGCAATTTATACGCAGATTAGCTATTTAATTTGTTATATTCAACAGTTATCAAGCCGCTCGTAAACGTTAATATCGCCAGCTTGACGTCAGTGTACTAAACGTCAAAATCTAGGTTTGGGGTGTTACATATGAAACAAGGGGTGTACCCCTATACACCCCCTATTTCTAAGAGTATATGCATTTACTGCGGTTGCAACCATGTTCAACACGATCAAATGAACGTTAGCTGCTACAAAAGACCAGCCAAAGGCGAATACAACATATTGGGAGTTCAAAAAATAAAATCAAACTTGATGTCACGGGCAGCGTTCGGTTGCTGGGGCGACTGGTACATCTCCCAACATGACGGAAACACGCCAGACGGCACCCGCGTCGTCCGAAACAAAATCTCCCAAGAGCCTCTCTCGATAACGTCTATAGCAAACAACTTCAGGCAGGGAAAGACGGCTCAGCTGTTTCCCATTTCTACGGCTCCAATTGCGCGCAGGACGGCCGTCTGCTGTACGAGACGCAGCTGTACGTGCAGTTCGACCGGCACGTTCAGCAGGGCATGGACACGGTGCTGCACGTCAACTGCTCTCCTCCGGCGCACCCGCAGAACCGCGACATCCTGGTCAGCAGCAGCATGGGCAACAAGGCGCCTTCCTCCCGGAGACGCTTTCCGCCCAAAGTCAGGCCGCCCAGCGAGACCACCTCCACCCAAGTCGCCGCTACAACGGTAAACTCCGACACTGTGGCCGGCGCGTCACGTGACATGACATCACGTCCCGGAGGCCTGCACGGGCGCTGACTGGATTCGAGTGCCGCGTCAGCCTTCGGCGTTGGACTATGATAGGAAACGAGTCCCACGCGAACGCTGACGCGGTACTCGCATCCAATCAGCGCTCGTGCAGGCCTCCGGGACGTGACGTCATGCCACGCGACGCGCAGGCTTTGAAAGCTGTCTAGGAGGTGTTTTTAGTAGGTCGTTCCGATAACTGCGATAAGAATACCCGATAATGAAACGGTGCATGCGCAAAGCCACCGGTGGAATATCGGTTATTGTTGTCGGAGTTACCGGAAAGATCCACTAAAGCTCCTAACTAGGGAGTTTTTGCAGGATCGTACCGATTCGTCTGATAAGTAAATCCGACAACGGTACAATCCACGCGCGAAGGCGTTGGCGGAGTATCGGGCATCCCTATCGGAGTTATCAGAACGATCTACTAAAAGTCCCTAGAGACAGCAACTTAATTGCGTTAAGAGTAAAGAGTGTATAAACGTCCTATATGCGTTCCAGCCCAGAGACAATGAGCGGACTAAATTTGGCGCCATCAAACGTGCATATCTTGCAATGAAGTAGGTGACCAGACTTGTGCCTATCTCAAATACTCTACTCAAGATACTGTATCTTAAATACTTTTTGGAGTATCTTGGTATCTTGCAAATAACTTTGATAGAGAGTATTTAATACTCTATCTTAATTACAATTCCGAGTATCTTGTACTCATTATCTTAAATACATTTTGACATTCCGCCATTTTCCGAGTTTTTCGGTATGAAGTGGGGTGGGCGTGGCACGAGGAAACGTGAACATTCTTTCGAGCAACCGAATCCTGTTGCTAGCTCCGATTAGCTACGGTGACTTAGATTGAGCTCGTAAAAATATCGCTTTCTTGCCGACTGTGACTCATATTTCAGCCGAAAGTTCGTACAATAAAGGTTCTCTCCTCGCCTTCCCAAAGGCGCCTTTTGTTTCCCCCCAAAAAATCCTCAAACTAAAGGTGTGGTTTTACGTAAGTAAAGATGCCACCCGGAGGCGAAAGCAGACCGGGAAACGACCTACGAGAACAATGCAGACTTAAGTGTCAAGAAATAACAAATAGAAGAAAATGAGAAGTGGACACACACAAAAAAGTAGACATTTTTATTTTGCTTTTTGTATATTTGACCCCGCTAGGGCAAAACGTCAAGGTTTTTTTTTTTTTTTTTTTTGTGTTGTCAGCCCGGCGCTTATTGCTCTCGCGAACACTGAGCAGAGAACAGGACAGGAAACGAACTGCGAGCAGGGTGACGTGCCGTGGCTATTATGTGGGTTCTCTTTGTTATCCATTCACTCATATCCGTGTCTGAAGTTCGTTTATAGTGAACTCCCCGTATAGCGAATATGGATTGTAGTTAAACGATGCGTCTAAGATGCGCCGCAGGATGTGATATTCAGCGATGTCACTATCGGCGAGGCGCGCTATCCCGTTTGTTGTCCCCACACCTCAGTGTTTACCCAACACAAGGCCTGTGCACGTGCTTACAGGCCTTGTGGGAATGTCCATGACGTTAGGTGCCGGATCTGTCCCGAAAGAAGTCTTCAGAGGATGCGAGCTTGACCCACTTCGGCTTTTGTGTTTAGCTGAGGACCGTGCATGCTGCATCGTTCATGCAGGCCGGAATGGTAACAAAAGAGCCCCTCCTCCCCCTCACCGGAGAACACGAACTCCAGCCAAACGCTGACGCCGCGATCGCTGAGCCATTGTATTTGTTGTCCTCATCCATCTAGTTCTAAAGTTAACCGCTTGCGGCGCCACGGTCTGATCTTCTCCCCAATAGCTAAAGCGACCTCTTTCTTGTTGTCCCAGAACTGTTTTGTAACATCTATCAGTGATACTGCCACGCACGTCGCCCAGCGAGCGCGTGGCCGGATGGTTACCGCGCTTGGCTCTCGCGCGGAGGCTCTCGCGCGGAGGCTCCGGGTTCGATACCAGAAAGCGGACTTGTCTTTTCTTTATTCCTTCAACTTGACATTCTGGTAAGTTCGAGGATTTTGTCGTCTGATTGCGTTACGAAAGTTCTACGCGCCGAACTTTCTACGCCGAATGTTCCAGAAACACACGCGGGTACAAAAGGTGCTCCGAGTGGCGGTCCGGAGTCAGTCTCGCCCCAGCGGTCGATCCTGCTGTTTCGCTGACATGGACGCCTGCGACGCTAGCCTTTCTCTTTTGTTTTGGGAACAAGTTCGCCCCATTAAACGTTTAGTTTCTTCAGTTATTCGCCGCGTCATCATTTATCATTCGTGACAATATTTTGCTCTTTATAGTCGGACTGCATAAAATAGCCCTACGATACTTTTTTTTCGTTTTCTGTTGTTGCGTGCTAATAAACCATTCTGGTAACCCAGGTTTGCGTAGCTAAATAACTGCCGTTGTCAATGATGTCGATAAAAATTAAGCAATGCGGAAGTATCTTCAAAAGTAACTGAAATACATTTCTAAGTATCTGTACTCTACTCAAGATACTTTACAGTGAAAGTAACTTGAGTAGTATTTTAAATACTTTATGACGCAGGTATTTAGTAACTTAACTTAAATACTTTTATCGAGTATTTTGTCCAACACTGAGTAGGTCATATCAGCTGCCGCAGTGGTGGCCTTGCTGCTGAGCGTGTACCTTCTCCAGCATGCATTTCGCACCAGCGGATTCTTTTTTTCTTGGCCAGAATGAGTGACTATCAGCACCATGCGATGGCGTTACGTGCGACCCATATATAAGTACAATTTTATGTTTGTATAAATCTGCATCGCCCGATGGGCGTTATATTGGTATACCCGCCAATGACATTCTTGACTTTCGTTACATCGTGATAAATGTTCCTTAATAAAAAAACTACTGCCCCAGATTCTTTTTTTTTTAATAGAGTTAAGTAGATATAATTGAAATGGCCTTCCTCTCAGACTAATACGAATAAATTAAAAAACAAGTGGTTCCCATCTTTCCAACACATATAATATGTCAAATTTTAAAAGTCGCCATCAAGTTGCATGCTGGATTCTCCCGGCTGATCTTCTAAGGTCAACCGAAATACATAAATACTTCCAATTGATAGCATTCAGATTACATCATTTGTTCTGCCTTTTAAACGTTGTGGTCACGGTGTGCATTCCGAAACTTACGTATGCTCGTTTCTGCCTGCTACTCCGGTGTGCATGTGCATGTGCATGTGCGTGTGTGTGTGTGTGTGTGTGTGTGTGTGTGTGTGTGTGTGTGTGTGTGTGTGTGTGTGTGTGTGTGTGTGTGTGTGTGTGTGTGTGTGCGTGCGTGTGTGTGTGTTTTTCTTCTCACCAGTTTCAGTTTGTTGTTTTACATTTGTTTTTTTTGTGTGAATACCGCCTGTTTTTTATTTTTTTTTAAGGTTCATTCACGTGATTGAGCGAACGTGTGCATGATATAAACGTCAGGTGTTTCCCAAGGAGTACCACGGAGAAAGTAAGTCAGGGACTCGAAGTACGATCGTGATGAGTCAAGTCGTGGTTATATTTCCTCAATCACTTCAATAGCAAAATTCTAGAGAACCAGTCGTTGACTTGCGCGCCATAGTCATTGCCAAGCGAGACCAAGCCCGATAGCTGCGCTCTCAACCTCCCAGTATGAAAACCCAGATTCCGCGTCAGAACCGGAATGATAAAAATAAAAATTGCTTCCATTCCGTAAACAAATTTGTTTCTGGACGAAACAGCACCTATTCAAATCTTCGTCCAACGGTGCGGAACCATGGCAAAGGCCTAATCGTTCCTTGATACGCGAGTTGAGTTGAAAAAAACGTCTTTATTTAATGCCATGCTAATTTTTATAATTCAGGGTAGACGTAGTTTGAGCTAAGTAGGCTAAGGCTAGACCCTCTGGAGTCAGTGTTTCAGGCGCACACTCATAAATAGGAGGTGTTGTACTTATATCTCTTGTCCCGTATACGACACCCCAAAACTTCAGTTCGTCGTACAGCGTACTGACGTCTAACCGATGGTACTAACTTTCACAAGAGACTTGATAGCCGAGTGGTATAACTTATTAAAATAGCTAATGTACGGGTTACTGTCTAAACAAAAATGTAATCGGAGTTTTTTTGTTTTTTTTTGGCTCTACTGCAAAACCTGAATATTTTTTTATTTTTTTTTTTGTAGTCTCTGATACGTACTTTAGCTGTTTAATGAGTTCTTATGTCACCGTTATCAAGCCCGTCGTAAACGTTAAGGCCGTCGGTGTTTGACGTCAGTGCGCTGTACGTCGAACTAAAGTTTTGGGGTGTATTTTATTGGACAAAAAATGCAAAACTTGTCTTTTTTTTTATAGATTGCAAATTGCTCGAATTCGCACTGCTAATCCAGAATAACGCCGTACAAAACCCGCCGGAATTTTACTCTCTTTTTACTTTTCTTGGTATTCGTACACTTAAAGGGGCCCTGCAATCATATTTAAGCGTCTGCCTTTTTTGCGGTTTCCACGTCTCTTGGGGTTCGGGAAAGCCAGCGGGCATGGAGAGAGTAACTAAATATCAGTGCGTCATATTTTAACCGGACGACGCGGAAACCTCCTCCGCCTACGAGGGCGACCCACGTTGCCGAAAGCGCGCGAAATGTGACGTCTTTGGTCCTGGGCTTACTACTGGTCAGAGCCGCTAAAAGCTTTTTTTTTTAGTCGAGATACAAAATATAAGTGTCGCGAACCGTTTCAATTATGTATGAAACTAGTTTTTGTTCAGTATTTTAGATCAGAAAAGAAACAAATGCAGTTTGTAAAGTACGAAAACAAGAAATGATCCGTCGACGTGCCCGCCACCAAGCGGCGGAAAAAACGGCGCATACTAGAAAGGGCTAGTGGGATGAGGCCCCGACGAACGGCGAGCGTAGAAAAATCCCGGGTGTACGCGGCGGCGCTGCAATCGTATACCGGCTCGAGCATCCGACCGCTTCCGAGCGTTTTGAAGGCCTTCGGCGCGGGCTTGGTTGGCGATTTGGCCATTTGGCGGTATGGCAGCGCGAAGTGGCTCCCGTTCTGAACTAATCTTTACTCCGTGTTTGCTTTCGTTTGTGGCCAATGAAGTGTTATGCCGAATTAGTTTTTAATCGCGCAGCAAATGCACTGCGAGCCGCCCTGGCCGCCCGCTTCATACAGCCTATCCAAAACTAGAGCACTATATAGCTCCTACAGAGCAGAGTAGCGCAATCCTTTGATCCGCGTGTTTTGCCGACAACATGGCCGACAGAGCAGCTCGGCGCGAGTCACGTAGTACTAAGGGTTCCAGGAGGCGGCCCGCCCTATGGGAGAATACATGGAGATCGACGCAACACGACTAATTAAAAAATAAACGGCGAGTTCACACTTTTCAAAACTAGTCTGTCGTGAAGTTGCTAATGCACTAAACACTTTATCAAGGTTTTAATAATATCAGATGCGTGTGCAAATTTTGAGAAGGCAATTTCCAAGGCAATGGCGTTTGAAGCAGACGATGTTTGCACGCAGCGGAGATGGGCTCTTTGGGTTGGCCGGAGCGGGTCACGTGGACGCTGTGACGTTGCCGCGTCGTCTGCTGCGTGATGCCTCTCGTGCAATTTTTAAAAACAAATTACGTCCTTACTTGGCACAGAACTCAGCGCAAATGATTCTAAAATGTTCCTTTATTATGTCAAAAACTATTGTCGTTCCGTACATCTCCACAACATTGAAGAAACAACGATTTTCTCACGTTCCCCATGCATTTCTGACCGGAGTTGGAACCTCCGGGCGTTCGCCGCTAGTCGCCGAGAGACGGCGTTCTAGATTGCGCTACTCTGCTCCGAAGGAGCTATATAGTGCTCTATCCAAAACATGCTTTAGTGGCGCCCTCTCGAGCCGTCGACACGGAGGGCGGCAGCCGTGAACGCTCGATGAGCCCACTACCCTTCCTCTAGTTCACGGCCACTCAAGCCAGGGCCTACGACGTCATGAAGGAGGTTATTTTTCGCTTGTTTTTGTAATTCTAATTTGCCTATAACTTTTAAAATAAAGCGAAATTTGAGAAAAGAAAAGTTTCATTAAGTTACTACGTTCAGTGCGCTCAGGTTCGGTGCAAAATAAAAACCAGTAAAAAAGTCATTGCAGGGCCCCTTTAACACGGCTTTAATCAAATTCACTATAAAATGCTTACATGCGATAGTTATAAAGAAGCAGAGCATTGCGCTTTGAAGTGGCAGCAGCAAATTAAGTCAAGTAAGATCGCTGCGAAAGTTATTCACTAATATTCAAAAAAAAAAGTTTCGTCTTGAAAATCGTAAAAATATCGCCTACCTGCTTTTCTTTCTTGTATCCCTAAGCACATTGAGAATTCAATTCGCAACCCATCATGCATCTGTATAACCCCACAAAATACGCACAAATATAGGAACAAACAAGCGCAAAAATATACGATGACGTTCATGGCGCGTCTATAGGATACATTATGTTACGTAACGCGCTTTTCTTGCCCACTGTTGCCCAGTGGGGATGCTACCGGTGATAAGGGTATGAAGCGGTCACGCTTAAATGTTTGTTTCTCTGCAGATAATGAATAATTTTATGATATCTGTTCTTAAGATGCCCAAGAGGTGTGATTTAATGCATAAAAGAACCTTATTTTAAGGCTAGGTGGCCATAAACAAATTGCCAGAGCCAGACCTACAAAACAGCCTGGTAACTTTTGTATAATTAAAAATGTTGTACGCTATTGTCACTTTCGTATTTATAGCTTGTATAACTATTCCTACCTCAGTCTCAAGTGTCTTCCACCTACTGTAATGCCCAGACATGTACACGTTACCCAAGAAAGTAGCAAAATACCCTTACTCATTACTCGCTCAAAAAGTAACTAAGTACGTACGTTACTTGTTACCGATTGTCAATAAAAAAAAAACGCGTTACTTTAGCTTAAATATAGCGAGTCACTTTTCTCGTTTGTTTGACGACCATAAACATAACTGCTTCTGTATTGTGGTTCATTGTTTTCTTTTCAGTAGTCGTTGCACTTAGAGAGCAGTAGTTGCCTCTCGAAGTTTTCATGAAATATGTTTCCCCGTTTCCTTGAGAATACATCTCCGACGACACTATATAAGTAGACGTTCTACCATAGCCTCCTATATACTGACAAAGCCTGGCAGATCGGCACGAGAAGTGGCCGCCGAAATGGAAAAGGTGGAGCGTTAGTCAACGGTTCAGAAAAGAGCCACGTGACTGGCGCCCCGCTGCGGCGAGACGCCGAAACAAACTTCTCCCGAGCGAACAAATGTGTTTCAAGTCCTCGCCGCTGCAAAAGCTGTGCGCTCACGTACAAGTTCCCCGAGAAATGGCTCTTTGATGCTCTGTGCTACCAAATCCTCGCGCTCCAAATCTGCGACCGGGCACTCTATGGTTCCGTCGTCGAACCGCCAGGCTTTGTGAGTATAGAGGAGGCTATGGTTCTACTGACGCTCTCGAAGGAACGGCAGTTGGTTGCTTCAGGAAGAGCTGGTGAATATGGGATTCCATTCTCTCTTTTGCTCTCTCTGCTTCTAAAGATCCAAGTTGACAATGGGTTCTGTGCCTTCCTATGTTGGCAACCTCCAGGTTTACGTTCCGTCTGTACACGATCCTAGAAGGTTCAACCGACGAACCTTATTGTGTTCTCTGGGTGAAGGACATTTCCAGCTGTAGAGTTCGACTGATGTGTTCAGAGAAAAAGGTTTCTATACTGTCATACTGTTAAGTTGTTTTCCGGGTTGCCCATCTGCCTTTGTCGCAATAGACGCATACCCAGGTGAGAATTAAAACGAGGCTGTTTAAAGGGTGTTTTAGACGTCACTCCTCAAAAGTAACAAATACCGTTATTCGTTAATTGGCCTTAAAAGTAACAAGTTACGTTACTGATTTCCTTTCTCAAAACAAAAAAGAACTAAATACGTTATTCTTTGACGAAAAATGTAACTAAGTAGAAGTAACTCGTTACTAGTAACGCGTTACGTACATGCTTGGTAATGCCTCATGGCGCTGTTGGTATCCAAATAAATAGATAATAACCTGCAACGACGCAGAAACCCCTTTCCCAGTGTCTCGCTCGCTTTTCTCTGCCTCTCCCGAAAATGCTTCCCATCCGAAAGCAGAGTTTCACCTGTAGTAATGTAGACAGTTGGGCAAGTTGGTATAGATTGAACATAGTTGCGCACAAAAGGACAGGGACAGAGGAGAGGAACATGTAGGCGACATAAACAGACGACGTAGGCGAAGAACTCGTAGACAGGGACAGAGAAGAGGAACACGTGCGCTTGTCTGTCGTCTGCGTGTTCCTATTCTTTGTCCCTCTTCTTTTGTGCGCAGCAACTGTAACTATGTTCAGGAGAATTTCCTCGACACCGCCCAGATTGCAAGGTCGTAGTGATGGATTTTCTACATCACCTAGTGGAGGCCAGCGCAGGACAGATTGAGCAACGATGTTCCATAAGCCCTGGGACTTGAGTTTTCTCTAAAAGACCCTTTTCAAAAGTCCGCGCCAACGACTGCCCGCTATTGCTCGATCACGTTACTCTGAGCATGCATTGCCACACGAGTGCTGCGTCAGCGTTCGGAGAGCACTCGGATCCAATCACAGGCTTCATGTCCAAGGAATGGCGACCGCCAGTGTTGCTTGATGGGCTTTTGAAAAGGGTTTATTGAACCGAGAAACCCAAGAAAAATATCTGCATAGGTTTGCAGTTTTTTCCTCTCTTCGCAAAAGGCTTTTCATACCAACCACAGTCGACTGGCAGAGCACTCGACTCTGGATAACGGCAACTCTACCCATTAACGTGGGAGGTCTTTGCAGTCTCTGATGCACTAATACTTATAGCAGATTAGTTCGACACGATAGTTGGCTTGTGGAAGGCTGACCTTCTCTGAACTGCTCACAGCCGAAGCCATCCTGGGCTGAGCTGTCGGACGTGGACAGCTGGATGGACATCCTGCAGGGCAATATGCCGTTCCTCAAGCCGGTCTCGGGCCACATCAACGTTGGTGACCCTATGACCATGCTCATCAAGATACGACACAAAGGTTCGTTTTTCCCGTATCGCATTCAACGGCTGAACGCTACTAAATGAGCGCGCGCTGGGAATCTCACGTTGAACGGCGCAGTGAGTACTATATGCGTATATGCGAGGCTCAACTGTTAGATGATAAAACAGGCGAGCGATGGCGGCCTCGTGCATTTTGTCAGTGTACTATATAGACGGTGCTCCTGAAAGCATTGCGGATGCTCGGTGCTTCGGAAAGCGGTACCTCCAGCTGGAAATCACATGCTCTCTCTTGTACGCACTACTACGTACTGGAGCACCTCTTATATCGTGCTGGCAATAAGTAGCAGCCCGTTGCCCTGACTGAGGCCACTGTTCCCATTTATGTAACTAACAGATATGTCTCGATTATGATTTTCTTGATTGCGCTCCTGTTCTCCACTAATGCGAACTAATTATCGGCCATCTCCACTAATGCGAACTAATTATCGGCTGCTGAAGGTGCGCTATCTGCACCATCAGCAGCATGACCTGCTGCAAGGTACGTTTTCTCATGCGTCACCGTTGAACAGATGATGTCCCTGAATACATTGTGAAAACCCTAGCCGGTGTACTGAAGGATCCAAGCAACGTTCTACGAAAGCGTAAAACCAAAAAAGTAGCAGAGCGTGACGAAGTAAAAGAGATGTTTGAATGCCTATTTCCATGAACATATCATTTCTCATGCCAAAAAGATATCGTTTTGTTCGTTCCGTTTGCCCATTATGAGTTACGACTAACCGCGTCGCCTTACAGCCTTGCGTTGATCAGAAGCACGGCCTTGAACTGACTTTGCACTCTCCTTGTGACCTGAAGAATTTCCTCGCAATTAAATCTATCATGCAGGACATTCTAGGCCTGCGACTTCCATTCTATTACCTCTAGGACAATATTAAGCGGCCACAAACAATGCCAACATCCATGTTATGATTTTTATTATCTCAAACGCTTCAGACGCGCGTGACGTAACCCTTAAATATATTTCGTCGAGGAAAATGCAAACATTTTGAAGAGTACGAAAGACTCCGTCAAAATTCTGCATATTCCTCCCCCCCCCCCAACAATAGACGTGTACAAGATGTGTTCTAGAATTTTACAAGAAACGGAAGTCAATCAAATATAACGGTAATTTAAGACGTTGTTATGAGGCCCAGATTTATGAACTGGTACGACAGAGACTGTCTGACAATTATCTGGTAGAGAGCAATCATTCAGGGAATCTTCAAATATAATTTTCAGATATGAGGACACTGAACGAGCACAAGATTTTATCAATGCTGACGGCAGGCAACCAGGGCCAGCAGACTTTGAAACATTTAAGCGCTCTAATAACACTGCTGTTCCATTTATATCGAACAATATATTTTCCATGAACAAGGTTCCATTTAGAACACACCTGGCGGTCGTGTTATTTGTAACGCCCGGTGAAAATACGGAACTAAAGTGAGTTAAAGGACACATGCAAAGAAAAAAAAACACTTTTTTTAAACAGCTTAGATGGAAAAAGAATATCATAAAACGATTTTACAACGAAGAAAAAAAATTTTTAGAGCTATATTTACGGCGCTATACGAATTTGTAGTTGGCGCCCGCGGGCGCCGCGGAAAAGTGGCCCTTATTTATCACGTGACGGGCCCATATTTGTCACGTGGTGCTCGCACTCTTTCGGAAGCTTCCTATGGCCTCTAAAAGTAACTTATTCATCTTTATTTAAAGTATAACAAAAAACTAAAATTAGTAAGTAACTTTTAGAGCCCAAAGGAAACTCCTGAAAAAGCGCAAGCAGACGTGATCGACCTGTGCGCCGGTCAGATGACGGCGGCGGCGCCCCGAACCAGACGAACTTCTGCGGCGGCGGCGACGGCGGCGTGGAGAAACGCGTTGAAGCGGCGTTCGCACAACGCTCAGCGTGCGGCGGCGGCGTCGCTTTACGGCTCCGGCGACGCAGGGCGGTGGCGCGCGGGCCTACCACGTGACCAGCGGCGGCTCCGGCGGGCGCCAACTACAAATTCGTATAGCGCCGTAAATATAGCTCTAAAAATTTTTTTTCTTCGTTGTAAAATCGTTTTATAATATCCTTCTTCCATCTAAGCTGTTTAAAAAAAACGTTTTTTTTTCTTTGCATGTGTCCTTTAAGACATTCTTCCTCTTGAGAAGCGTCAATGATTTCAACGTCATCTTTCACGAGAGACGAAATATATACTTTTTTTTCATATTTCTAAATTTTTTGGAGTTTTTTATTTTTTTTTATTCTAGATTGAAATGACTCAAAGAAAATAAATTTTGCTTTCGCTATCTCGATGTTTTTCTCCCCGGTTATTCCTTTTAGGTTTTCGATGTATTTTCAGCTGACAGACTGTTTTTAAAAGCGCTATAGATTTTCTGTTTTCGCTGTATTAACTTTCGTAGTTGTTTTGTAAACCACATGGCTTACTTTTATTACATATTTTGATGAAAATATACGAACGGACAAAACAGTCTTGCAATTCCAAAACCTTTCTCTTAAAACGTACCCGGAGTTCAGTTAAGGGATAGGATTCTGCAAGTGTTTCAGAAAGAACAAAATTTGCATCCAGTACAAAATTGACATCAGAAATGTTAGCATTTTTGTAAATAAATATACGTAGATTTCCACTATCGCACATTTTTACATGCTCTAAATTCATTTCACAAAGGACAGGACTGTGATCACTAATTACCTGCATTACTTATTTGTTTACAAGATACTGTAGGCTTTATGATCTGGCCCAAGCATGAGTGGGTGCTGCTTTTCTTCACAAGATACCCAGAATTTGTACATCAGAGAAAAAGGAGGGGCGATTAAAAACATATAAAACACAAATTACACTTAAAAAAACTTTTCAATTGATCCTGGACATCGTCCGAAGTAAACATATGGGGAGAAAAAGAGTTCCAGTCTGTTACACTTCTGGGGAAAAAGGAGTACTTAAAAGCATTTGTGCGAGCGAATACGGGAGTTATCCTTTGTGTATCGTCATGTCTAGTCTGTCTAGTAGATGATGGCTGAATGTAGGGTGAAGACTCGAGGAGAAGTTTGTGATACCAAAGCTGAAAAATGAATTTTAATATAGCTTGCTTCCTCCGGGATTCTAGAGGGATGATGTTGTTAGTTCTAATTGATTCGGCAGGAGAGTCATGCCGGTGATAACAATTATATATAAAAAAACGAACTGCTAGTCTCTGGACCTGCTCAAGCCTGTAAGTATCTTTTTTCGTAAAAGGATCCCATACAGTGCAAGCGTACAGCAGCCGATACCTTATTAGTGTGTTGTAGGCCAGAAGCTTGACATGAGAGGGCGAGTGTTTAAGCTTGCGTCTCAATAGGCCTAGTTTACGACGTGCCGATGCACAGATTCATTCAATGTGTAAGAACCAAGAGAGGTTGTTAGTAATCGTAACGCCAAGGTACTTAAAACTGTCAGTTTGCAAAATGATTGTATTGCCAATAAAGTAATCAAACACATGGGGGCACTTTTCGTTGGTGATACAGATAAACACAGATTTGTCTTGATTAAGTTTCATTTCCCAAAGTAGACATTACCTGATCTGGCTCATTTGTAATGAAAAGGTCAAGAACATGGCCCTTCTAGTGTGATCTAACTTCTAACACAGCTTGAGTCAGCGCGAACACATTCACAAAATTTGCCATTACTGCAATTAGTCCACTGTCCACGGGTTGTAGTAACGTAGCCAGAAATTGCCGGGGAGGGCTGAGGTGACTGGGTTGTCCATGACTTGGGATGCGGAGAGGGCGAGAAGGTCAAAATGCATGTGTATATTATATTATAGGGTCGGCTGGATTTCGGGGGAGGGGGGGGGGGGGGAGCGGCAATTGAAATCGTCTCCTATGGTCATACTATAACATTAATTTGTTTCAGCCAGCACTGTAAATTTTGATAATACATCAACATAACTTGAGTGCGGGCGGTAAAAAGAACATACTGACAGAGTTTTACCATTGTGAAGTTTCAACTGGCACCATGCCGCTTTGCAGAATCCCTCGTCCACTTCAATTTTACTCGAAGAAATGCGCTGGTTTAGTGGGATAAACACACCCCCGCCATGACTATTTATATTTTTCCTGTAGCATATAAAGCGATCAGGAAAGTTTTCCCGATATGTGTGTGACCTCTTTAGCAAGCCTTGATTATGTGCCGATAACAAACCATAATTTAATGGTATCTATGAGGCTAGAAAAAGTATCAATCTTATTTTTAGTGCTACGACAATTAATTACAAGAAAGGTGATGGTGGTGGGCGAGTCATGGCATTGTCACTTGAATTGCACTACATGGGTGATGTCGTCATCATCAAAAATTACACCGCCTGCTGCGATTCTCAAGGGTCATCAACATTATTTTGGTTTATGCAGCTCTTTTTGCAGTCTCTCACGATTGCCTCTAAATTTGTCAGAGTTCCCACCTGAGTTTCTAAGGATGAAAGTCGTGTTTTTAGGTCGTCTAGAGTGACACTTTGTGCAATTTGATTGATTTCGGTGCTATTTAGTTAAACCTTAATTTAATTTTTTCCGTCCAAAAGATTCTGCAGAGACGGACCTGGGTTTAATTCAACATCTCCGCACAATAAAAGTAGCATGAAATTAAACGCAAGCCTCCGCAACAAGAAAAAGCGACTACGTGTACAGGACTTCACAGTCAAGTGTGACTTAACATAGTTGTACAACATCTGGGGCGGAGCCAGCAAAACAGATAAAGTAAACTTTCTGCAAGACAACGATTTACTAACCTGCGTGAGCAGAAAAAACTGTGTGAGCGGCACTGCCGTCGTTGTACTGGCTCCATGCCCCAGCGGAAAAATTGCTGTTGCCGCCTTTTGTAGGCCGCAGATGATCTCGATGCCACGCCAGTGTTCATAGACCGTCACCGCGAATCGACTGAAATCAGCCGCGGCGCACGTCGGAAACCGTTCTTTTTTGCCGGGTGCCGCGTCACTCAGTTGTGACACTGTGAACGATCCATGCGAGTCATTGCCGATTTGTTGTTGTCGAGGTTGAGCGCTACAAATAACCTGCGTGAACAAAAGAAAATGCGTGAGCGTCACTGCCATCGGTGTTCCGGCTCCACGCCCCCAATGCCGTAGCGCCATCTCTCGGGCGTTAGGCACAACAGCAGCGCTGAACTGGGCTGCCACTCCATTAAGCGCCGCTAATATATTGGGTGCGGTAAAACGCTAGTAATACTTGCCGCAGGGTGGGGCTTGTCTTTTGTTGGATGGGTTCACGTTTTTAAACACTTTGTGCCTGTTTCGTGCTCGATAATGTGACCAATATGGCTTCAACCGGTGCGGCGATGCGTGCAACAGCGGCAGCGAACGTGGCGGTAGCAAACGCGCCAGTGATCAAAATTGGAGCTGAGCACTCAAGACTGCGTTAACAGCGAATAAATTTGCCGTTCCTTTGAGGTTTGTGATGGTTGCAGGTGCAGCATACAGAGGAAGTTTTTGTCGTCCCACGCCCACCACAACAAGGAAACGAACACACGCAAAATGACAGCATCGCGGAAATGATCGTCGACAGCTTCGGCCTGCTATGCACCGATATTGATGCGCGTAAAAAAAATTAATTCATGATCCCAAGTTGACGGGTGCGTCTTTTGTCGAAAACTGAATACAGCAACGTGAAAATAGGCCCCTTGCAAGCGTGGGTCTATCATCAGTTCAGCACTTCGCGGAATTCAGAGTCGATGTTTATTGCCACCGACGTTGCGTACTCACCTGTAAAATAACGAGCCTGTAGTCGCGTTGTGACGGTTAACACAATCATCTGCTATTGTGCAAGATTTCGCAATTTAAGGAAACCTATAAGGAAACCTACGCCCGGTAACGGGAACGAGCCTTCAGCGATTAAACAACCATTTACGCTTTTTTTTTTTTTTTTTTTACAAACGTTGTGGCGCGAGCGCGACCTGCAAAAAACGCCAAGAGTAACTTTGCAAACCGAAACAGCTTATCTAGAGTAAGGTATACTTACCTTACTATCGTAACTCATGTTTAACGACGGTACAGCATCGGACTTGGAGCCCGTTCCAGTCACGATATGTTGCGAGCACTCTCGAGAATTTGGCAAAGGGATAAAGTCTTTTTCTGTTTATTGAAGCAATCCACTGCCGTCGGAGGCTCTGGTGATGTGGGAGGCTATGAAACTTGAGAGCATTGCAGCCGCACTCGCCTTGCCAGATTCCGTGTGCGGTACCGTGGTCCCCCGATATTATTTTACGCTCTCGCTGGTTGTTCGTGCAACCTATGACCGAGCAATGGTACCCTGATGACCGGGTGGGGGTTGTCATTGAATCCAGCAACGTCAACTCTTTGAACCGCGGGTTCATTTTATAATAACATTTCAACTTAAAACCTTGTGCATGGCGGTAAAAATTTGAAACAAAAAAAGAGCTTTAAACGTGTTCAGTCAATTAGTGAACGTTTTGATGTAGAAATCGGGTGATACAATTGCGAAACCAGAGTACACTGGATGAAAGCTAGTTGCAAAAGGTCAAAGTTCAGACTCAATATATTAACTTTTTAATGCGAAAGCATTAACTGTCTCATGGAGCGAGCCGACGTCATAAGCTTTGAAACCATGCAAAACGGCACCTTAATGAAACCACGCGCAAAGCTAACTAACGGCACCTTTTACACTTCGGTCCCATTGGCTGGCGCGCGCCGACGATGCTCCCATTGGCCGCTGCACGTCAATTTGTGTGGTGTCATCCTGACAGTGTTATCACACTGCTGTGTTATTTATTACTGATCACCGCGTTTGCTAGCCTCTTATCGGTTGTACGGCGCATGGCAATATATACGGCGCATGGAATAAACCAAGGGGTTCGTTCTGCTGGGAACTACGTTGCTGTCTGTTCCTTCCGCGCGCCGCAGGGCACACGACAGTTTGAACGATCGCTCACCCGATGGCGCTGCGTGTCCGCAAGGCAGCGGCTCCACCGTTCCACGCCCAAGGTCAGCGCGTTGTACGCCGCAGATTAAAGGGCTGTTTATACTCCGTCGTAACGTCAACGAGAGCACGCGCTCGTTCACGCTCGCTGACGCTGTCTGCGAACGGGGTGTCTATACTCCAACGTCAAGTTGAACGCGGCGCCGCGCTGAGCAGCTCGACGCGCGACGTCGTAGCTTGCGACGGACTTGGACATGCTCTACGTCCAACGTTGGACGTCGGCGCCGCCGACGCAGGCTATCCCAGAAGCCCTCGCGCGAATGCCTCATTCGGGAATCCGGTTGGCGGGGTCGTCGGGGCCAGTCAGTGTGCGAGATGCTGATTTCTGGGATCTGAACCTGTCGTTCTTGCCGTGTGTCGTGTGCTGTTGTCGTGTTCCCGTGTTGGTGTGCGTATTTAACGTTCGTGCGCTTGACTGGGCGATTGTGTGCGTGGACGTGAACCGCTCCGAGGATGCGCTACCCTCGATTCTCGATAGGCCTATCGACCTAACGAGCCGGTGGTGGTGGGCCGTGGTGTTGGGGTGCCGGCAAAAGCTGGAAGCTCGATGACGCGCCAGAGGTAGGGTTAATTAGAATTATGGATGACCTAATGTGTGTGCTATTTATAATCATGTGCCAGTCGCACTCACCGGCAGTCGTTCCCGATCGAAAAAGCGTCGTCGAATTTACGGGAACGGCGGTCACGGAAACCTCTGAACTATTTAGCCGGCCAGAAATTTTCAATTGGGCTGTCCCAGCTTGTAAACGGTCTCAGCTTGTAAACGATAGTAGCGATACGCGATGACAATTGGACTGAATCCTGTATTGTTTGTATAGGCTTTGTAAAGTGCGTTACGATTTCGAACGCGTACATTGCGTAATTTAGGCATCATCCGCTCTCTTCGGTGTCCGTTTCTTAAGTCAGCGTGAAAGTCTACTATGATGATAACCTACCGGCAGTGTTGGGTAAAGTACATCTAAAAGGTACTTCAAGTAAAGTACAAAGTAAATGAGACGTGATGTACTTTAAGTAAAGTATTAAGTACACCGGGTGCAACGTACTTGAAGTAAAGTACTATAAATACAATGTACTTTCAAAGTAAAGTACAAGTATTTTAACACAATCTTTCATGATGCCCTTTACTCCCCTATACAGTGATTTTTAACTGGTATGCATTGCCCAGGGGTAATCAGGGGTGCATGACCTATATTTTCAAAAACGGCGGCGAATATTTGATAAATTCAAGTGGTCACAGAGTAGTTATGTTCTGAAATAGAGCCGAATTCAGAAGTCCGTCTTCTGATTTTGGCGCCCCTTGCACTGGATTGTTGCAGCCAAGGGGGTTAAATGTACTAGGAGAGAGCGTGACGTCAGCTCGTAGCTTCAGCAAGCAATCCTTTCATAAAAGAGTGCCCTCTGCTTAATGAAAAAAAAAAATGAAAAAAAACAGTGAGTGTGTAAGCGAGCTGGTGATAATTAATCATAATGTGACACCTGAGATTCGGGTGTGAAAAAAAATTAAGGAACTTTCAAATTGAAGGAAAAGACAAAAAAGAATGTCTCAAAACATTGCGACGTCCTCCTCTGTTGTCTTTTACTTCGACTTAAAAATTTAATTTTTCCGTACTACAGTCTCCGGTGCTACATTATGATTAATTTTGCTCTCCTGATATCTTAAACCTCCTTGCTTGCGCTAACCGATCCGAAAAGTAGCGAGAGTTCAAAAAGCTACGGGAAAGCCGCCCCCAGAACAAACGGAGCGATGCGTCGTCTGCTCGCGTTTCTGGTGAGAGTAGAATATCCCTTTCAGTATTTCTCCGGAGTTGACAAAGCATCATTTCGTGATACAAATTTAACAAAATCAAATTTGTGGAAAATACTTTGAAGTCGGGAATTGTGCTTTCCTCTGGAAGTACCAGAAAAAATACTTTAAGTAAAGTATAAGTACATACTCGGAGAATGTACTTCAAGTAAAGTACAAGTTTCCTAAACCTACTTGAAGTAGTACTTTAAGTACAATGCACTTAAAGTACTTCCCAACACTGCCTACCGGCTACCTGTCAGAAAGAGGTTTCTGTGGTATATCGAGTGCACAGATTTCATTGAAGCATTCCGGCGAAATCGCCGGAGTCGCTCGGCACGATTCCGGCGAACCTGCAAGCAGCTAAATTCAAAGTTATCGGGCTTTTTTTTTTCGTCGACATTTGTGTGGCATTTAGGAGAAAATAAATGCTGGTTTGTACTCGTTATCACCATCGTTTGCTTGTTTTTGAACTGCTAACCGCTACCCCGAATGGTTGTTTTGAAGCGCGACATGACAACACGAGGACGAACCACACTGATCGATTGCATCTAGGCTAGATGGCGCAAGCTACCGCCCATAGATAACCCGTAGAGACGATGCGGTTGCTACGGAGACGCGCATGCGTAAAGTGGGGCAGTTCGTCGGGGCGCGCTGGACCAGCGTTGGTCTGCGCTGGACCGTACACACCGTCGTTCGGGCGCTTCTCGGCTCAACGTAGTGGGGCGAACGTCGGTCTGCACCGGCGCGCGTTGCGTTCGTCGACGTTGGAGTATAAACAGCCCTTTGAAGAAGGGAGCGAAGAGCGGCGTGCGTGCTTTCGCATTCATAACTCATAAGAAGTGCTTAGGTGTACTTCGAGCCTTTTTATTAAATAATTTAGAGACGTCATATAATAACGTGGTCTGACAGCAAAAAAATATATTTAGAGATTTCAAATAGGTGGAACTGCTGTCGATCATGTGAAGGCAAATTTTCGTCGCAGTTTTCTGAGCTATTCGATTTTGAGATCTGCGCAGCGCCTGCTTCTGTGTATTTTTGTCATGACTGCTTGATCGCCCAGATTACCTCGTCAGAGAGTATGTTTTAAATACGATGACAAAGGTTTTCTGTAACAAAAAAGACTATTGATTTTATTTTCATCGTATAGGCACAACTATCAAAGCTCTGACAGTCATAACGTTTTGTTACAAAAAAGTAGGTTTACGTTACGAGCCATACAGCTGAGGCATCCGATTCCACGTGTTTATAAGCACTTTGGTTTAGTTAATTTGGATTGTTAAGTTTACACGCGCGGTACAGTGGTTTCAATAGTGTACCACCACCTTTTTTTTTGCCAATCGAGAGCTTTTAAATGAAGATTGCTATTAATAAAAGTGTTTTATTTCCTCTTCAAAGCTCTTGCCAGAATGTGCAAAGACGTTTTATTTTTTTTATTTTAGGGCGCATGTTTCATAACTTCGAAGCGTGCTGATTATAACGTGTTGAAAGCGCGTGCTCAACAGCATACTTACAGCGAACTATACTCCGTTTCACCTTATGTTGTACCGCAGAGAAGGCTAGAAGCGCGAGCTCATAGCGTTGGGAGCTGCTTTTAATGCACGAGAGCTTGTGCCGCCGAGATGTGCCCTAGAGCAAGGAGGTCGCGCTTGTAGCCTTTCCTGCGGTACATCATAAGGTGAAACAGAGTATAGAGTGCACCATTTGCAAAAGGACTGAAATATTTTTATTTTCAACCGAGAGAAGGCGCTGTCAATCTGCAAAGCGCGGTGGTTTCACGTTGATATCATTGTCCCTTGCACTCTTAAACCACTTTTTTTGTGGTATTATTTTGAAATTACCATACCCCGAAGGCTTAAATAAATCCAGCGAAACGAAAATGGAGAGGAAATAGCGGGCGAAGCAAGCGACCGTCGGGCATCGCATACATCTAAGGTGCACATCTGAGGATCCTTTTCTTTTCGCACAGTTCAGCGAGAGGAAAGCGAGCCGGTAGCCCTCTCTCTATCCTCCTTTGACCTCTATCATTGACATTCATATTAAAAATAGCGCAAAAAAGGCGGGACAAAAGGACGAAGAAACACACAGGACGAGCGCTAACTGGCAACTAAAGTTTATTGAATGCTTCCAACTTTACTATCGCCGTGCACGCGCGTAATCTCGTCTCAACAACAACATGGCGCACCACCAAATCAGTAGATATAGCCCGCCCACCGCCTGCTCAAAAAGTTAGCAAAACAGCTACATTACCTCGCCGCACAATTTGAACGAGGAAAAAAAAGGGGGAAAAAAGGGGAAAAAAAGGCGCCGTGTTAATATTTACAAGGTATAGATAGTGTTAATAAAGCTGTACTCTTTCGGTTGCATATACACCGATGTGACGCTGATGCAAATGTCTTTGTCGCAAGCATGTATATTTGCCGCCTCCAGCAACTCTCTTTCTAACCTTCCTTTGTTGCGTCCCTCCGCCTCCGCACCGTCCAGCATGGGGGAACAACCACAAGTTTTACAATGCCCTGGCAAGTGGGAACCGTAATTGTTGCCAAGAGAAGTCGCATGTTCTCGAAGTCTATCATTCAAGCAACGTCCCGTCTGGCCTATGTAAACACGACCACAAGTTAAAGGAATCCTGTAAACCACTTCAGTGTCACAAGGCGCAAACTTTGTGACGTGTTTCTTGCTGCAAGCAGGTTTCTTCACTTTCGGCCTGCTCGCCATAGCGCACATTATAGACAATCTGCACGGGGGAGTGAAAACAACGTCTACGTTGAACTTAGATACTATCCTTTTCAGGTTGTGCGACACTTTTTGAATGTAGGGTAGCACTACAAACTTCGTTGGTTTCCTTGTGGGTTGAGCTTTTCAACTTTTTAGAAGGGATTCCGCAACTCCCTGTATTAGAACCGAGGGAAAACCGGAGTGTTCCAAGCGAAGTGTCTGGAGATCAAAACTATCACTAATTACATGCGGACAAGACTTCAGCAGTGCCGACCGGAGGCAAAGCGAGGCGATGCCCCTCTTTATAAATTTAGAGTGGGCTGAGTCAAAAGCCAAAGGACCTTTTTTGTGCGTGGCCTGTTAAAAGACAACCGGACATCTAAAATTTGTAAAAATCCTTCCAACGGACGTTTGTTGGTACAATGTAAATACTTAGAAGATCTTCTAAAAACCTCCAGAATAGTCTCGACTAAAGAGACCAGGCTTTGCTCTAAAGGAACACTAACAAAAATAATAAAATCGTCAACGTACCTACAAACCGTCATAACAGGGGCGTCAGCTAACTCATGCAAAACCGAGCGGTCAAATTCGGCAAGACAAATCTCACATAATGCAGGCGCCACACTAGACCCCATACAAATACCACGCCTCTGCACATACGCCTTGTCCTCAAAGCAAACAAGCGTTGAGTTTAGCTAGCAGTCTAACACTTCCAGGAAGGCATCAGCCGTAACTCCACACGCATTTTGAAATGCAAGAACGCCCGATGTCTCAATCAGTGCCCGAAAAGCAACTAAAAGTTCGTCGTGAGGAACCGAATAAAACAATTCCTCAGCGACCAAGGAGAAAGCGTTGTTTACTCAGGGTAGGCCCTCCCGTAGTACGTCGATGAGGTGGTCCAAACTGCTCACCTTGTATGGGTCTTCTGGGATGAGGTTACTTAGGTGCAGCTGCAGAAACCTGCTCATCTCGGCCTGCCAGCTGTCTCTCTCGGTGACGATGGCTCTGAAGGGGCACTCAACTTTGTGCGTCTTTGCCGCAAAGAACATCTTCAGGACATCCAGTTTGCAGTTTCTTGCATGCTTTGCCAAAGCCTCGAGGTTCAACTTCTCCATCTGCTAGTTTTAAGTTCTTGTTGATGGCCAGCATGACTTTCTCACCAAATAATTTGTTTGAGAGTACCATGAAGCTTCCTTCTTTGTCAGCCAACAGGAGCGAAAGGTCCGAGTCGTGGAAGTGACGGACAACCCTCCGGAGGACCGACCGATTGTCTTTGCTACCTCTGTAGCTCCTCTGCAACGACTCCACTCCTTCCAAAACACACCGCTCCTTTTCCTCTGTGGGAGCCTTGTCTGCAATCCTGTGGACAGCTGCCAAGAGTTCAAGTTTGTCCGCAGACGTTTCAAGACTAAACTTTGGTCCTCTTTCCAGCACTCGCTTCACGGCAGGTGGGACCGAAACACCACCCAAAAAGACCACCGTGGCAACCTGGAAGTGTTGGACTGCTACCTAGACTCAACGCTTGTTTGCTTTGAAGACAAGGTGTATGCGCAGAGGCATGGTATTTGTATCGGGTCTAGTGTGGTTCCTGTACTATGCGAGGTTTTTCCTGCCAAGTTTGACCGCTTGGTTTTACATGAGTCAGCTGATGCCCCCGTTGTGAAGGTTTGTAGGTACGTTGACGATTTTATTACTTTTGTTAGTGTTCCTTTAGAGCAAAACCTGGTCTCTTTAGTCGAGACTATTCTGGAGGTTTTTAGCAGATCTTCTAAGCATTTACATTTTACCTACAAACTTCCGTTGGAAGGATTTTTACAACTTTTAGATGTCCGGTTGTCTTTTAACTCCCTTGACCATTTGTGCTGGATGTACAGGCCACGCACAAAAAAGGCCATTTTGGCTTTTGACTCAGCCCACTCTAAATTGATAAAGAGGGGCATCGCCTCGATGTGCCTCCGGTCGGCACTATTGAAGTCCTGTCCGCATGTAAAGGAGTGATAGTTTTGACCTCCAGACACTTCGCTTGGAACACTCCGGTTTTTCCTCGGTTCTAACGCAGGAAGTTGCGAATCCCTTCTAAAAAAGTTGAAAAGCTCAACCGTTGCACCCAAGAGGAAATCAAAGAATTTGTAGTGCTACCCTACATTCATAAAGTGTCGCACAACCTGAAAAGAATAGCATCTAAGTTCGATGTGTACGTTGTTTTCACTCCCCCGTGCAGATTGTCTAAAATGTGCGCTATGGCGAGCAGGCCGAAAGTGAAGAAACCTGCTTGCAGCAAGAAACACGTCACAAAGTTTGTGCCTTGTGACACTGAAGTGGTTTACAGGATTTTTTTAACTTGTGGTCGTGTTTACATAGGCCAGACGGGACGTTGCTTAAATGATAGACTTCGAGAACATGCGGCTTCTCTTGGCTACAATTACGGTTCCCACTTGCCGGGGCATTGTAAAACTTGTGGTTGTTCCCCCATGCTGGACGGCGCGCAGGTGGAGGGACGCAACAAAGGAAGGTTGGAAAGAGAGTTTCTGGAGGCGGCAAATATACATGCTTGCGACAAAGACATTTGCATCAGCGTCGCATCGGTGTATATGCAACCGAAAGAGTACAGCTATATTAACACTATCTAGCTTGTAAATATTAACACGGCGCTTTTTTTCCCTTTTTTCCCCCTTTTTTTTCTTTCCTCGTTCGAATTGTGCGGCGGGGTGATGTAGCTTTTTTGATAACTTTTAAAACAGGCGGTGGGCGGGCTATATCTACTCATTTGGTGGTGCGCCGTGTTGTTGTTGAGACGAGATTAAGTGTGTGCACGGCGATAGCAAAGTTGGAAGCATTCAATTAACTTTAGTTTCCAGTTAACGCTTGTCCTGTGTGTTTCTTCGTATTTTGTCCCGTCTTTCTTGCGCTATTTTTTATAAAAATGTCAATCACCAACTTGCCCAACAGACCGAGCTTTTACTCTATCATTGAAACGGTCTATAGGTCACGTGACGTCAATTGTTTCACTAGATTTAGCGGAGAAACTAACTTGGGGTTCTGGTATCCTGAATAAAAGAGAACGATTTGACGGATGGCCACATGTCGCGTGCATGAGTGCGCCCGGGCTCTTGCGCGCTTGGGAACCGGCCGTCATCGAACCAGCACTAAGCAAGCACTGTCTGACATGTAAATAAATGTAAGTATACCACATTTGTGCCGCGTGTGTTCCAATCAAGCCATCATCTGTGGGCAACCGCTGCGTAGGGAAGAGTGACGTCACTTGGGTCAGTGGCGCTGAATACTCTCTTCTAAGCACTTTTGGTCAGATACACAAGATATCTGAGAAAACAATACGCATTTATCAGCAAAGAACGGAACTGTATCGAGGGCTTATCAACTCGCAGGTCATTGATAAAAACCAAAAAGAGCAACGGTCCGAGTACTGAGCCCTGGGGCACTCCAGAAAGAACAGGTAACTCTATTGATTCGGAATTGCTATACACACACAAACTGTTTAAAACTTCGTGAGGTACGAGTCTATAAACCTCAGTAGGCGATCATTGCCAAACATTTGCTTTAATTTGTGCACTAAATTGCGATGCGAAACCCTGTTAAACACCTTCGCATGATGGCAGTGCATCATTCCTCAAGGGATTTCCGAACAAAGTCTACTGGGCTAACGACAGCAAACCCTTAGCAGCAGCTTCTGTTCAGGAGCCTGAAGTTAGAATTGCCAAGACTGCTCTACCCTTCACATGTCGAATGACGAGACTACTTGCACATAGCAGAACAAGAACAAAGTCCTCGTTATAATCTGTAACCTGGCTTGACTGCATAAGGTTTTTCTTTCTGAGTGCCTTCACAAATACCTGTTATGACGTCGGGTCAGGGGTGTCCTTAAAATCCACATTCTGACGAATGACTAAAAAAAGATCTTCTAGGTGGTCATGAGAAAGGCAAGCCCCTCAACTTTGCAGTTTTCCCCACACACGCAAAAGTACAACTATTGTTATTGCCCAACCATTCAAGCAAAGACAATAGTCTATGCTTCTACACCACTCTAAGGGGCTCCTAAGACCTCATGAAGTCCAGCTTTGTTTGGTAGTTATAGCCCATGCAAGCACTTTCAAGTGTCGCAATGAGCGAGACTTTAGCATACCGAGCAGCTTACCCATCTATTCTAGAAATTCTGCTATCAGCAAACTGTCACCAAAACCACTCGGCACATCTGCAGCATGCCGAAGCAAGCTGTGACTCTGACTTCGAACTTGTACCACACATATGACAACATTCTCCTGTGCCAAAGGATGCAAGTTGGAAAGTTTGCAGACTGAAAGTGTTACGCGTAGTTTAGTTAATTTCAATAACTTATAGATAATTTGTATACTATAATTAATTAAATCCAATGCACATGTCTTCAGAGCAGTGAGTAAAGCCTCGTCTTTTAATAAGATGAGGGACCTAACTATCGTAGCATAAGGCAATGTTGGCTTCAGCAGCTGCAGCCTTATGCATCTTGAAGTGTATTAGACCCTTACCCTTGGAAATAGCATCTCCAAGATCGTGGAATGGCTTTAATTCTTCAACTCCAACGAGCATTCGGACCACGTCTTCCACGATCAGCACCGGTCCCCGACGATAGCCACACTTTATAATGCTCATCGAGATCTGGGACCAAAACAACCTGATTTTTACTAAAGTGTCAGCAGGACTCGGGGCATGATTTTCTCAAACTTTGTTGATTACTTAGCCAACGGTGTCAGCAACCTCTAACGACATTTCTCACCTCATATCACAAGACTATCATTGCCATCTTTGCTATCATTTTGAAAAACTAGTTATTGCTGTATTAGAGGACATTTCTGCTGCATTTCTTGAAAATGTCAATGCTGTTTACATTTTTGGCATCTTATCTAACATATTTCTTCGTTAGTACAAATAACGAAGTATGTTCATGTCATGGCTCAGAAGACAAATCAAATCAGAAGTGGAGAAACAAATCTAATCAAACTTTTTCATGTAACATATGCTACAATTATGTACAATGTGATGTAAAAACCAACTGGTCACTGCATTAATGTCATAAACAAAATCAGAGTGAACTATAAGATCTGCTGATGCAAAATTTGCAGATTAGCAACCATGATAAGGAGGGACATATTTTACCAAGCTATAGGTAGTAGGCGGTACCCCTTTCTCGCCCAGACACGGCTCAACTAAAAACGTTTGCATAATGGAGGTGTTGGAAGGTTTGATGTGTCATACATTCTGTCTCAAACTCGGACTTACTCGAGAGATCACAGGGTAGATTCTGATCCTCTTAAAAATAATTTTATGCTTCAATGTCAACCTCAATTGCAATTTTCGTCATTCTTGTCCAGCTCGCCTGCGACAGCTAGGTGACTTGTGCGCGACCGAAAAAATCCGCCTGGTTCTAATATCGAACCAGGAACCTCCATTTCCAGTGGAGCGCTCTACAAATTGAGCTAACCAGGAGTTAGACGGCAGCAGAATAAACGGTTTTATCAGCTGCCTCCAGTCTAACACCAAGAAGGATGAACTGCCTGAATTTTAAGGTTATGATTATAATGCAATTGATGCTAAGCTGCAAGCGAGCTGGACAAGAATGATGATAATAATCCCTGGAAAAGGGGAACAAGCGGGACAAAGGACAAACACAAATCTCCAAACACAGCTAGGTGACTGGTGTGCGACCGCAAAAATCCGCCTGGTCCTGGTTTCGAACCAGGGACCTCTTCATTCCCAGTGGAGCGCTCTACCAACTGAGATAACCAGGAGTTAGACGTCAGTGGATTATTTTCGTCATTCTCGTCCAGCTCGCTTGTACCTTTGAATTAATTGCATTAGAGTCATAACCTTCAAATGCAGGCCATTCATCCTTGTTGGTGTTAGACTGGCGGCTGATGACTAAACCCCGTTTGCTCTACTGACGTAAAACTTCTGGTTAGCTCAGTTGGTAGAGCGCTCCACTGGAAATGGAGAGGTCTCTGGTTCGATACCATAACAGGCGGTTGTCTTTGGTCACGCACCAGTTACCTAGCTGTGTTTGGAGATTTGTGTTTGCCTTTTGTTCCCCTTTTCCAGGGATTATTTTCGTCATTCTTGTCCGGCTCGCTTGCACCTTTGTATTAATTGCATTATAATCATAACCTTAAAATGCAGGTTGTACATCCTTGTTGGTTGAGACTGGCGGCAGCTGATAAAACACGTTTGCTCTACTGACGTCTCACTCCTGATTAGCTCAGTTGGCAGAGCGCTCCACTGTAAATGAAGAGGCCCCTGGTTGGATGCCAGGACCAGGCGGATTTTTTCGGTCGCGCACCAGTCCAACCTGTGTTTGGATATTGGCGTTCGTCCTTTGCCCCCTTGTCCCCATACTCCAGGGATGATTTTCGTCACTCTTGTCCAGCTCGCCTGCACCTTTGCATTAATTGCATTAAATCCCAACTATGTTAAGTAGATTCTTTTTTTCTGTTCCTGCTAGGCTTTTTCCTAGACTCCCTTCCCCAATATTACATCACTGCTCTCATCTACCTTACTAATATGTGGTGTCCCACTGATGTGTCTACCCTGTATTCCATTGCCTAAGGGCCTTTCGCCTCGCTCCTGACGTAGCTCCTCCCCTTGAGAGCTATGGGGTCTTCCGAAAACGCTACTGCCTTCCCAGCGATCCGCCACCCCACGGCCCTCCCCAATAGGGGCTGAAATGGACGCCACTCTCTTCAAACGCCTGCTCTTTGTTGTTGTGCACCTCCTAATTTGTATCAATTAACTTGAAAGTCATCTCCCTCTCGAGTCTCCAGATTTCCTGGTTCGCGGCTGCCACGGCTCTCTCCATGTGAATGCCCTCTCCCCTAACCTCTGGCACTGTGCAAACCTGGATTTGCACATTATCTGATGTCGACCTCAAGCTCCTGACCCCCTTGCGTGTCTGCTTCCCCACCCCTCCCCCATCCCCTCGTAGTACGTCATTCAGTCCAACTGAAATCACCACAAGATTTCGTCCTTCCTATGTCTCCCATAGCTTCTGTTTAACCCCCTCGATCACCGTCCTCACCATCTTTAGCCCTCCCATCCTCCTCACCCTCTCTGCTACTGCCCCCTTGCACCTGTTCATGTTCGAGTCCTCTGCTATTATCACGTTGCCCCTCACGTCCTCACTGGTCTTCGCTAAAGCAGGGGCTTTGTACTTTGGTTCTTCCTCCGACTTTCCCTCCTCTTGTTCTCCATGCACCAGCGCTTCCGTGTACGACCGCACCCCATCCCTTTTACGACCTTGTCATTCACCCCGATGGCAGGCGGCGTGGGCATTGCAGCCTCTGCCAACTTTTCCCCTGTTTTTGCAAACCTGTCCTCCACTCCCCTTCGCTCATTCCTTTCCTGCTCCAACTCCCTTTCCAGCTCCACGATCCGTGGAAGCAGCCTAGAGTTCTCAGCCTCAAGTCTGCCCTGTCCGTGCGATTATTACACACATCCAACAACACCAGAAGTTCGCCCTCTCCGCCTACTCCGGACTTTCAAACCTTGTGCCCTCAAGGCTGAAAAATCCCTGCCATCCATCACACTGCACCTATGTTTTGCTCTTCTACCAGCTACCCTCTACCCCGAGCTCCCGGCTGTATGGGCCCTTGGGCCCCGTCATTGTCTCTTTCACCTCACCTTCCATCTTCTCCTGCGCTTCCCGTTCGTTACCCAGTTCCCTCCTGATCTCATAGAGCCCACCCTTCACCTCATTTACATTCACACAGATTCCACATGTGTACTCCTTGCCCGCCGCCTCTTCCTTTCGAACGGGGTTTCCTAGAGGAAGCACCACCGCTCGCACCTGCCGCACGCCACGTTTGGTACAGTGCGCCTCAAACTTAACGCCGCCACGGCATTTGCCGTTTCTGACAGTCCCTGCAGCGGCCGATTGGACTATCTGAAGAATGTTTGGGTTCCCGATTTCTACCCGATCCTGGGAAGGCATCCCGGCCTTTGTGGTGACATATTTAACAGAAAGTATCCGACACAAGCTCAGTGTTTGGGAACCCTGTGGCGGCGCTAAGTTTGAGGCGCACTGTACATCCGGTTTGGCCTTGTCCGGCTTCGCCTCCTGACTTTTTGTCATGCCTGCTGGCCCTGACCTCGATCTCGATCTCAAGAACGCTACCGCTACCGCTTTTCCTACACGAAAGTAAGCACTTCAACCCGAAACTGCGGACTAACCGCCACAAAAGTATGTCGCCAAAAATTTAAAAGCAGCCCAGTCACGTGGGCCGCACGCTAACAACTTTTCCTACTGCTACCGTATGCGCCCGTGGCCTACGCTAACCTATCTGCCACACCCCTGCCGTTATTTTAATCTGCATGTGCTTCTCCATAAACCGTAACAAAGGAAAGGATAAACCTAAATACTACTTAGCTTCGCGGGAGCTCGCTGATGCCTTCGTCTATCCCCAGTGTTTCCAGCCTCGCTCGCTCACGGTTTCCAGTGGACTACATATTCTGGACTAAGTATGACTTTCCGCCAAAAATCTCTGGTGGACTAAGTATGCTGGACTGAGTAGGATTCGCCCCTGACAGTCGCCTGCGGATTAATTATGCTGAACTAAATTTGACTCACTGCCGACGGTCGCCCGCACTCTAGTTTTGCTAGACTAAATATGACTTGCCGCCGATGGTCACCTGTGAACTAAGCACACTGGATCAATAATGACTGGCCTCCGACTGTCACCTTCAGACTAAGTATGATTGACCGTCGGCAATCTCCTGCGGACTAAGTATGCTGGACTAAGTAAGATTTGCCCTCGACTGCCGCCCATAGGATTCCATGTTGTTAGTTTTAAATTTTTTTTTTGTCAAATTCCGAGGGTGTTTTTCGGATTTAAGTGTTTGAGAAAAATTTGGAGTCTATCGGAATTCATTTTTGTTCGATTCCAAATTCTCCGAAATTCGAAGCTAAATATTGGTGTTTTCTATTTTCAAAAAGAAAAATAGATAATATCCGGGCATAACGTGTGCTAGATTCAGAAGAAGGCTCTTGTATCAATTGAATTTTTTTCAGCTGGATTCACCGTTGACGCAATTGCCACTGGCAATACTAACTTGTCCCACGACAATAGTTGCAAACAAGTGTTGCTTCGATAAACGTCGATGGCTTGAAATCAATAATCTCCTGGTGGTAGTTGCTGGGAAGCTTGTATTCATCCGATCGTATCCATCAAGCTACCCCGCGGCTGCGCGGTGTGGGGTGGTAAAGGCTGTAATATAAAAGTTTCAACTGCCCATACGTCCTCTTCCCCCTTTTATGAAATGTATATGGTTCATAGCTTTCACTGTTACAAAAACACAACCATTTTTCCTCTAAGAAAGAAGGGATTGTGTGGCCCAAATTGAAAGCCTGGAACGGGTGGCTTTTGTCGTGACCCGAAAGTACAATGACCTGTTTTTCTGAATAAACCTTGACGAGATAAGCGGGAAGATCCCTTCTCTCAATGGTTGGAAGATCTGAAAAAAAAAAAAAAAAAAAAAAAGAAACTGCTGTGGACTTTTCTCAGGACCATTGACCCTGTGAGCTGACAAAACTTAATTGTAAAATACAGTCATTTTCTATTTTTTTTAGGCGCACCTCTTAGGCGCCCGTTTCCAGGGTTTCTCGGCGTCGGCGTCGACGTCGACGTAACCGCTCTAAATTTAGTGGGAAAATTGACGTCACGTGACCTCAACACCAATTCAGTTTTCCCGCTAAATATAGCGGGAAAAATGACGTCACATGACTTGGTGTCACGTCACCTATAAACAAATTGTTTCTCCTCTAGATTTAGCGGGAAAATTGACGTCACGGGACCTCAACAACAATTCAGTTTCCCCACTAAATTTAGCGGGGAAAATGACGTCCCATGACTTGGTGTCACGCCACCTATGGACAAATTCAGTTTCTCCGCTAGATTTAGCGGGAAAATTGACGTCGGGTGACCTCAACTGCGATTCAATTCCCCGCTATATTAGCGGGGAATTGAATTCCTTCTAGGTCACGTGGGGTCAATTTTTCAGCTAAATTTAGCGGGGAACTGTGGGAGGAGGGGAAGATATGGAGGAGGAGGAGGAGGATGGGAGGGTACGCAGGAGGAGGAGCGAAAGGTACGGAGGAGGATGAGAAAAAAGGGGAACAGGAGGGGGAGGAGGAAGACAGGAGGAGAAGGGAGAGAAGGATGGGGAGGAGGACGAAGAGGGGCGTACCCTCACCTCGTCCTCCTGAAGAGCTGCACTCTAATTTGCGTTGCAGAGATTTGTAAACGTCTTTAATTATTTTTCATCGCTACATTGAAATTTGGAGCTTATTAGATAAATCCAAATTAGGTAAAATTCTACGGGCAGTTTTTTTTTTAGTTTTTTTCGGATTTATCTGAAAACAAGAAACCCTACCTATCGACCAACTATGCTAAACTCAGTTTGATTCAAGACCGAAGAATAAACTAGTAAGATGAAGGCGACACCACCACATCTTTCAACTAACACCGGAGATATAGGAATTCCAAAAACGAGCAACCGATCAAATGCGGGAAAAGTGAGGAAAGAGAAAGTAACTAACAGAGGAAAGAAGGAAGAAACTATAAGATAAAATGTAAAGTCAGGTCGACAGAGTCATCTCTGATTTGAAAATTATCGTCTTACTTGTTTATTATTATTTTTTCTTCAATCTTCAGGGGGGCCCCCCCCCCCCCCCCCCCCCAACAGGCTCTTCGTTCATTAATCTTCCATTTGATTCGCCAACGACGGTCCCCATCGTACTAAGTATGCTGGACTAAGCATCATTTGCCGCGGTCAGTTGCGTGCTACCGCTGGCGACCGTCGTTAGCAAGTCAAACTTAGGCAGGGAACACATGAGCGACGAAAACGGGCGCCGCGAGGTGACTCCCATAGCAACAGCCCAGGACGCGGTGATGTGAACCTACGCCAAGCCGCCACGTCAGAGCCTCCGCGGAAGTTGCCATAAAAACTACCGCGCGGCGCCTGTCTTTCAAGCTCATGTGTTCCCTGCTTTAGTCCAACTGCTTGCACTCTCTTTCACTTCCTCCTTCTGCCACCCATGTAATAAACAAAACAAAAAATAACTGTTTCTGCCGTTGAGCAGAGACGTCCGTGGTTCGATTCCCGCTAAGCCCCGTAGTGAATTTCGCTGTTTGCGATGAATTGTGCCCAGTTGTGCTAATCTGTAAATTATTATACCTTAGTATGCCTTTTATATGTTTTAGATGAGTTTGCATTGTCTGCTATGTGCCATCTATGCTTTATGTAGCCAATGGCTTGCGTGTATCACATTTTCGCCACACACGAGCGTGACACTTTCCGCATACATTCTGGACCATAAACACATTCTGTGTTAAAAGTTGGCAGACATGTGGATAACTAGTTTCTTAGACTTTAAAGATCACGTAAATTAGGCTCAGGAATAAAATAACGATTTTATTAACCTCTTTACTGAATCTATAAGAGAGCTAAGAAACAAATTTATCATGAGATAAATGGTTCCGGTAGGACAAATTTGATGTGTTCGTGCTTAATTGACGAAACACTGAGTAATTTACGAATGATTCATTCAGGTTATATATGGAAGGTTGCAGAAATTTGTAAATAAAAAGGGCTGTGATAAAATGAACTGTAAAACGGCTTCAGGAAAGTTTTAAAGCGAATTGATTTGCTTTCAGGTTTGCATAAAATTGCAGGCAACGTTTCGTAAAGCTTGTATGATACATTCTGATTATTCAGGTTATCGAAAATATTTATAAATATTACAATTATCACATGAAAAAGGGACACACAAAAGTCATGAAAACGAGGTCTTGGACAAAAATAACCTGTATTGGCATATATTTTGTTTTATGCTGTGTGTATGTTGTTAAGAAGTCACATTCAAAAAGCTTAAACATAAACTTGAAGTTCTTTTTTTTTTTGCAGCCGGATTGCAGACGCGCGTGACAGAGTGCTTGGCCCACGACGGCTCTCGGCTGATGCAGCAAGAACTCACGGACAAACGCGGGCAAGTGCACTCTGGCTCACTTTGCCATCTCGTTTGAGTGGGTATCTCAAGAAACGTAGAGAGCACCCTCCCCGGCCTACAGTATGGTGCCTCATAAGAACGAACAAACTACAATTCATTGTGGCCAATGAGAAAAGCAAATGAAACACAGCGAATAATGCGAGAACTGTTTAAGTCCACAAACTCGAATTCAAAACGCCCCACGTAAAAACTATGCCCATTGCACTGATCTGGAAACCACCAAAACAAAGAGTGACGCTGCTCTCGGGAGGGTCGCTAGAAAGGTTTTGAGGCACTCGGCACTGACCGAAAATATTTATCTTCAACTAATCCAACCTTTCGAAGTAGTTTTTTGTAATATTTCATAAAAGGTCCCATCTTTCTAAACTAATTCCGGAAGCACTGACGCCACAACGTATCTCCAGAGGCTGGAAATCGCTGTCCGCGCAGTTTATCTTTCTCCATTGAGAACAAGAAGGAGTCGCATGACGCTAGGTCTGGATTGTAGAAGTGGGGTGATGTACATGTCGTGATACATCAAGATTCCCCTCAGGCCAGTTTTTGGTCGCCTCTCCTAGATTTCTTCGAGGATTGCTGGCAGGCAAACTGCAGTGTACTGTTGTACAGTCACTGTGCTTTGATTTTTGAGAGCAGCTTTGGCCATGTGTCCACTCGTTTAGAGAAAAGTTGCGAACGTTTTCTTTCCTAGACTTCCTAATCCTTTGATTTTCAGAGGTTAATCTTTAAGGGTTTAATCTCGCCAATAGCAGATTTACCGGTGGCACTAGAGAGTCATCCTTCGTTGTTCTCGTAGGCCTCCCAGAGGTCTACCCCTACCATCTTTCCTTCTCTCAATATCTATACCCAAACGGATGACTAGCGCTTTGTTTGGGAAATATACTGGTAGATCCTGGTTTAGTCTCTCATTGCCATGTCGTCCACACTCTTCGAATCACAACTTTCAATCCTGTGAGTCCTGTTTTGGCACTATTACACCAGTGATAGCTTTCGAGCTTCGTGTGACAACTAGTGAGATGAAATTTTCATACTCAAATGAAGGTGTTCGTGAAGGATCGTCGAGACACATTGCGAGCCAATCTGCAGGACCCCCTCAATAGCACCGTACTGAACCTTTTCGAGTAAAGAACGCCGTCGGGGGAAAGGCGTGGGGGTTGTTAATTAAAAATGTAGGGCAGCCCAACGTTCTTCCACGGGTCAAAACACAATAGCATCGTGCTATTGTATTGCTTTTTTATAGCTCTTAATGACCCATACTACCGATGCTAAAAAACGAATCTTCAAGAAAAAGACGAAACGCGTGGAAAAATATAGGATGTTAATGTTTTTGTGTGAGACAGTGCACCACTCTGAAAATTGCGACACGAATCAGGGGTCAGGGGAGAGGATGTACGCATGCGCAGCTGCTTACTTTAACATATTCATTCAACCGAGGGGCCTCGCTAACGAGTCTCTTCACAGCAGTGAAATCAAAGCCGTTGATGACCTGCCAGCGTGCTCGTCGTCGTTCAGGAAGGTACGGTTTAAATATACCAAACCAACAAGAAGATGTTGCATATATGGCAGTGTAATGTACCCATAAGAAGTGATTCCGACTCATTTAAATTTTTTGTATGGTGAAGCATCATCGCTTGAAAATCACGTCTCTCGACGTCCAAGGTAAAAGCCGAACGAATCGAGTTGTCCTAAACAGCCAGTCCGCGCCTGACGCTAGACGGTGTTGTGGTATGCAATGAAGGTCTAGTTTTGATAAAAAAGGATGAGGCTTCGTGGCGCCACATTTATGTTTTTGCGATCACCTTTCCTGTTACGGCGTTCAAAATTTTTCTATCGACTTTCATATTATATGCCTTCGATATTTTTGTGATGACCTTTCGGCATTGAGGGCATGTCCTCGCCCCGCATGCGGGCGGCTTGTGGGAGATATTTCCAAGTTGCATATTTTGTTCTAGCCATAATGTGTCACTAACCATTACAGCTGTTTCAGATGGGTCTCTCCTACAGTCGATGAGTATTTGGAAAGTATCAAGTCTCATCATTTTGGGGAAAGAAAAGCGATGCACGCTGTTTGAAAGCATTATATTACCGTAAAGATAAGACATATAACTTGGCTACTTCACGCCTACTAGTGTCACGCGTTTTGAGTTGTGTTTCCTGGACCAGGAGACGAGGTAGAGAGCATGAATACACATAGTTGCAGAAGGTCTTTCGGGAAGAGATCCAGTGAGACGTCCGCGTTGCGCATGCGCACTATTAGGGATAACATCTTGGTAGGCACTACGCGTGGAGTGCGCACTAACGGCCTCTGGCCACGCATGGTAGGACCGGTCATTGCAAAACGTGCAGCGCCCTACGGGGCGCCGAAATGAATTGTGGGAACTGACTGCGTAAAACCGGCCGTGGCGGACGACGGAGTCACCGATGAAACTGCGCTGCCCTCTCTATTTCTACACCCACTCTCTTCACTGTCACCTGGTAGATGCTGCGAAAGCAAAGGACGTTTACATAATTCAGTGCGCACTTCGCACACGGCTTGTTGGGATTTTCGCAACTGGTCTGTTTTGTAGCTTGAGCTACACTGGCCGAGGTTGAGCAGTTTCGCGTGGCTCCCAAAGAGCCGTGCTGCGCATGCGCGAGGAGCAGTGACGTCACACGGCGTACAGCTGGCGCGCCGGAGCTGCCGCCACCGCTCGCTCCGCCGCCGCCGCGCGCGCCGAGGCGGGCTGCGCATTCCAGAGGAGTGACTTCATAGCCGCGGCAGACGCACTGGCGCCGCCGCGTGCCCAGCTGCGCACCTCTGTTGCGCAGTAGCCAAGTCTGACGCTGCACCGGGGCCGCTTGATAGCACCTCTCATTTTGTGCGCATAAGCTCACGCTACGTATATCCTAGCATAGCCGAGCTAAGCCACCGCAATTTTTTTAACTCCACATGTTATCACGTCTGTCTGCTCGATACGCGTCTCCTGGGCTAATTGGGTCATCGGCGTCTGTTTAGCTGCTCCCTGGACCCGAGCATCTTGCCCGAGCTTGAAGAACGGCTGAACACCAAAACGGGCCTCAAAGTGGTCTTCAGCAGCTTCCAGGCCTTCAAGTTCCCAGACAGGGACAACCTGCACCTCCAGTGCAAGGTACTCGTCTGCAACAGAACCTGCCCCCTGGTGAGCCCTCGTTTCATCCAAAATGGCTGCAAAGGTTACGCAATTAAGGCCAAAGGTATTAGCGCACAGCTGAATAAACTTTCTTAACTACTTATTTCACTGATAAATAAAATTAAAAGAAAGATTTAAAAACAAAAGTCTTATAATTCAAAACGTAAAATAGTTCCACATGATCAAAAATAGCGCACAAAAAGACGAAGACACGAAGCGGAAAGCAAAAAGCAAATTGTTGCGCGTATGTTTATACAGCCGGAAGTTAGTCTGCCTCAGTGGGAGTCTGGTGTCTCAGATTTTAGATGAGCAATTTAGCCAGTGCGGTGCAACCGCTAACCTAGGGTCTTTAACGTGCACCACGCAGTAGTGATACACGACCGCACGCCGGTACGATGCTCATATAGACGATTGCAAGCAGGTCATCTGGAGGCCGCCATGCCTCTGCTCGTGCAGGCAAGTGCGTGAAATTGCGAGCTTGCCAAAGCTTTGTTCACGGGCACACTGCAGGTGCTCGCACGCATGGGGCACCAGTCGGGTGCCATGCTTGCAATTGTCTATAGGAAGTATTCACTGGCGGCCATAGCTGTGTGCACGACTGCTGAGCGCGTGCTGATGGCGAGCTTCCAGAGTTCTTTGGTAACGTGCATTCCGCACCCTCAAGATTGCCGGTCTTAGCAGCCTATTAATGTGTTTTCGTTCAGAGCATGCGCTCTAGACATCACCCACAAATATGGCGCCCAGTGAATACTCCTTATAGACCTTTCCAAAAACGAGCTTGTGGCCGGTGCCATTTTGAGCGTTCGTGCGTATGGCGCGTGCTTTGCTCGCTTTCCGAAGCGACGAACACGCACGTGCTGGGCTGTGAAGACCGCACGCTGGACTGTGATTTTGTAAACATTGGAAAGGTCTATAGATCGAAACGGGCAGGGGCAGAGCCGTTTATTGAGAGAGTTTGGCCATACATTGGTTCGAATAGGCGAGCATCTCGGGGCCAACCACAGGCCGCGAAACAGCCCCTAGTGGTGGTCGTGTGCTCTAAATTTGTGACACGACTATAGACCTTTTCTGTTTCCTGTCGTTCTCAGTCACGTGGGTTCCGTATCTGGTATGCGGGGCGAAAAAATAATAAAACGTCTGAACCTGGAATATGCGAGAAAATATAGGTGAGGCAAATCAAGAATGTGTGACAATCACGCATTTTTCGTAAACACCTTCCAGCTGCGGGGAGAGATCAAAGAGATGTTTTACCGCATACCAAAAGTGACGATATTCAAGATGGCTGCGCGCTTGTGGAAAAGGTGTATACTTCGTTTCACCTTATGTGCGAGCGAAGGCAAAACTGGAAGCGCGAGCACGGAAGCTCCATGCGTTCAGGCTTTGCTCGAGCGCGCGAGCTGGGGAGAAATGCAAAAAGCGCTGGTCTCGCGCTTCTAGCTTTGGCTTCATTCGCAGATAAAGTGAAACGCAGTATAATTTGAGCCGTGCCGAGCGGAACTTCGCGTCTCAAGACGCTCGCGCACCCCACCCTTCGCACTGCTTTCTTTCAGCCAGTCTCAGGACGCTGTTCTAGCAGTGCAGACAAAGGCATGGGCACGAGCGCGTGGCTTTGGAAAGTGCCTCCTATGCACGAGGTCTCGTACAAACAAAAGCGCTTCGCTGAGCTAGGCTCACGCGCCTGGGCCTTTGTCTTCACTGCAGACATTTGTGAGATGGAGTAGAGGTCTCCTGATTGGTCGACGCTGTGTCACAAATTTAGTTTACGATCTAAGCGTGGGGGGAATATTCGGCGCTGGCGGCGGCCTTTGCTCCGCCTATTGTCCAAACTCTCCTAATATACGGCTCTGGGCAGGGGTGGGGATTGAGCCCACGATCCCTGGGTTCTGCAGCGCGAGCTTTTGCTCCACGTGCTCCGAGCTGGTTTGCGCTAGACTACTCGGCCACCGATCCGCCCATGCACGTGAAAAAGAACACTGGCACGAGGGGAGCAACAGGGGCATCAAACGTAAAGCCCCTCTATCCTGGGAAAAGTGGCGCCATTCAATCAAACGCATTCACCAGTCTTCAAAAAATGAAGTTGACACAAACGTGCGAATGTCCCTGCTGCGCCACTGGTGTTCTTTTCCTCGTGAATGCCGCGCGCTCCTGCTTCTTTTTCTTTTTCTTTTCATGTACAATACACTTGAGTTGTGAGTTGGCGCTTGTCTGTCTTCTGTGTTCCGCTTCTCTTCTTGTCCTCGCCTTTTTGTGTTGTATTTTTTCATCATGTAAAACCAGTACCAACTCCCCCAGCTTATCACCTTGCTGAGTAAAATAGTTTGAGTAGTACACCGCTTTTAGTTTCTTCGAAAGTTATTCAGAACTGAATTAGTATAAGAAAATATTTTTTTTGTTTTTTGAAAATAGCCTTTTAATTTAAAAACCTGAAAACAACAAAGAACTTCCGCTTTAAAGGAGCCGTGAAACTATTTTTTTTACTTTTGCTAAATACTACTTAAAATCACTTTCTAACGTTAACTGTTTAAACCTGCCTTAGTTTTTCTTTAGAGGCAAATGGCAGTCGCCAAAAATATTCGAGAAATTTAAGCATCTTTCATCCCCTCAACTCGAAGCCAGAGCAAGCGGCCACGTGGCCTGGTGCCTATCCTATGCCACCAAAGTTAATCATATCCACGCGCTGGGGTTGGCAAAGTAGAAAACACATGCTGAGTTCCAAGCATTTCTAGAGTTCGGCTGGTTTAATCACCGCAGTGGTTGGACTCGAGGTATTACCCGAGCATCCTCCTATAGGGCATTGATTGTTACTAGCCCAAGTCGAGTGCTCACGTAGTTCTCGTGTTCAATCCATGAGCCGCGCTCGACTGTCGTAAGGCGGGTGGTTTCGATCCCACAATTACGTCATCAAGCTTTGCGAAGGCAAGACTAAAAGAAATCGTTCCCCTTTATCCTTGCAATTTCACCGCGACACGGAAGCCTCTGAAGCAGTGGCGGTCTGTCTGTGCGAGTATACTGGGGCCAGACTGGGACCAGTACACCTCTGCAAAGTCTAGAACATTCCAATCCGATATCGCTTCAAGACCCTTTAAAGGGATGCTGAACCGAAATCTGGATTTCACAAAATAAGGTAGCAGGAGTGTTCAACGGGGCGCTACAAACCCCAAAACATAACTCGTAAAGCGATATCTCGAACGGATGGCCGTATTTTTGTAAAATAAGGATGCGATTGAGTGATAATCGCGACGTCGCTTTTTCTGCAGAATTGTTAAGGAGGAGGCTAAACGGCCTTGCTTCCTTCTCTCTTTGCGCCCTCGCGGAGTCAAAGCGAGAAGAGGAGGAAACGAGAATTGCGACGTCACGGGCTTTTTGTAGCGTGAGCTACACTGGCCGAGGTTGAGCAGTTTCGTGTGGCTCCCAAAGATCCGTGCTGCACATGCGCGAGGAGCAGTGACGTCACACGGCGCACAGCTGGCGCGCCGGAGCCGCCGCCGCCGCCGCGCGCTCCGCCGCCGCCGCGCGCGCCTCGCCGGTCTTGCGCATTCCAGAGGAGTGACGTCATAGCCGCGGCAGACGTACTGGCGCCGCCGCGTGCCCAGCTGTGCGCCTCCGTTGCGCAGTAGCCAAGTCTGACGCTGCACCGGAGCCGCTTGATAGCGCCTCTCATTTTGTGCGCATAAGCTCACGCTACGTATATACTGGCATAGCCGAGCTAAGCCACCGCATTTTTTTTTTTTTTTAGCCTTGTTCGAGCGCGCTTTTCTTTCACGAAAATACGGCCATCCGTTGGAGATATCGCTTTGTGAGTGATGTTTTCGGGTTTGTTAGCGCCCCGCCTAGCGCTTCTGTTGTTTTCTGAACTCAGAATTTCGTTTCAGCATTTCTTTAAGCGGCGGCCATGTTGAAAAGGTGTCTAATTTGGAAATTTAAATAAGCCATTAACCGATATGAATGAAAAAAAATCTCTTAATCATTCTGATAAACCATGGGAGCACAAAATGTGCCGTGCGCGCATGATGTGTGAGTAATAATTTGATATGCCTGGCTGCAAAGAGCTTTCAATGGTACTTTCGGATGCGCTGCACACACACACGACACGCGGCGCATTCTCCAGGTTCATCAGAATGATCGAGACAAATATAAATTTATTAAGGAGTGAAGCGCGTCACAGGCGTGCTTTAATGAGAAGTCTTCCATGAATTCTGCCTCTCCGTGGGTGCATTGGGACCTTTGAGCCCTAATTCTCTCGAATTGCGAGGCAACGGAAGGGTTATCTTGGGGTTACTGAAGTAATCTCGAGTGGAGTAGGTTTATCGCACCCTTTACGCTATTTCTTGACGTCTGTCTCAAGTTACGACGTCATACGGGCGCTGCGCTATCCCTTGGCACGTTATGATTAGGGTTCCGTGTTTTAGTCAATACCGATGAACCCCAATATATAATCCCCAAAGTGGTTCCTTCGGAATCGGGGAAAACGAAAAAACCCCAATTCAGAGCTTCCCTTGATAACAAAAGGTTAGAGGAAAGAAATTCTTAGCTGTGACATTTTTTCTTGTGATTCTGACCGCAACCCGTACTAACTGTCCGTTAGGTTGTAGCTTCTTTCTTTGGGAAACACCTCCCTCGACTTCTGTTCTCGGTATCGGGACGACGTTCTACAGCAATGGCTGTTATGCGCTGTTCCCACCACTGGAAATGATGTCCGTTGTTAATGTTGATGCTGTAGTAGTTTAAGTTGCTAAAGACGCACACCCCCCCCCCCAGGGCCGGATGGTGGTGCCCGTGGTGTCCCTGGGGCGCCGCCGGCCAGTGTTCGCCCTGTACAGTGGCGGTTGTTTAGGGAGCGGGAGGGGAGGGGGCGGCAAATTACATGCCTTACCTCCCGCTCTGAGAACTGGGGGGGGGGGGGAACAAGCGCCCCCCCCCCCCCGGTTAATACGCCCATGCCAACAAGGGAGCAACACACGCAAAATAAGAGGTTAAAAGCCATCAGCCCAAGTGGCTGACGAAAAAACGTAAGAATTCTTTGAGCTTAGCAGTCCCCTCAAGAAGTGGCAACCATTCAGGCCAAGCTTGCCGGGCCCTATAGAATTCCCTCATAAAGCACATCTGCTGTACAAAATACTTTTGCTAAGGACGCACACGTCCGCATGGCGCACAGCCATGCGACACAGCCACAAACTGCAAGGCCCAGCAGAATGACCATGTCTGGTGGTACACCGTCGTCCCCTTCAATAGGTAAAAAGCGACTTCTGTGTGGCGTAAGTGGCAGGTCCTTTTTGAGCGTCCTTTGCAGAACGTCCCAAAAGAACACTGCATCCCAGCCGTCTAGAAATAAGTGTTCGATCGTTTCCTGCTTTTTGCATAATATGCAGTTGTCGGCCCACGCGATGTGCACTCCCTTGTCAGTTAGTCATGATTGAAAAAAAAAAAAAACATTTCAGTTGAGACAGGGTTGACCATTCTTTTGACGCGTGTTAACACGTCCCGCCCTGGGCCTTTACTAAAAAACATACGCTACATGTAAAGGCGTGGGGAAAATTAAATCAACGTCTTTTGTCAACCGTTTCCTCGCGACACCGCGCAAGTATTCCAAAGAAAAACGCGCCGTTAAAAAAACTGATAAGCACCAACGACTTCCTTTACATAACCTCGTTCAGAAACACTCACGTCTACGCCAGACGAAACAACAAACTAGGAAGAGCTGCTGCGGAACCTCGCTTGAATGACCGTGCGTAAAGCAGGATCTTTCTGGTTTCGAAGAAATATAAATCTATTAACCAGCTGTCTTACAAAAAAATCGGACAGCCTCAGACCACCAACACGGATCCTTCGGAAAAGATTCGTTCGGCTCGTCCTCTCTCATACCGAGCTCCAGATGAAAACGGCAAATACACGATGAATGCGCTGAATGTTAACACGTGAGCAATGCAGCGCCTGCAACACGTACATACTAAATCTTCGCAGCAAGAAACGTGTTACACACACATGCACGCGCGAAAATTAATAAACCATTGCCTCTCCACTTGTTCGCCTTCGAGCGCGAAGCCTCAGTCTCATCGCGCCAGTATTCCTCAGTATTTGCGATAGTGATTCAAAGGTACCCCAAGATACGGAGGCGGCGATTCTGTCCGAGTCAACTTGGAGGGCCAATCGTCGTGCCAAAAACCTGCACATATCTCAAAGTTAACGGAACTGCATGTATAGTCGAAAATCATTTCTGTCAACTCTACGTCTTTCTTTAACACTGTCTTTGTGAATACAAAAAATTACCACGTCATCCGCATATGCCAAAAATGCGGACTTCAGTAGTCTGTAGCTTAAAACCTCGAAATGTAACTGTGAACAACGCTTAAACAAAACATTAAAAAAAAAAAAACGACGAAAGTGGACAGTCTTGTCTCACGGAAGAAAAAAGACGAACGCGCTCAGTCACATTTGTTCACCATAAGACGAATGGCGCAATTTTGGTATGCCATACGTATCCATCACACAAAACTGCCCCTACATTTACATGATCTAAAATAGCAAAAATATCTTTATGTGACACCTGGTCGAAGGCCTTTTCCAGGTAGACCTGTAACACTTCCACTCTTTTTTTTTGCGTAGTGTCACAACATTCCAAAAATACTTGGTGCAACGTACACGTTCGTTACAATGATCCTACCCTTTATACCAGACGTCTGGTGCGGGCCGACGATAATGCCTGTGACACTCTGTTATCGTTCCCCTTATACTTTCATGAAAATCTTGTAGTCTACATTTGTCAGTGTGATAGGACGGTAAGAACGGTCTTCACTTTTGGGAATGACAATCATTGTATGTGCCCCAAAACGACGGGGGAACTTCGGTAAACACGCAGTGCAAAACGGTCTTCCCCTAGTTTGTTGTTTCGTCAGTCGTAGATATCAGTGGTTCTGTACGAGGATATGTAAAATATGCCTTTGATTGCTTTTAACGCTTTATAAAATTCTGCCTCTAAACCATCAGGGCCGGGTGGCTTTCCCGGTTTCAAGTTGTCGATGGCTTTTTCTACTTCCCACAACATTGTGGATTGTTTTAACTTTTCGTTTAGTTCGTCTGCCAGCGGCAGTTTGATACTTTAGACCCATGTTACGGATAAAAAAAAAAACAGGACGCGGGATGGCCAAAAAAACATGCTTTTCGTTTAAGGCTCGTCAAATTATGAGGCGCTGGAGAAATGCAGCCTTCTGTGTTAAGTCCTTATTTCGAACTCTTTTTGTTCGCCTTCCGCCTATTGAAAAGCTTGCGGGAAGGGCCTTAGAACGCACCTGGTATCGCTGCGCCGCAGTGTTCTTCCGCACGTCTGCTTTCCTCGCCGTCACCATGGCAACGAACACCGAATGAATAGAAGCACGCGCGGTACCGCCGCGTGAAGCCAGCAACAGCTGACGCCATTTTACGAACGGCGTCCTGTTTTTTTTATCCGTAACATGGGTCTAAAGTATCAAACTGCCGGAACCTGTACGCTCTATCCAAGCATGCGTGAATTGCAGTTGGCAACGTCTTCTAAATCGCACCGCTCAAGCATATCGCGCAAAAACATTGTGCCCTCTATCGCACGCTATTCGACCTATCCTGCCGCGCAAACACAGTTAAAATCGCCCAAAGATATAACTAATCGATTAATTTGAACGTACTTTTGAATAAACTCGAAAAAAAGTAAACTTTCCTCCGCTTCCGTACGAGCATAGCTGCACACAACACGAAACTTGTACTCGAAAATAATAAAATCACACCAGACAAAGCGCCTCGAATCACAACTGACGACTTGTCTGACGGTCCCGTTGCCATCGTCGTTGGACGCGGGCGTATAGGCTCCGTCGATGGCAGGGTGACGGGTGACGACCCTCCGACGGATTCCTCTGCCTCCGCGTCACCCATGACGTAGTCATCCGACTTGTGATTACATCATTACGGACGATAGACGCGTAGGTTTTGACGCAGTCCTCTGCTGCGTGGCCGTACCGGTGGCATTCTGTGCAGCTATAGTCGGTTACAAGTCAAGAAGGTAGGAAAAGCTCCACCCACAAACGTGATGCGCCCGTTTCAAATCCATCCGCAGTCGAAAGAATAGTTCACTTAAATGCCCCTTGTTCACAGAGTGATGCCAACTTGTCTCCGACCCCCACTTTTTAAGAAAGCGACCTTTGTATTCATCAGAGAGGGAATGGAGCCCCTGAAAGTGGTCTTTGTGTCCATCGGAGGGGGAACCTAACCCCCCAAAGTTGTGTAGGAGTGGAGGCTCGGTAATCACACTCTACATATTTATTTACAATATATACACTGTTTTTTTGACTAGCTCATCGAGGGGCCTGTCGCCGAACCCCTGAATCCGTGCAGCTCGTGGTCCAGGCACCTCGTGTCCTTAGCTCGTGCCTGTCCCGTGAGCTTGGAGCCGTTCAAGCGCTGGATCGCTGCTGATAGCTGCCGCTACAGTTGTATTTGTTTCCATCGGAGGGGGAAAACTCTTATCTCCCTCTTGTGGATTCCACAACGCTAAGTCAAAGTCGAAAGATAAAGCAAATATGTACAGGAAGGCAAAACCATCTCCCGCGTTGGCCGCGATGTCACGGAAACGATGGGACGCTATTGGATGCGGAGGTGGCGGAGGGCTATATGAATCCCTTTGAGGGGCATTTGCCGCTACCTTCTTGACCTGTAACTTACTATAGGGACGCGGCAGTCTAGCCGGATATGGCCGGTACGCCTGCACCTAAGGCACAGTGGGGCCGGTCCTGGCATAACGGCGAGGTCCTTGCAGCCTTCCAGGATTTCGTGGGGGTAGGCTGTCGACCGTATAGCCGTCCTTGAGAGTCAGGCCTACCGTTCCGGGTATTTCACTCGACAGCCTCGAAACCCTTTTTCCGGAAGAAGTCCCGCGTTATGTTAGAGACTTGACCGTACCGTGCCATCTCCTTCTTCACGTGACAGTTCGGCACGTCATAGGACACTCAATGCAGCTTGAGCCTGACTGCCACAGCTGGCGGGATCCCTAACAATGCAACGCCCTTGAAGCGCTATCATGTTCTCAAAGTTTCAGTACAAAATTGCACAAGTATCCGCATTATTCAACGCCCCCTTTCACGGTTACTTCTTTGGCGTTTACTATCCTCTGCTTTGCTGCAAGCGAATTCAGCCGTAACAGCCAGACATGGTTCACCGGGTGCGGTCCCGCCAACACCAAATCCTTCGGCATATGGCAGCCGCAGCAGTTCGTCGCGGAAGTGTTGAATCCGGTATGGCCGGTTCTTCACGTCACAACGCAGAAAAACACAGTTATTTTCAATACGTCCGTTCGACAGAGGAGGCAAAATAATATTATACTCGTCAGGGTTTCTCGAAGCAGAAGTAGCAGAACTACCACGACCAGACGCGGCCGCTGTCACCACTCCAGCGGAGCTCATGATGGGCACGTCCGTTCGCTGCAGCGGCCGGAAGTGGAATCCACTGAGCTATGCCGCAGTCATTGGGGAGGAGATTGAACAGTCACACCTCTAGCGGCACGCTTCAGGTGTCGGGGACAACAAACCGACTTTTCTTTTTTGATCAGCGATTTCGAAGATGACGATTCTAAGGCCGCTCCTCGTACGACTAAAGCGCTAATAAGAGCGAAACGCTCCTGTCCAGACCGGGCATGACGAGGTTCAATTTCTTTGTTTTGCTGTGTTAGTAAACACCGGGCTGTGGGGACAAGAAACTCGATAAAGTACCCCTATAGTTAGATCTACCCAATAGCCTCCTCTATACTCACAAAGCCTGACAGCTTGACGACGGAGCCATTAAGTGCCCGGTCGCAGATTTGGAGCTCGAGGATCTGGTAGCAGAGAGCATTTCTGGTATTCAGCGCACAGCTTTTTCAGCGGTGAGGACCCAAAAACATGGTCATCAAACCCGACGAGGAAAGAAGCGGTAGCGCGAGGAACGCGAGGAGCACGAGTGGACATTTCATCGCTCGGGAGAAGTGTGTTTCGGCGTCTCGCCATAGCGGGGCGCCCGTTACATGGCTCTCCTTTCATCCGTTGTCTGCCGCTTTACCTTTTCACTTTCGGCGGCCGCGTCTCGTGTCGATCTGCCAGGCTTTGTCACTATTAGCCCCGTGCGCGACCGAAAGCGTCGCTGTGGTCGGCCTTCCACGATTGGCCGAACGCTGACTATGACGTCGGAAAGGGGATTTATCATCGACGAAATAAGAGGAATGAAAGAACTTTAATTTTGGCGGTGTTGGAAGTGTTCCTTTGAGAGCGCAATGATTTCAAGCTTCCACCATGCTAGTAACAAACACCATCGAACTTGTTGTTTGCAAGGTAATGACGTCACAAGGGGGAACCACAGGAGGGCGCCACCAAAACATCTCGCCGCCACAGCTTAACATCCCGCTCTATATTGTTACTACCCGATGCCCACTGTACGCGCTCTCTGAAAAAAAATAGCCGATAACAAAATGCCGTTGTAGCACTGCAAATGCCGAAAGCTCGTGCCGGGAGACGCGCCTTTACGCGCTAAAAAAAAAAAGAAAAGAAACAAAAGCGTTCGAAACAAAACACATAACTACAAATTGTAAAAAAAAAAATGAAGTTTTTTTTTTTTTTTATTGCAAAAAGAAACTACGCATCGCCGAACGCTTATTCTCTACTCAAATGTAGCGCTAGAGGTTCGAACTAGATTCCAAAGTTTCAACCCTAAGCGTTATCTTATACTAAAGTTATAGGTGATTTTTTTCAAATTTTCAATTGGAAAATGATGACATTTTCCAATTTCCATTCCCCCTCCCCCCCCCCCCCCCCCCGCTAAAACAAAAATGGTCCCCAATTTTTTATTAATGAATATTTCAGAAAATTACGCAACTTTTGCATAAAATAAGAGTTAGTGCTGAAACTTTTGAATTTGGTTCGGATCTCTAGCGCTACATTTGTGTGGAGAATGAGCGTTCGGAGGTGCATAGTTTATTTTTGCGGTTAAAAAAAACTGTAACTTTTTTTCTTTTTTTTATTAGGGGGGGGGGGGGGGGCGGAGGCAGGTTGTAGTTTGTTTCCAACGCGACGCCGACACCCAACGACTACGCCGTGACGTGTCGCAGCTATCGCTGTGAATCGCGCTGTGGCGGAACGCCGTCGTACGGAGTTTGGCTCTGGCATTCGAATACCTTCGACGAGTGCAGTGGAGACAAAAACTGCTAGCTTTAGGTCTACCTCCTAACCTTTCGAACCAGAGCTCGGCCTGCTGACGTCCCCTCCTTTCTCTCCTTTTCTTACCCGGTCATAGCCTCTTCTATACTGACAAAGCCTGGCAGATCGACACGAGACGCGGCCGCCGAAAGTGAAAATGTAGAGCGGCAGACAAGACTCACGGAACGGGCGCCCCGCTGCGGCGAGACGCCGAAACACACTTCTCCCGAGCGATGGAATGTCCGCTCGCGCTCCTCGCGCTCCCGCTTCTTTTCTCGTCGGGTTTGAAAACCATGTTTTTGGGTCCTCACCGCTGCCAAAGCTAAGCGCTGGAAAACCAGATTCCCCGAGAAATGCTCTGTGCTACCAGATCCTCGCGTTCCAAATCTGCGACCGGGCACTCCACTGATCTCTATTGTAGTAGGCTGGATCGCGGATCGGGAGCCCGTCGGTGTCGCCACCGGCGGCCATTGCTTGACACCAATACATGCAAGTCTATGGGAGAAACGCACAAAAGTAAGAATATTGAAGCATGTACGCTGTGCTCGGAGGCGAGTATTTTATGGTGTGCTGCGATCCTTATGTCGGGTGTTTGGAGATCTAATCGGTATTTGTCGAACGTTCGAACACCGATTTAAAAAAAAAATCAAACGCACCGGAGCACCTACGGCTCAGCTGGCGAGCTTGCTCTCGTAGTGGAGTAAACAAAAGAACTTGCCGTCATTGAGACCGTCCTCTGGGGAGCCCAGAAGTTGATGAATGACAAATAAGTTCCATCTTGACAGCGGCTTTCCGGGAGTGAGCGAATTCCGCGTAGCAAAGCCTTCGAGCTTGTCGTCTGCTAAACTCAACTCAACGAAACCGCCACCGACTCTTCAGTAACTCTAGGTAACTCTCACCTCATTGAGCTGCACTACATTTTTCGCCCAACGGAGTCACTCTTGACCACAACATATTCATTTATAAGAACTGCGAGGGCTGTCAGTTTTAATGTTTGTCCGCAAATTATCCCGTACGAAAATGTCATATATTGCCCTGATATATTTTATATATGGCCATATATGATAATATAAGGAGCCAGATATGGCAATATACCGCTATATATGGCAGCATATGCGACCATATATCGCCATATAAGTGGGCAAATACTGCCATATGTGCCCATATTAGTGCTTAATACGGCAACATGTCGCCATATACGCGTGCAAATACAGCCTATATCGCTATATAAAAGTTCAAATGAGATATGGGCCTGTTTCGGTCGTGCAAGCGAAACGTCATATGTACTCGCCAAGACACTAGTTGATTGGTCTATATTGCATGAGTCTCATATAATTGGTTAACTATTGTTAACATCCTTAAGGCTGAACTCCATGGGACGAATATGCTGCGAAAAATCGACGAATTTTGCCCGGCGGCTTTTGCTCTGCGCGTGGAATCACCACAGTGGCTGCTACGTCTCGCGCAAAGCGAGCGTGCCGTCGGGGGCGTTCGTCAGTTATTCGTCGCATAATTCGCTCCATGGAGTTCAGTCTTTAAAGTGAAGTTTTCCATATATTTGGACGAGTTAATCAATTGCGAATTTCGAAGATTGAAAGACAAATGAAATTTGGTTGTATGTTTGACGTGTGACAATATGGCGAAGTGCATAAGATCGGAAAGCGAGTTAATCAAATAATGGATTTTAGATCGCAGCTCTTAGGCGCCCGTTTCCGAGTTAAGCGGTGTCGGCGTCGCCGTCGGTGTAACCGCCCCGCTAAATTTAGCGAGAAATTGAATTGCTACAGATGTCATGTGATGTCAATTTTCCCACAAAAAATCTAGCAGTGAAACTAATTTTGTTCATGTTTCCCCGCTAAATTGAGCGGGGAAACACGAACCGTTACCTTACTGAAGATGCAAGGCGCTACTTCGTCGTCCCGAATCCTTTCCCCTTCGAACGGGTGCGAAGCCGTTGCGCCCGGAGTACCCTACGCAGCATCTTTTGAAAACCGTTCACGCAGCATCGCAACCTTCCGTTTGCGAGCGTCTGCGATTCATCGTGTGTTGAAGGTCGGAAGATGTGCTGTCCGTGGTGTCTTACGTGTAACTCTTTCGTAAAAAAATTGAAATTTAAAAATGTGAACCTAACAGTGTACACATAATTTTAAATTGATAAAAATATATATACATATCTATCTATCTATTTATTTCTGGACATCGCGCGCAAAACATAGCCGCGCCTATTTTTTTATTTAAAATTGTAATGTGGGTTATACAGCGTAAAACATACTATCTTCAAACTCGCATCGTTTTGGGTCACTTTCGAGCTGGACATCTTCTTTGGAAGTTCAAAAGCTGGACTTCATAAAGCTTTATGTTCACTCGGTATTGACAGCAGGGTAGACACTATGCATGTTTTCCTTATACAGATGACTTCTCATCTGTATAAGAAAAATACCAATTGGATATTGAGCATGTACCAACTTTTATTAATTTTATATGAGCTGCGCTTTACGCCACTCCTGATTTCTCTCAACTTAATTCCCAGGGAAAGCAGGATTATTGACATTCACTTAACGAATGTCAATGAAACGTTAATGTCGACGAAACGTGTGTCCATGAAACGTGTATCCACGAGAAGGTGGCCGTGGAACATGCTATCACGAAACGCAGAGAGAATGAAAAAAATCAGTATTCTACCTGCAGTTGTGACATGATTTTAGAATTTCGGAGAAATTATTCTTCCGGCTGCCAGGAGATAGATACGGCCTAATTCTAGAGGTAATCTGGAAGAGTACCTTTCGGAAAACGATCAATTGTCGCGAAGTAGGTTGCAGCGTACTTACGTTGACGAGACGGGATTTGAAAGGTGTAATCCGAGATACATGTCGACACGGCCACGGCAGAACCACCACTCAAACACAAAAACGAGAAGAAAGGTGTCCGTGAAGATTCAACACGATGTAGCACAAGCTGCCATTTGTAGAACCGAACACTAAACGCATCACAAAATTCTTGTGCTTCTTTGATGAAATCGCTTGCAGAAGCAGAAATCCGCAGCAGCCACGCAGGGCGCAACACATGCCAAACTAGATCCGGCAGAACGCATTCCGAGATTGCCAATGGGCTAATGCATCATCCGTCAAACCACGTGACCACGCACCTTCTACCACGCTTTCAGCTTAGGAAGAGAGAGAAAAGTAGAGAAGGAAAGGTCAAAAGGGGAGTGCACAAACAAAAGGCTTATCTTATGGGGCATCAACGACCACAACGAGCGGGTTGTCACTTGCACCCAAGACTGATAGTGCAGTGAATGCTATGTGTGGCCTTGGACTCCAGGCAGGTGCCGTGTTCTGCTTTATCACCAGATTCTAGACTGTAGTCACGTGACCCTAACCGGAGACCCGATTGGCCTAAAACATGCATAGCGTCTACCCTGCTGTGAATACCGAGTGAACATACAGCTCTATGAAGTCCAGCTTTTGAACTTCCAAAGAAGCTGTCCAGCTCGAAAGTGACCCAAAACGATGCGAGTTTGAAGATACTATGTTTTATGCTGTATAACCCACATTATAATTTTAAATGAAAAAATAGGCGCGGCTATATTTTGCGCACGATGTCCAGAAATAAATAGATAGATAGATATGTATATATATTTTTACCAATTTAAAATTATGTGTACACTGTTAGGTTCGCATTTTTAAATTTCAAATTTTTTTACGAAAGAGTTACACGTAAAAGACACCACGGACAGCACATATTCCGACTTTCAACACACGATGAATCGCAGACGCTCGCAAACGGAATGTTGCGATGCTGCGCGAACGGTTTTCGAAAGATGCTGCGTAGTGTACTCCGGGCGCAACGGCTTCGCAGCCGTTCGAAAGGAAAAGGATTCGGGACGACGAAGTAGCGTCTTGCATCTTAAGTAAACTAACCGTTCGTGTTTCCCCGTTCAATTTAGCGGGAAACATGAACAAAATTAGTTTCACTGCTAGATTTAGCGTAAAAATTGACGTCACGTGACATACGTACAAATTCAATTTCTCACTAAATTTAGCGGGGCGGTTACACCGATGGCGACGCCGACACCGCTTAACTCGGAAACGGGCGCCTAAGAGCTGCGATCTAATATCTATTATTTGATTAACTCGCTTTCTGATCTTATGCACTTCGTTATATTGTGACACGTCAAACATACAACCAAATTTCATCTGTTTTTCAATCTTAAAAATGTGCAATTAAATAATTGGTCCAAATACCTGGAATAACCTCACTTTAAGGATGTTAAAAATAGTTAAGCAGTTACATGAGACTCATGCAATATAGATCATTCAACTAGTGTCTTGGCGAGTACATATGAATTATTGCTTGCACGACCGAAACGGGCCAATATATCATTATCAGGGGCTATATTTCCACGCGTATATGGCGATATATGGCCGTATTTACGCACTTATATGGCCACATCTGGCAGTATTTGCCCACTTATATGGCGGATTATGGCCGTATATTCTTCTATATATGGCGGAATATGGCCATATTTGACTCCTCATATTATCATATATGGAAGTATATAAAATATATCAGGGTCATATCTGACATTTTTGTACGGGATTTGACAGGCTTGTCGGAAAGCAGCCAAAAAGTTTCAGTGCCGACAACAGCTTAGAAACGGGGGAAACGGCACTTTTTCTTGTTTTTCCCATAGAGTCCCATGCATGTGGTGGTGTCAATCAATAACCTTCGGTGGCGGCACCCGGCCATAGCTGCAGAGGCCGCGGTCGGCGATCCAGCCTACTTCCATAGAGATCAGTGGGGCACACTATGGCTCCGTCGTCGAACTGCCAGGTTTTGTGAGTATAGAGGAGGCTATCTTTCCTGGCACTAGATATTAACACACACACGCACAAAAAACGACTAAGAAAAAAAATAAACCCCCAAATATATTTCTGAATTTGAAGAAAACTACACCCCGAAAACATGGAACCCTAGTGATGATTATTCACCCGTGATGTCGTGAGCCCACGTGAGGAGCTACGCTTCGTCATTCGGGAGCCAGCTGCGCGCGTAGCCGGTTTCCCGGAGAATAAGTATGCTGGACTATAAAAAAAAAGTATGTAAGTATGACTCTCCGCCGTCTGCGAATATTTAACTAAAAGTTCTGTTATACTTCGACGTCGAGCGCAGCAAACGCGGCGTAGCTCGGCGCATACAGACTCGGGGGGGGGGGGGGGGGGGCGGGAACACTTTTAATGATACTATTCTCCCATTCTTTCAGTGATGGGGGGTCCACCTATATCGAATTGCCTTCCCAGAAGGGGTGAGGAGAGGTCGACTGTGTTTGGGAGGGGGGGCGGTCGCCCCCGTCGCCCCCCCCCCCCCCTCTTGGATCCGCCCCTGGTTTCTGCTCACCGGCCAATGAAAGGCGCACGTTCTGCGATACGCTGCGGTCGCTGCGCTCAATGTCGGAGTATAACAGGGCCTTAAAGGGGCCCTGCAATACTATTTAAGCGTCTACCTTTATTACAGTTTCCACGTCTCTTGTGGTTCGGGCGACCCAGCGGGCACGGAGAAAGGAACTAAATATTGTCACGAATGACAAGGTGACAAACAAGGAATAACTGAGGAAACTGAAACGTTTAATGGGGGCGAACTTGTGCCCAAAAATAAAAAGAGAAGGAAAGATAACAACAGAGCGTCGCGGGCGTCGAAGTCGGCGTAGCAGCAGAGTCGAACGCTTGGGCGAGACTGAGTCCGGCTGGTTACGCGGAGCCCCTTTTGTGCACGCGCGGACTTCTGGAACATTCGGCGCGCAGAACATGCTAACCTAGAACGAGCAACACGGTTCTCGAAATTACCAGAAATCTAAATTGTAAGAATAAATAAAAGACGCGGCGGTCCCAGGGATCGAACCCTAGGCTTTCTGCGTGGAAGGCACGCGCGATAACCGTTAAGCCACGAGCGCGCTGCTTACTTAGTCAGCTGCACTCGCGGCATTATTCCCCTCTTTAAAAAAGTGCATCGTACCGATGCAGCACAAAACGAAAAAAACATAAAACAAATCCGAAGCAAAAGGACAGCAGAATCGCGAGCCGCAGTTCACAGTTCACAGTTCACAGTTTGACGAGAGTTCAAAGTTCTATCGTTCGTAATACGGCTTGAGGCGCACGACGTGGACTACTTCGGGGCGTGGTTGGCGTCGTCTTGATGGTCTAGTTCCGTCGGGAAGCGCCTCGTAGTTTAGGTCCCCGAGACGGCGAAGAACCTTGTAGGGTCCAAAGTAGCGCTTCAAGAGTTTTTCGCTGAGACCACGGCGGCGGATCGGTGTCCATACCCACACCCTGTCTCCGGGTTGGAAGTGGACGTCCCGACGACGAAGGTTATACCGGCGTGCGTCGACTCGCTGTTGCTCTAGAATCTTGATTCTTGCCTGTTGACGAGCTTCCTCCGCGCGTTGAGAGATTAGTTGAGCGTCGTCGTTGCCATCGTCGGTTGGCACGTGAGGCAGCATGGCGTCCAGCATTGTGGTAACCGTCTGGCCATGTATACCAGTTGGAACGGCGTCATTCCTGTGGTTTCTTGTACCGCTGTGTTGTACGCAAATGTAACGTACGGCAACACCTCGTCCCACGTCTTGTGCTCCACGTCGACGTACATGGAGATCATGTCGGCGATGGTCTTATTGAGCCGCTCTGTTAGCCCGTTGGTCTGCGGGTGATAAGCGGTGGTTCGTCGATGGCTGGTGTGACTGAGCCGAAGTACCTCCTTGAGTCAGCTGTGCCAGGAAAGATGACCCTCGATCTGTGATCAGCACTTCAGGTGCGCCATGTCGAAGGAGAATGGACTCGACGAAAAACTTGACGACTTCCACCGCTGTTCCCGATGGAAGGGCTTTCGTCTCGGCGTATCGTGTAAGATAATCGGTCGCGACGATAATCCACCGGTTCCCTTGCGTCGATGTTGGGAACGGCCCAAGCAAATCCATTCCGACCTGCTGGAAGGGCGTAGTCGGGGCAGATATCGGCTGCAAGAATCCTGCTGGCTTTGTAGGATGCTTCTTACGTCGTTGGCACTCATGGCACGACCGTGTGTACAGATGGACGGTTTTCGGGAGTCTTGGCCAGTAGTACTTGTCACGAATCCGGGCGAGCGTCCTGCTGTAGCCAAGGTGTCCAGCCGTCGGGTCGTCGTGGCATGTTTGAAAGATTTCTTCTCGCAGGCTGGCAGGCACAACCAGCAGCCAGGCAGGGTTGCTGGTTCCGAAGTTCTTCTTGAAGAGCACACCTCGCCGCAGAACGAAGCTTGACAAGTCTCGGGCTAGGACTCGCGGAACGGAACTTCCTTGACCTTCGAGGTGGTCGATCACGGCGTGAAGCTCCGGGTCGTCTCGTTGAAGTGCTCCCATGTCGGTATCTGTAACTGCTCCGAAAAAACGAGCGTCATCGTCGTCGTTGGTGCTGTCAGGAGGAGATTCGACTGGGGCCCTACACAAGCAGTCGGCGTCATTATGCTTGCGACCAGACTTGTGCACAATGGTTACGTCGAATTCTTGCAGTCGTAGACTCCAGCGAGCGAGGCGTCCTGACGGGTCCTTGAGATTTGCGAGCCAGCAGAGGGCATGGTGGTCTGTGACCACGCGGAACGGGATACCGTACAAGTACGGACGGAACTTGGTTATCGCCCAGACGACAGCAAGACATTCTTTGTCGGTCGTGGAAAAATTTTGTTCTGCCTTAGAAAGTGCCCGGCTTGCGTAGGCAATTACTCTCTCTGCCCCTTCTTGTCGCTGAACGAGCACCGCACCGAGACCCGTATTGCTGGCGTCCGTGTGTATTTCTGTCTCCGCCGAATGATCAAAATGTCCGAGGATACGGGGCGACTGCAGCCTTCGCTTCAGTTCGTCGAACGCTTGTTCTTGCTCTTCTCCCCACTGGAACTGCACGTCGTCCTTCGTCAAATGCGTCAGCGGTGAAGAAATCTGTGCAAAGTCACGCACGAAACGTCTGTAGTAGGCGCACAGCCCAAGGAATCTTCGGACGGCCTTCTTGTCCGATGGCTTGGGGAATTCGGCAACAGCGGACGTCTTTGCAGGATCAGGGCTTACACCCTGAGCACTCACGACGTGGCCCAAGAATTTCAGCTCTCCATAGGCGAACCGGCACTTCGAAGGCTTGAGTGTCATCCCAGCAGATTTGAAGGCCCGTAGCACGGCTCGCAGTCGTCTGAGGTGCTCGTCGAATTCGGTTGCGAACACGACAACGTCGTCGAGGTGGACGAGACAGCTCTGCCATTTCAAGCCGGAAAGGACGGTGTCCATAACACGCTGGAAGGTTGCCGGCGCTGTGCACAGCCCGGACGGCATCCCTTTGAATTCATACAGTCCGTCCGGTGTGACGAAGGCCGTCTTCTCACTATCTCGTTCGTCGACCTCAATCTGCCAGTACCCGCTCTTCAAGTCCATTGACGAAAAGTATCGGGCGTGGCGCAGCCGGTCCAGGGTGTCGTCGATGCGGGGAAGCGGATAGACGTCCTTCTTTGTTACTGCATTCAGCCGGCGGTAGTCCACGCAGAACCTCAGGGTTCCGTCTTTTTTCTTCACTAGGACTACTGGGGAAGCCCACGGACTGTTTGAGGGCTGGACAATGTCGTCATCAAGCATTTCCTGAACTTGCTTCTGGATAACTTCCCTTTCTTTCACGGAGACTCGGTACGGTGGCCGATGCACAGGGAGAGCGTCGTCATCAGTGATTATTCGATGTTTCGCAACCGTCGTTTGGCGCACCTTCGACGACGTGGAGAAGCACTCACTGAACTCGGCGAGAAGGTCACTGAGTTGTCGTCGCTGTGGGGCTGGGAGGGACGGGTCAATGTCGAGCTCTGACGGCGTGGTTCTCTTGTGCTGCGTCGGAGAGGCGTCTTCTGAGATCACGGCAATCGCGGCTGAGTCCGGAATTTCCTCGGCGAAGCCCACAGCTGTACCCTTTGTAAGGTGCTGCGACTCTTGCCGGAAGTTGGTGACAAGGGCTACGGTACGCCCGTTCTGGATCTCGGTTACGCCTCTTGCAATGCCAATCCCTCGTCCAACGAGAAGTTGGACGCTTCCTTCCAACAGTGCTACACCGCAGGTGGCTTCTTCGGTCCCGACGGGTACAAAGACACTCGACAGCGGCGGCAGGTTTACATGGCTGGCAAGGACTCGCACTGCAGCTAACGTCGCTTTGGGATTTTCTGCCGATGGGACAGGTTTCCGAAGCGTCAGCTTGTTCTCCGCAAGGTCGATGATGGCGCCGTATTCACACAAGAAGTCCATTCCGAGAATGACGTCCCTCGAACAGTGTTGCAGAATGACGAACTTCACAGGGCAGGTTTCGCCGTGGATCTCAACGCGCGCAGTGCACCTGCCGACAGTTGTGATGAGATGTCCGCCGGCGGTTCGTATCTGCGGTCCGTCCCACGACGTCGTAACTTTCCGAAGGCGGCGAGAGAGGTTCCCACTAAAAACGGAGTAGTCTGCTCCGGTGTCGACGAGTGCTGTCGCGTCGTGGCCGTCGATGATAACGTTGAGGTTATTCGACACTCTTGCAGAAACGTCATTTCGGGGCGTTGAGGCGTTAAAGTGGGAGTGGTCCGACGATCTTGGAGGATCTTGGCATCATTCGTCTTCGGCAACACCACCTCCCTGCATTGCCGCCCCTAGTTTTCCCGACGGGAGGCGATAGGTGACAGGCTGTCTCGGCGAGATCGACGGAAGGGCGATGGCGAGCGTCGTGGAGACGGTGAGCGGAATCCTCGGGGAGTCGACTCAGGAGATGAAGAGCGGCGGAGGTAGTTCTCGATGTCCCGAGGTCGCTCTCCGAGACGTGGTCGAGGGTCGTTGGGTGCAAACCCTCGTAGGCCCAGCTGGCGGTAAGGGCATCGTCGGTAGATATGGTCGGCTTCCCCGCAGTGGTAGCACAACGGGCGTCGGTCGGCCGTCCTCCACACGTCAGTCTTCCTTGACGCAACTTGTTCTGGACGAACGTGCGCCCGATCTTCCTGGCGTCGGGGATGCTGCGGCTCTGGAGGCACACGTCGGGGAGGCGCCATGTACGGACGCGGGGCTGGTGGTGCTCGGCGGACCATTGCGGCGTAGCTTAAAGGGAAACTGAAGCGGTTCTGTATTTAAGAAAAAAACACTTCAATGGCCTTCATTTGGCCTCCAGGATCACGAATATCGAGATTATTTTTTAATTTGGTGCTCGGAGGCTTCAGAAATTAATTTTTAAAGTACCGCCGAAGCCCCTCCTTCCCGGGGCGTGACGTACACTAGGAGTTTTCAGAATCTCTGCTCTCGCGCATCTTCGGCGCCTGTCAAAGCTATGCACGCGCACTCTTGCTATTTTCAAAAATGTCAGAAAGAAACGTCACGGCTGGGGTCAGTGCGGAAAAATATACCTGTCAAGCTTGCAATTGCACGCGCTGCCCACACGTGCGGCACGCGCTTGGCGGCCCAAAGATCCTAGTATGACGTCACGACTGGTCGGAGGTTTTTCGTGTTTCCTCGCGTTTAGTTACATGTTCGGGGAAAATGAACGTGATATTCAGATTCACGGGATAGAAATACGCCAGAACTCACCTCTAACTCGTTTTTTTTTCAAGAAGTGTTTCAGCTTCCCTTTAACGTCGGTTCCTCCGGTGTCACCGTGTTGATGGGAACTTCAGGGTGGACCGCCCGTTGCACTTCCTCGCGCACAGCCTCGGCGATGCAGAGCGTCGCTGGACGACTTGCGGCTGGCAGCAACTGGCGGAGTTCCTCCCGGACGACCTCCCGGATAATTTCGCGGATGTCCGTACCAGGAGCGTTCTCGCCGCCAAGCAGCGCGGTTGCAGCGACACTTGGATGTCGCTGGTAGTGGGAAGCGCGCGCTTGGAGGGCGCGCTCGATGTTTGTCGCCTCGGTGACGAAGGCTTCGACGGTGCCCGGCGGGTTGCGCACGAGGCCTCCAAAGATGTCGTCTCTCACCCCGCGCATGAGGACCCGCAGCTTCTTGTCGTCTGTGGCTCGTGGGTCGGCACGGGCGCTCAGGCGGAGGACATCTTCTACGAAGCTTGTGACGCTTTCGTCGGGGCCCTGCGTTCGAATTCGGAGGAGATCTTCTGCCTTCTCCCGTCGGTGTAGGGTGGCGAACGTCCGCTGCAACTCGGCCACACAGATGTCCCACGACGTAAGCGAAGCCTCGTGATTCTCGAACCAATGCCTCGCAGTACCCTCCAGTGAAAAGTAGAGGTTCTGGAGGCACTGCTCCGCAGTCCATCCGTTGTGGCGCGCCACACGCTCGTAGTGCTTGATCCAGTCTTCGACATCCTCGTGGATCTCGCCGTGGAAGGGAGTCGGCGTACGGGGAGCGGCGGGCAGGTAGACGACGGCAGGAGCGGCGGGGGCCTGCGACTGGTTGGCCATCGTTGGCCTCGTTGGCTGCTTGGTCCTGGGCGGCAGAAGTCCGAATTCCGGGTGTAGGCCTTGGGTGCGACGACTGAACCGGATCTCGGTAGTGCCTTCGTTGGTTCTTCGTGGGCTTGGCGTCGGACTTGCACTGCGGGCCCTCGGAGGGGTACGCGGCAGGAGCATGCGTTACCCCGCACCTCCACCAAAATGTCACGAATGACGAGGTGACAAACAAGGAATAACTGAGGAAACTGAAACGTTTAATGGGGGCGAACTTGTGCCCAAAAATAAAAAGAGAAGGAAAGATAACAACAGAGCGTCGCGGGCGTCGAAGTCGGCGTAGCAGCAGAGTAGAACGCTTGGGCGAGACTGAGTCCGGCTGGTTACGCGGAGCCCCTTTTGTGCACACGTGGGGCTTCTGGAACATTCGGCGCGCAGAACATTCTAACCTAGAACGAGCAACACGGTTCTCGAAATTACCAGAAATCTAAATTGGAATAATGAATAAAAGACGCGGCGCTCCCAGGGATCGAACCCTGGGCTTTCTGCGTTGAAGGCACGCGCGATAACCGTTAGGCCACGAGCGCGCTGCTTACTTAGTCAGCTGCGCTCGCGGCAATATCAGTGCGTCATGATTTAACCGGACGACGCGGAAGCTTCCTCCACCTACGGGGGCGCCCCGTGCTGTTGAACGCGCGCGGCATATGACGAAATCGTGACGTTGTTGGTCCTGACATCAGCCGAGGAGAGAGCTGCCCCGTTCTCGGGCAGCTCTCTCACCTCGGCCTCACCTCCTCTCCCCGTCTTCCCCTCCCTCCCCGCATTCCTCGGTCACCGCGGCAAGGGGAATCCTCCGGAGCGGGAAAAGAGGGAACAAAAGACCAAGGACGTCATGAAGGAGGTTATTTTTTGCTTGTTTTTGTAATTTTAACATTCCTTTAACTTTTAAAATAAAGCGAATTTCGAGAAAAGTAAAAGTTAACGAAGTTACTACAATCATGCGCTCAGGTTCCGTACAAATTAAAAAAAAAAAAGTATAAACGTCGTTGCAGTGCTTGTTTAAGTATAACTCGCTGGCGACCATCGACTCGCTGTCGATGGTCGCCTGTGTACCAAGTACGCTGGTCTAAGTATGCTGAACCAAATATCACTGGCGGCGGCCAGCCGCGTGCTACCACAAGTGACCGCCGGCGGCTTGTCATACTTAGTCCAGTTGCTTGCCCCCTTTTACACCTCCTCCTTCTGGCGCCATGGAAAGACGTCGGACTATGGATCGGCTGGTTCGGGGTTCGATTCCCGTTGAGCACCTTGGGGAATCCCGCTGGTTGCGATTAATTTTGCCTAGTTATGATTATCTATATAAATTCTTCAGACTACTATGTATTCCTCCTTTGGATGCTTATGCATTGCCTGCTTTGGGCTATGCATGCTTGAATGTTGGCTTGGCGTGACGCTTTTAGGGGCGAAGCTCCTTAGGGGCTAGCCATGTCCGTATGTCCGGTGCTCGTGCTCCTGCTCGTGAGCTCACGTGCTCACGAGCTCGTGTAGGGCAAAGTCAAAATGAAAGAAATGATGCGAAATGACGAAAAGCATAATGCAAAATGTTTGCACAGTCGACAGGATCCGAACCTCTGCGGGGAGACCCGAATGGTTTTCTAGTCCATCGCCGTAACCACTCGGCCACGACTGCGGGACGAGTAGGGGGCTCTGAGATGTGGTAGTAACTCAAAAGCTGGGGATGTCATGGATGAAACGTTGCATGTAGCCGCTCAACGTCTATACAGGAGAGTGCGCTGCGGTCAAATGCGTATCGCGTTAAACTTTGCATGCATTGGCTAAACGTTTATAGACGAGAGGGCGCTGCGGTCAAATGCTCAAAGGGGTATATAACGTACGTTCCATACCACACATTCTCTTTCTGACATGGATGAAAACGAACGAAAGGGTCGGCATGCTGCTGCTCAGCGTCTACTCAGACAAGCACCACCAGAGCTTCGCCCCAATCAACATCATTCACCACGTGGAAATGCGGTCAATTTTTTTCGTCACACTTGAGCGTGACGCTTTTCGCATAAAATTAGCCCATAAACACATTCTACGTTAAAGAAACTCCCCCTGGTTTCCTTCCCCTCCCTTCTTTTACATCCACACTCTCACACAGACCAGTTTCTGACGTCCACCAGAGTGAGAATCCTGGTGAATGGTGTGACCGAAGGTGCATTGCTGATATCCTGCGGCATGAAGGGCAGCGCCGACAAGTCTCAATTAAATCTTATCTTTCCATTGGGCAGCCTCATACCATAATTACTAGGCCTTCAGCAAGATCATAAGTTTCCATTTCTTCCTCGTCATTTTCCCACGTGCACTCTGTAAGCCCTGGGGCGCCGACTTTCCGGCAAAGCACCTGGGAAAGTCAATCGCTGGAATCTATGGAGGGAACTGGACGAATCCCGAGGCTGAAAATATGTCTAGCCATAAACGAAAAGATCTGTGTCATCAAGCATGGTAACGCGTCACGTTAAATGTCATATCGCAGAGTGTTGTTTCTTTAGATGTAGGCATATTTTGAACTCCGTCATTCGCCGAGCCCCACTGGCTCGTCGATTAGCTCTTCCAGGTTCAGTGCGGGAAAGAAAACTGACCGCATTTCTTACGATGTGCGAGCGGGAATATAAATGCAGCGTTCTTTTGCCCCTCCGGTAAAACCCGTGCAGTCGCCCTGCCAAGAGTTGCCGTACAACGGGAGCGGCGGTGCCGGTGCGGTGGCCTCAGCCCGGCGGACTCGGCAGGGTCGGATGTCTCGCTGGGAACACTCCGGGCAGGTCCTGCGGGGCCTCGAGGTCTACAACTCGGTCGAGGTGAAGACGTCTTCCATCGACGTCGACTCCGAGGGACTCCCACTCGCCGGTGAGAGAACGTCCGCTCGCGAGGCGTGCCGCTGACTTCTGCTCCCTCATCACTCTCGGCGTCATATTGTCCTTTGGAGGAATATTCGGGAACAACAAAGTGAGAGTTTATTTTTTTTATTTAATGTGAACAAATGCCGACGAATATTTGTAAAAGTTGTTCGTCCGCATAGTGGTGGTAGAAAGTTTATTTTGTCAATAACCACCATTGATTTAGGCTAACTTCAGTCATTTATTGCAAGTTCTATACCCCGCTCTATACTTGTGTCATTTATTCCTAACAACAGTTCACACCCCGTGTATAGTATAGGTCGCAGAAGCAAATTTAGCTTGGAAAAAAGTTTTCTTAGATAGTCCACACGTAAAAAAACAACTGATGCATAGCACATCTGACGAATGTCTGCTTTAATACAGGGTGATACAAGGAGACGCCAGGCTCTTTAAATCGACCGGAAAATTCGGTTTCTTAACCTATCGCGCTACGACTTTGTGCAGCGTTGCCCGCAGATGGTGCATTTTTTTGTAAAATTTGCAAAGAGCGAACTTACCTGAGGAAAAAGTAAAGAAAGAAAAAGGCTTAGCTCCTATGGAAACGCAGCGACGCCACCGGTCTGCAAACAACACGACGCCGTTTCGCACGGGAGACAAGAGATGGCGCAACGAACGCCGCCAACGAACGACGAGCATACGGCGCCGAGAGCCGGCGTCTTTTCTTTAGCAGACAATCTTTTCGACTCAAAAGCGGCGCGCGTTCCGCAGGGGGCGACAGTCGCAGAAACAAAAACAACAACTGATATGAAAAAAGCTCGCGCCGCTTTTGATTCGAAAAGATCGTCTGCTAAAGAAAAGACGCCGGCTCTCGGCGTCGTATGCTCGTTCGTTGGCGGCAGTTGGCGTCGCGACCACTTGCGCCATCTCTTGTCTCCCGTGCGAAATGGCGCCGTGTTGTTTGCAGACCGGTGGCGTCGCTGCGTTTCCATAGGAGCTAAGCCTTTTTCTTTCTTTACTTTTTCCTCAGGTAAGTTCGCTCTTTGCAAATTTTACAGAACAAATACACCATCTGTGGGCAACGCTGCACAAAGTCGTAGCGCGATAGGTTAAGAAACCAAATTTTCCGGTAGATTTAAAGAGCCTGGCGTCTCCATGTATCACCCTGTACATTAGAAGAAAGCTGTTATCATGCATATAATAATACTCTGTCATTCCCCAAATTCGTCACGTCCCGTCATATTGAACGATTTAGAAAAAAGTTCTTTATAGTCCGCGGATTATTGTCCGGAAAAATACGTTACATACAACGAGGTCAGTGCCAGAGCCAGCTGCCAAACCTGGTAGGGAAAGAATAAGCGACGCTATAGACCTTTTCATCTCTGTAGTTGCCTGAACGGCAGATAGAGGGCTCTGACGTACTCACCGCCATTAAATTGCTTCAGTTTGGTTAGTTTCAATTTCAACGTGCACGCGGCTGTGTTTCTGTTTTATGCTGTTTTTGCTTAATTTTGTTATAAAAATTTGTCACTTGTAGCACACAACCAATGAAACTGTGGTACTGATCCCCTTTGAGGTCTACGAAGTGGTTTCGAGCCTAAATTGCTGGCCTCTTTTACGAACACCTTCGATGTATCTGATTATGGTCGGCGGCAAAATGACTAAACTAATGTACAGGGAAGATTACCATCGTCTACGGCCGTACCCGATGGTATCAGTTTCCAGAAAAATAAACTGATGAAGAGACTAATAAATGAATTTGAAGAAGCAAGTCGACAGCTTAATTAGCATTGCACTGAATGGGGAAAACAGATGAGCTCGTAAGTTTACTCTCACTGTTTGGTTTTCGTAGTCACCGAACATTTTGTGAACTTTGCAAACTAAAAAGGTATCCTATAAATCCTATGACGCAGAGAGTTTATAAATACACGTTATATTGTCTCACCTTGTATTATTTCAAAAACGAGTACTCGAGAAATATTTCGAGAATCCCATCGAGGCTGGGTAGGAATTTGTTTAATGATCAACCCTGCTAAAGTACTCATTAGCATCACTGCACAATATAGGTCCTTGGAAGTAAACTATTTTAATACGGACAACTGCTTACGGCGAACTCAAGCTATGAGGTCACCGGCCTGTCAAATTAAATCTCACATTTGTGTTTCGTAAACTTGGCCAAATAAAATCAAAGGGCGCAAGGGGTGTACTTAGGCAAGTTTGGCTGAAGTATAACGCTAGGCACCATTTCATGGACCTGTGTAAACGGATCCTTATTTGTTGGAACAGATGAGCTTTGTAGCTTTCGGTGTCGCCAGCCGCTAAATGTAAATCTATTTGCCATTGACAACGCTGAACTCGGGTGATTTCTTTTGCAGACGGCTTTTCTCGACGTCAGATATTTCGGACCCCAGACACTGTCAAGTTTTAGAACAGGGCATTCAAAATCTTTGCGCGAGCGAAGAAAAAAAAAAAAAGGTGTCATTATTGTGCATGTGGTGAGCCCAAACCGCGTTTAGGATGGAGAAAACTCTACCTTACGTACGCAAAGATTTTGCGTACGCTAGGATGGAGAAAACTCTACCTTACGTACGCAAAGATTTTGCGTACGCTATTCGAAAAGTCCCTACTCGTGACAATTTCTTACAGTCCCAATCTTTTTTGTTGAAATAAATTAGGTAAATCGCGGTAATCTTAAGAAAATCATTATATCACTTGAAAGACCGCCGTTACGAGACCGAACACGGTATTTCTTAAAATTAATAGGTAAACTGATCGAGTGAATATCTCAAAAACGATTAAAAACGTCAAACGTATGTAGGTGTGAAATGATGAACAAAAACGTCGCCTGATGTTGGCGTACCATTATTTCTAGCATCATATAAAATACAAGTTAAACGTAAGTTGCCCATTCCCTCCACGAGTTCCCTCATATAATCAACAGAAACTTTCGATATATTATGAATTCAAAGGACGATTCTTTCAGAAAACACACATAGTTTTCATACGCTGAGTATTCTTGTCACTAGCTACAGCTCCTAATGGCGCGATTATTAATATACGCACTTGTTATTGCGAACGTTCCGCCACTATCAATAAACAAACTTGAGTTTTCATGAGTAATTGACCTTTGACCTCTAGTGCTCAGGGGATTTCCCCAGGAATTGAATTTATGGGGGGGGGGGGGGGGGGTGCATTTAGAATAGAGGAGTCATTGCGAATTAAGTGGGTGCCGTCAGAAAAACAAGGTGGGGGGAATGTACACCCCCCTAGGGGGTGTGTAGGGAAATCACTGCTCGTGCCGTCTTATTCAGGCGACACATTAGTGTTGGCCCAACTGTTCGCCCAACATGGGATGGATTTGCCTCCAATACTTGGACCCAATGTTGAGCTCAACCCACTCCAACGTTGGGCCAATGAAAATTACCGATATTGGACCAGGGTTGCTTCCTTTGTCGTTCCAATATTGGCATTCCATATATCTATCTAGCTACTAATATCTGTAACCGAATATTACGACATGATTTCCAATATTGGTTCCTAATGATACTCCAGGACTTCTAACCTTGGCATCCAATTATATGTCAAGATTTTTAATGTTGGTGTCGATTGATATGGAGGGATTTCCGATTTTGGTATCTAATATTATGCCACGATTCCGGATATAGGTGTCCTAAGATCCGCCATTTTATTACAATATTGTTAACCAATTATATTCCGGCTTTTCCGATTTTCCAATCACAAACCTATTTCTTCAATGTAGTTATCCAGTATCATACCAGTTTTCCCAATATAGGCAACCAATGACAGTCCATTTTTCTAATCCTGTTATTCTTTATTAGCAGAGGTTTTCTAGTTATGTTAGCCAGAATAAACACAAACTTTGCCAATGATGGTCACCTTTTTCAGCAGGGTTTCGACAATTGTTTAGCAAAACCGTCCCTCGTACATATTTCATGTGAATAATCACAAACATTTATAGTATATTATACCGGGTGTTTTTATTTTTTTATTCTTACAGATTTGTTTAAAAAAAAAAGCCATGAAAGCTACACTTATGCGGTTTGTGCGAATGAGCTATACCTATACGCCCAGGGGGACATTATGTGGGTGGCTAATCTTTGCGATAAGTCTGTTAATTAATTAAATTTCACTAATTAACTTTTTAATTAGTGAAAATAGACATATGGTTCCAATGACAAACTTGGTGAGCGTCGTCCAAAACCCTCAAATCGGTCATTTTCAGAAAGACATTCAGCGCGTGAGAAGCGCAGTAGTGCGCTGAAGTTACCACTCGTGGAGCAGGTACAAGGCTGGGGCTAAATAAGAGACGGAAAAATTGTGCGGGCGCCTTACCGAAACTGCTAGCCTTGCACTTGCTCTACGAGTGGAAACTTTTAGTTGCACTACTACGCTTCTCACGCGCTGAAAGTCTTTCTGAAAATGACTGATTTAAATGGTTTGGACGACGATAAGCAAGTTTCTAATTGGCACCATATGTCTATTTTCACTAATTGAAAAGCTAATTAGTGAATTTTAATTAATTAGCCGACTTATTGTAAAGATTAGCCACCCACATAATGTCCCCCTGGGTGTATAACTCACTCGCAGAAACCGCATAAGTGTAGCTTTCATGGCTTTTTGTTTAAACAAGTCTGCAAGAATAAAAAAAAAACACCCTGTATATTTGTTTTAGTCCAGTTGATGTCAAATAGAAGCAGCTATCGAAGTCATCTATGTTTGCATTAACCTAAGAGGCAACAAGCACAACACATGTTTTAATGATTTTCATTCATTTCACCATAAACATACCCCCCTGGGAGAACTGAGTTGCAAATAATGGTTATATTTTATTCTATTCCAACTCATGAATGTCGACCTTTTTTGACAATTGCAAATCAGCGAAAATAATAGAAACAAAAATTGTATGTCCCTCTGAATCATCAACTTTCAACTTAGCTACAAATTAAAACTCATTTTTAGAAACATTGCTGCCTTGGAAATTTTTGTTGGCAAAACGAAAGGTGTTTCAGCATGATTCCCAGCTTGATGATGGCTCCCAGGACGCGAACTGAAAAGAGTTGCGAAACACAAGTAAAAACTTTAGCTTGTGTTACTACACAAGCTAAAGTTTTTACATGTGTTTCGCAACTCTTCAATATATCATATCAGTATATCACATCATTCATAATATCAGAAGGTGTTATACGTCCCGGAAGAAAAAGAAATACACAAAAAACAAGATGACTTACGTGCAAAAAACAGACTTTTTTTTCTGCGAACAATTTAGATTTGGCAGGCAGTTGATGCACATCGAATGTCATGTCCTGTGAAGAAACAAAACAAAATTAATCAAAATATTGGCTACACGCAATAATATACGTGGCTTGCACATGACGTCCTTCAAAGAGCGATCCGATGGCCAGCAGAGAGGAGGTAAAGAAGGAGCTCCCTTTTACCAGGCCCATGCCCAGACTTCGCTATTCTCCTCCCAGAAGATGAGAGAATATTAACCCGTCACTCAGAATTCCTAGAAAAGCAGCTTCTCTCTCTCTTCGTGATGGTTGTCAAAAGTACCCGATATGACGTCAGTGAAAGCCATATTATTTCAGACATCAGAGATAAAATATATTGGGAATTGGTAAGTGTTTCCGTTTCATAAGCTTCTCCAGAAAAATAAATAAGGAAAAAGAAGACTAGACACAAACCTGTCCAGAAGAAGAAATTGGACGGGCCGTACGGATTCACTATCGATTGGATAATATCCCTTTCTCAATCATGCGCGCGCTCGTATGTAGGTCAGACACGTCGTCACATATACTGGGATAGTTAACTTGGACCAATAGAAATCACGCAGCTTTATTCTTAGAATTAGCAGCATACTGCTCGTGTTTTATCAAAGACATCCTGCAATCAACGCACATTTTTATTAGAAAATTTGTAGATTTAATGGGAAAAAATCCCCAATTTAAGGCCGACCAACAAGCAGAAAGGAGGAGGCTTACTCTCCTCTCTCCTCGATTTTGTCCTCGCCTTTTTTCCCGGAAGAGGAAAGAATCCCACTTTTTTTATGTCGCCGTTTGGACGTAGAAAAACAGTTGTGAGCAGCAGCAGAGGCTTTATCTGACGTTTCGAGCAGAGCCTGCTCTTTTTCAGGTGAAAAGATAATACAAGTTGCAAGATGTTTCAGAGATTGAGAGAAAGAGAGGAAATTAATAATAAAGAGATACATACTTTCCCTCTCTCTCTCTCCTACGATCTGTGAAACAACTTGCAACTTGTATTATCTCTTCACTTCAAAAAGAGCAGGCTCTGCTCGAAACGTCGAATGAAGCCTCCGCTGCTGCTCACAATTTTTTCTACGTATGATACTCTCTTGGTGAAGAATTGCCTGTTAACACTTTGGATCGCCGTTTAGGACTACAAAAGGTTAGTCTAGCGGCCAAATCGCATTGTTTCACTGCAACTGCAATGTGGGTTTCTGTGTGATCCCTATCGGTCCTCCCACGCAGATTCGGTGACGTTCCTGAACGAAGACGGCGGAGAGTCTGGCCGGCAACTGGTGTGCCTCAGCTCGTCCAAGATGGCGGCCGTGCTGGGCGTGTTGGCCGTGGTGCTGGTCGCCTCACTGGTCACCAGCATCTGCATGTGCGTCCGAGCGCGGGAGTGGAAACGTCGCTTCCTGCACCGACGGCACCGGCTAGTCAGAGCCACAGCCAGCGCCTCGGCAGCGGGCTTTCCCTACGGGCGCGTGGTGGACTTCTAGGTGAGGCATTGGGCGAGATCTGCGCCCGGGTGCACGTGCGAGGCTCGGGGTAGGAAGCTCTCGGAACCAGACCGTTCGTTCCAACTTAACTGCTTAAAAACCCAGGTGACTTGTCACATTCACGTTCTATTTTTCTAAACTGCGATAGACAGTAGATAATGTCTAACCTCAGCCGGCCTAGTTTACACACAATACCCCAGGTGCGGGTATGCTCCTCGATACCTGGTGGAGCGAGTGAAATGTATGGAAGTTGCGTGCAGTACAGGCGAAGGCGAAGCCAGGCGAGGGGAGTTAGGGCAAGCACTAGGAAGGTTGGGAAGGTGGAGATTGGAGATAAACCTCCTCTCCTCTCCAACATTCATAGTGCTCTCCCCTTCTCCCTCTATTGCCCTCATCTCCCCTTCCACCTTCCTAGTGGTCGCCCTTTCTCTCTTCGCCTGGCGTTGCCTTCGCATGAACTGCACACAACTATACTTCGTTTCAGCTTAGGTCCGAGCGCGGCCGATGTTATGAGCCGAAGGGCGAATCAAACACCGAAAGAGGCACAACGTCATGGCGTGCTCTCTGCAGTTGATAGGACCAGCGGGTATTCGCCGTCTCTCTGTGCGTGCTCCTCTGCCGGCTAGTCCTATCAAGCGCAGAGAGCACGCCATGACGTTGCGACTTTTATGCTGTGTGATTGGCCCTTCGGCTCACAACATCGGCCGCGCTCGGACGCAAGGTGAAACGAAATATAGTGACGAGGAGTATAATAGGGAGTTTTCTCGTTTCTGCAGTCCCGCATCGCTCACCGCAACCCGCCACAACCCCCCCCCCCCCCCCCCCCAAAAAAAAAAAAAAAAAAAAAATTAAAAAATAAAATAAAATAATTAACGGCGCGCATGCGCAGTACGAGCTGTTCAAACTGAATCGTACCCTCTGTTTCCCAGGGAGGCCCTGTCGCACCAGAGCCCCCTTCCCGTACGGCCACCTCTGCGCCCACACTTCTACGTCGTACGGACAAGCCCGTGCAGGCATCAAGAGGACAGCCCGTGCACTGGCCACGGTCGCCACGGTGGAGCCCAGCGGAACTGCGGTACCCGCGGCAACCACGGAGTTCGAGGTCCCCACGGAACGCGTGGTTTTGACGAGAATCCCCAGGGGGCTCGGCAACACGCCACTTGCGGATTCCGTGAAACCCAGGCGGTCTGCGGGACTCACGGGGTCCACCAGCGCCTGTGCCCACGCCACGCAGTGGCTGACTTGGACGAGGAGCGCCGGCTCGCTCAGCGTGCCACCCGGGCACTCTACGGCCTTGAGGGCACCGTGGGTCTCTGGTAGAGCCCTGTCGTGCTTCGGCTACCAGTGCGTGGACACTTTTATGCGCTATAATATACGTGTTCATAGTGACGTCATCCGTCGGACTTTTGCGTGCGTAACTCTGAGGAAAGATTGCTAATGTAATTTATTTAAATCCTGTTATGTTTTGCTCGCTCTGCTACTTTCATAATCATATGTTCTTATTCATGTGTACAGGCAAGTGAGAAGTTCAGTGCAGTACTGCAATCGAACGCTTGATTCGAGTTTTTGCAATTTGGTATGCAGGTCATCTGGTTAAATTTGAAATAGCGAGGAAACAGTTTTTGACTATATGGAGATGCAGGCCATGTCATAAATGCTCCTAGATGCCCATTGTTCTTCAGTGAGTGCTTTTAGCATTACAGAATCAATCCATTCAAATTATGAGCTTTATCATTTGTACTCATAAGTACTCATTTCAAAGTGCTGCATGCATCTATATTTATTCCCCCTTGAAGGCACTTTTCTTATTCTATTTGATAGCATTTTACCTAATACCAACTTCACAAAACTCCCTATCAAATCTCAGATTTGTATAGATACAAAATAAGCATAGAACTTGCATACCAAAAACAGCATTTTGTTTTGCATTCAGAAGGGCTTGACTATAGTTGGTGATAAGTAGGGTTCGGAGTTTTCGGTTTAAACCGATAAAAGTATGCCGAATCCATTTTCGAAAATTCGGTTTTAACCGAAAAAGGTCAGCTTGTAGGTTCGGCGTTTTCAGTTTAAACCAATAAAAACCGATAAAAGTATGTCTAATCCGTTTTCTAAAATTCAGTTTTAACCGAAACAGGTCAGTTTTTTAGGGCCTCGTCGAGGTGGGTCGTGGAGGATTGGACGGGGGGGGGGCAGAGAGAGAGAGAGAGAGAGAGCTTTGCAAGGTTCGACATTGTGTATCGTCTTCACGATTGCCCCCTTCCGAGGTTCAACATGCAACAAGAGAGGTCTTGGATCGGCCTTCACGGGGCATCTGTGTCCTTTCTGTGATCGGGCTTAGTGTGTCAAGTTCCCGGTCCTAAAAAAACAAAGTTCAAATGTGGGCTAGTATAAGGTTATTCCCTTCATGCACTTCAGAGGACATCTAGGAAAGCCGTTAATACCTTTCTTAACACCCTGTCTCAAACTTCCCTGTGGTTAAACAAATACAATTGGGGTTTTTTGGGGTTTTTTTTTTCTTATAATTTTGCTGATTTTTGTACGGTCATCACCTGAGACGGTCACGTCGTCAGAATGGGAAGGAAAAAAGAAGCGCGCTGAAGATTATGCCCGCGAATTCCGCAATTTTAAGGTGTGTCCTGACGGAAGTTGTAGCGAAGATCACATATGTATATGTGTCGTTATTCTTTGAGTGATCACAAGTGTCACAGCTACAAGGATCATCTGACCCGTTGTCCGATGGTGTTTCTTTCATATTCACCGAAAAAAAAAACGGTAAACTTTTTTTCGGAATAAATATACACCGAAAAAAACCGAAACTTGAATTTTAAAATAAACACCGAAAAAAGTACGCCGAATCTTGAAAAAAATAAAAACCGAAAACGCGGAACCCTAGTGATAAGTTAGGAGTTCAGGGGAAACTCCTCCCCCCTCTTTCCACTTTAGCTGAGCGAAGACTAGAGAGGAGGCGACCAACTCTAAGCGCTAGCTTTGCTAAAGTGAAATGGGGTGGGAGAAGGGATTTCGAGATCGCCTTTTTATGGCCCAAACTCATTTTATGCATCTTATGAAGCCCAGAAATTTTAATCACGGGCGGCCTTTTCCGCCCTTAGAAACGCTACAAAACACAACACACACATTTTTTATATATATCTTGGAAGGGGCGTGTTACGGTGTCAGTGTCGTTTTTATGGGCGAAGAAGGTCGTGCATGATTGTAATGGGACACTGACATCCCCCGAAAGTTTTGTTTTATTTTTTCCAGGTGATTTATAATGGTGTCAGAAGACTACCCAACCAATACTTTGCTACAGCGTCGTATATACTTTTTAATAAAGTAAAAAAACGCAGCCCCTCAAAATCACGTGTCTGTGCAACAACAGCCACGTGAACCAAGTCCCGTGGCTGTGCAACTTTTCTTTGCTTCAATCAACATATTTGCAGCTTTCTAGAAGTCACAATAAATGGGTGTCATATTTTGTCTATTTGTAGTATTGAGCATGTGCCTTCGATGTCCCACGACTCTGATTATCTTTGGTGGTTATGTCTAAACCGTAGAAAATGGCACGTGACCACGGAGAAGAGAGTGAGCGCGACTCGAACCCGCCAGTTCTCGATCGGCGGTTTTCAGGCGGAAGGAAAACGAATTTCGAGCCGCAAATTGTCTTCTGGGTAGTTGGGCTCATATGTCATGTACAAATAAAAACCTTGGTGAGCACAGATACCCTGCCAGTTTTGTTGGAGCCCAGCTGCGTCGGCTCCAACAAAAAGGGGTAAAAACCGGTTTTGCTGGAGCCGACGCAGCTGTTACCTTAGCAACCCTCACAGTTAGACTGGACGGAAGTATGTGAATCGCCCCTTCCGGTGCATAGATTGAGTTCGTGCCATAAAAATACAATCTCAAAATATGCCTTAGTGCCCCTTTAACCTATCACCGACTATAGACCTTTTCTCCTGTACTCTCGTCCCCAGCCACGTGATAGGCATGTCCGGTATGGGCGACGAAAAAATAATAAAACATTTCAACCTGCAAATAGGAAAAAAATAGGAGGCAAAACGAAAATGAGTAACGGTTACGCTTATCTCCTAAATGTATTCTCTTGGCGTGGCGACCGCAAAACAATATTTCGCCCATACTGGAAGTGACGACAATTCAAGATGGCGGCGCCCTTGATAAAAAGTCGACCTTTCCAAAAAAGGGCACTTGGCAGGTTCCATTTTTAGTGTTCGTGCGTATGGCGCGTGATTTGCTCGCTTTCCGAAGCGACGAACGTGCGCGTTCTGGACTGTGATTTAACACGTGTGGACTGTGATTTTTGTAAACAGTGGAAACGTCTATAGTCGGTGATGTAGGTCGTCCAGCGCGCAGCTTTCTCGACTGTTGTGTTGTCCGCTGGATGCTTTCACTCTTTCGTTTGTGCTATAGCCTAGCTGAATGGAGGATGCACATAAGACATGAAATGGCATGTAATGTTATTTAGCAGAGATTATATGGAGCTCTAAAGGGGCAATTCTGATACCAACATTGGTGGTTTTCATTCAGAATGTTTAATAACAACTCAAATTCTGTGAAGTAGCTTACTATACATTTAAGGTGCGCACGAAAGCCACATCAAAGCTTTCATAATTTTTTTTCTTTATTTTTTTCTCGAAGATTTATGTGGTTAAAAGCCAGAATTTACGGGAATCGTCAAAAACGGGACTGGCTATGCTATACTATTTTGCAAGAGATTTATACCATTGATTGATTGGGGGTTAATGGCACATCAGTATCTAAGGCTATAATGCGCCAAAAGAGATTCATACCACAAGCAACAAAAAGTTTAACTAAAAGTTAAACTCAAATATTCGAAGCTGTACTTGGGCTATTCATCTGTTAAGTCTAAAACAAACCAAAGCCACCCATTACCAATGCAAACTTGTGCACATACACTGAGCAGTGGTACGAAAGGTGACTGCAGCTAGATAGTCTGTCACAGGTTTCATCACAGTATGACCGCCACCAGAATTCTGGGCCGGCTTGCTCATAACAAATAATTCTTACCCATTTTACCTGAGACAATGTGAAGCAGAGCTGCAAAAATGCTAGCACATGAGTAGATAAAAAATGCAGCTTCCAAGTGCTTTAGAGCCTTAGCAATAATTTCTATTGCACGACGAGATGGAGTGCAAGCAAGCTTGTACCAGTTTATTTGAAAGCTGGCTTTTTAAACTCTTGAGAAGCTTGTTCAAATGCCCTATAGTGTGTAGGAAGAAAGTAAAATGATTGCATTCATGCCACCGTCTCCTACATGTATGGTCCAGTAGTATTGCGAATAAAACTTCTACTGTAGAGGTGTCCTACTGCAAATATATTTTACTAATGTCTATGTGTAAACAATACAACAGAAATAGTGAAGGTTGGCAAGTTATTTCTGATATACCTGTGCACTGTGATAAATAGAAGCTAAACATCAAGCAAATAAAAATCCAAATTCTATTTGTTTGTACTGAGAGTTGTACGGTCACACAAAACGGAAATGAATGCGTGAGGGCCATGAGGGCGGCGAGTGCGTGAGGGCCATGAGTATGTGAGGGCCGTGAGGTTCAGTGAGGGTGAGTGAAGGGTTGAAGGTGAGTGTGACTGTGAGGATGAGGAGCTGAAGGTGAGTGTGGTTGAGACGGTGAGTGAGGGGCTTAGGTGAGTGACTGTGAGAATGAGACAGGGCGACCTAAAATGCCGACCTCTGCCTGTTGTTGCTTAGCTCCACCAATCCACATACTTGGCCAGGGACAAGCACGTGGCTGTTTTTGTTATGGCTAGTTATTCACAAAATCACGGCACAACCTTCACCTACGAAATACCAGAAAAAAATTACAATGTAACGCAAAAGTGTCAGTAAACTGCGGATGGCGCAACAACTCCAAGAAAATGGGGAAAAAGAAAAAGCCAGTGCCTGGGGCCTGCGTAGCACAGTCAGGGAGATTCGTCTCTTCCCCTGCTTGGTCATTTTCCTGGGGCCCTCTCATACTGCACTCGTGCGTTGACCATGCGGGGGAACGCACAGTGCACTGTTTTTGTCCACCCAGTCAGCAGGCTTCTTCGTCTTGCTTCTTTTTTGAGCAATGAAGTTTTCCAAAAAAACAACAAAATTTCTTTTAACTTTTTTTTTTTCTTGCAGCTGCGCTTTTTTGTTGTTTTGGCGGTCTGAGCAACCACGAGAGTCGGGTAATTGCTTCCGTGGGGAGAGCCGAAGAGCGAGGCGGGGAGATGGTATGCATGAAAAGAAAGCCATACCTTCTGTCTCTTCAAAAAACCTGAGGCTGTGGGACCCCCAAAATAGTAGGGGGCAAACATGTCCTGCATTTGTGTTTCCTCTGCTCGTGTTCCTTAGTCTCCCAGGGTTTTAGAAGCCCTGGCACTAAACCCGTTTGTATCAGGGTCGTCTCAGCCAACACAAACTTCAGCTCAGAAATTGGTATGAAGGGAACAAGGTTACAAAAACACAACTGCAGCAGCAAACCAACGAAGGCCAGCATCGAAACAGGACAAGTCTCTCACGATAATCTTTTTATTAATAAAAAAAAAAGGTCCTAAAAAGACTGGCAGTGTCCCAGCTTGTTAACAATAGATTCGCGTAATGTAATGAACAAAACGAACACAGTTGAGGCCAAAGGCCTAATAGGGAGGCGTGAATTGACTCGACATCAGGATGAGGCTAGAAAAAGCAGGCAGCTCCGATCTCGAGACCGAACTCCTGCCCCTTGAAGCCAATGTCTCTGGGTGCGACGTCCACGATGGGCAGCCGCTGCGGCTTCTCGGATTTGTACTGCAGTGTGCTCGAGCTCCACTCGTCCTGGCGTGTCTGCAGAATGATGGGTTCATACGCAAGAGTCACAACAGGAATGCGCAGGCAAAGACTGGTCACAACCAGTATTCTACTTTATTCAGACAAGTCAATATCAAACTCGAAGTTGTCCAATTCCCACTTTTACAGTCGAATGGGGCATCCATGATAGTATACAAGGGTCCGGAACTGGGGGGGGGGGCAACGGGGGCTTAAGCACATGCTCGCTGACATTTTCCAGGGGGTGCTGAGCCCCTGTGCGATTGGCTGAAGGCCTACTGAAGAAGGCCTGCACCCCCCCCCCCCCTCCCCACTTCCCACCCCCCTCCGTGTTCCCGTTGTCATACCTCGGCAAACCTCACTCATGAGGGCCCTCACCCACCGTCATCTTCACAGGTGAGGTGAGGGTGAGTGAGTTTCTGAACCAGGAAAATTCATGAGTGTGAGGGTGAGTAAGGGCCGTGTGTTTGAGTGACACGAGTGCGTGAGGGGTGTGAGGGCCGTGAGTGCGTGAGGGGTGTGAGGGCCTTGAGTGCGTGAGGGCAGTGAGTGTGTGACTGCGTGAGGGGTGTGAGAGCCGTGAGCGTGTGAGGGGCCATGAGTGCGTGAGGGGCATTAGTGCGTGAGGCCGCCTTCAAACGGAGCAACTTTCTTAGCAATTTTGGTGTTGCTGGTGGGTTGTTCCCTAGCTTTCCCTAGATCGACACGACTTGCTGAGATCAAGTCCGGCTCCAAACAAGCGAGCAACTCCGAGCAATTCGAAGACGTTTGAAGCAGCTGCATCCAATCAGGGACGCAATATTTTCATGTCATACCTCATGCCGGTGATGATGACAACAAAAGACTTGGTTCTGGTTTGAAATTGATCGCTTTTGGAAATACGCTGTTTCAGAAAGATGCATTAGTATTTTCAACGAGATTTAAATGCATAAAAACACGTTTCTAGTGCGTAACTGTGTGTCTAAATAGTGCAAGAAAAATAAAATTTCATGATGATGATGACAAATTGCAGCAACTGGTTGCTGCGTGTGAACGCGGGCGGCCCGTATTGCTGGTGTTGCGACGTCAAGTTTCTGGGCAAAATTGCCCGATCTGAAGTGGGCCTGAGTGGCGTGAGGACCATGAGTGCGCGAGGGGTGTGAGGGCGGTGAGTGCGTGAGGGCTGTGAGTGTGTGAGGGCCATGAGTGAGTGAGGGCGGTGAGTCGCGCGAGGGCCATGAGTGCGTGAGGGGTACGAGGGTGGTGAGGGGTGTGAGGTCCATGAGTGCGTGAGGGCGGTGAGTGCGTGAGGGCCATGAGTGCATGAGGGGCGTGAGTGCCATGAGGTTCAGTGAGGGTGAGTGAAGAGCTGAAGGTGAGTGTGGTTGTGAGGGTGAGGGAGGGGCTTAGGTGAGCGTGGCTGTGAGGGTGAGACAAGGCGACCTAAAATGCCGACCTCTACCTGTTGTTGCTCAGCTCCACCAATCCACCAAGCCACATACTTGACTAGGGGCAAGCACGTGGCTCTGTTTTTGTTATGGCTAGTTATTCACAAAATCACAGCACAACCTTCACCCACGAAATACCAGAAAAAAATTGCGAAGTAAAGCAAAAGTGTCAATAAACTGCGGATGATGCAGCAACTCCAAGAAAATGGGGAAAAAGAAAAAGCCAGCGTCTGGGGCCTGCGTAGCAGTCAGGGAGATATCGTCTCTTCCCCTGCTTGGCCCTTTTCCTGGGGCCCTCTCATACTGCACTTGCGCATTGGCCATGCGGGGAGACGCACAGTGCACGGTTTTTGTCCACCCAGCCAGCAGGCTTCTTCGTTTTGCTTCTTTTTTGAGCAATGACGTTTTCCAAAAAACAACAAAATTTCTTCTAGCTTTTTTTCTTTTTTCTTGCAGTTGCGCTTTTTTGTTGTTTTGGCGGTTTGAACAACCACGAGGGTCGGGTAATTGCTTCCATGGGGAGAGCCGAAGCGCGAGGCGGGGAGATGGTATGCATGAGAAGAAAGCCATTCATGAACGAGGGACTGCCTACAGATGTAGCAAGATGAGGGAATAAAGTATTCCAACTCCTAAGGCAGGGGTCTCAAACACGCGGCCCGCGAGTCGCTGGGACGCTGCCCGCAGGCAACGGGCTGCGAGCCCTCGTTTACATGCCTTGAGCGCAAGAAATGGCATGCGCAATAATGATCCCATGTTGCCGATTTATTTCCGCTCGAAACATATAGCTCTGCTTCTATAACGTATTCACATAGTTACCATTCTGTTTTCATTTGCCTTGTGTCTCCTTTTATATTTTGCTTCCCCAATTTTTGTCACCTGTACCACAATTTCGCTTTTAGGCTGCAAGCGCGAGAATTTCGCTCAAGGATACACTTCGGCTGCACAAACTCTCCCTCAGCAGAAAAACTGTCAAAGATAAAGCGAAGAGCTTGAGATTTACGCCTTCAGAAAAAGATCACCATTCAACTACAAGTATTTTTTTAGACTGCTGCTATCAAGAATCCTCAAGAAGCAAAGCACTGTCATAGGAAGAGATTTCCTCCTTTTTTTTTTTAAGAAATCTAGAACTTGAATAATTCCCGAGTGAATGGACCTTTTTCACATACCGACGGCACCAGGCGGTGGCTGCACGAACTAAAAATCGAGGAAGTGACCTACCTGCGCTACCAATCGATAATGGGAGCTACGCTACCAGTTTCTTCGCTCTCCGAGCAGCGGCGCGTGCCCAACGCGACTCTAAAGAGGGGGATCTGTGGCGTCCACCCAAACGTCATGTTTTTCTTTCCGTCCACTTTCTTTTTTTGTGTAACACAATTATATATATGTTGCAATTACGTGTTCTACTCGCTGATCCACAGCCTCCTTCCGAATTTCCTCGATTTCTAGTGCCGACTTCCGCCGCTTGGCATCGAGTGCTCGCGCGTGCGCAGAACGCTTCTCGGAAAAGGTCCATTGGGAAACAAAAATGGCAGTCTGCTTGCTCTCGTAGGAGCGGTGCCATTTTAACATTGTAAAACCTGAGACGTAGGACAAAAAGGAGAAAAAAAAAAAAGGGGGACAACACAGACACAGTTTAATTCTTGTTGTCACATCAGGCAAAGGCCCAAGTTAGTCCTATAAACAAATCAAAGCTGAAGATGTCAATAACTAAACTGCGAGATTACAAAAGAAAAGAGAGCATCAGGTCTTTTTTCAAGATCCTCCCCACTCCCTCTCTCCCTCCCCCCCCTCCTAGGTAAAACAGCGCAGAACAATAAAGACTAGAAGGAAGGAACAAACAGGACGGGACAGGCGCTGACTCGCAACTGAAGGTTTTATTACCGAAAACATAAAAAGGCAACACGTAAGGCAGCAATTTACACATGCGCCAACCTTTCTGCAGCATCACATAGGGCACCGGTCATACACGTGCCGCATGCTTCACCGCCCCCCCCCCCCCCCTCTCTTCTTTTCATTGTCGAAGTCAAAAACAACATTTCTTTCACAGATAGCGTCACCAACAACTCACTGATGCACTGCGCCCCGCTTCCCGCTATGTAAAAAGCCTCTATCGCCTCCCTCGTCAGCTTGTCTTTGTGCCTATCTACAAGCGTGGTCTCCTTGAAGGACGGCTTGCACTAACAGCTCTTACAGTGCACCGCCAAATTCCCTCCAACCGTGGCTCTCAGTGAATAGTTGTGCTCTCTGAGCCTATCATTCAAACACCTCCCCGTCTGTCCAATATAGACTTGACCACGCGAGAGGGGGACCTTGTATACCACTCCGGAAACACAGCTCACAAAGGGCTGTGCCCTATGTGATGCGGCAGAAAGGTTGGCGCAGGTGTAGATTGCTGCCTTACGTGTTTACTTTTTCTGTTTTTGGTAATAAAACCCTCAGTTGCGAGTCAGCGCCTGTCCCGTCCTGTCTGTTCCTTCCTTCTAGTCTTTGTCATTCTGCACTGTTTTACCTACATTATGTTTAGCCTACACCAATTAGCCCAGCTTTCAACTTTAGTTAAGATTCCAAGATTAGATTTATACGTGCCCACTTTCCCTATTAATAAAGGAATCAGAAACCAGAGGGCGCCATCAGACGTGCGAGCGACATCAAAGCACGAGTTTTCGCTTCCTGCGCATGAATCACGCACATGCGAAAGTCAGTCCGCCATTGGTAGGCCCCCTTGCTGCGTGGGAAGCGATCGCTCGCGATTGACTGACGCACGTCTGATGATGGCGCCCCCTGTTTCTGTGCCGAATCGCAAAAAAAGCAGGCAGCGTCGCTATCTTTACTCTTGTTTTTACGAGAAAAGTCGGATGTCTATCAATTCAATTTTGGGTTTTCTAGAATGCTTAGAGGCCATAGATTGAGGTACAACCCTAGACCAGGGACCTCCAAACCCCAGCCCGCGGAAGTTTTCCGACCAGGCCCGCGGCTAGCCAAGGTCTTTCCAACAAAGCCCGGTCCGCGGCACGTTTCCAGCAGCAAAGTGCACGTAAGATATGGCGCCGCGACGCGCTCCAAATGCACAGACTAATAATGTCAGAAAGAACGAGAGAAACTGCAACATACCAGGACCTCTCGCCTTTTATTGATTGAACATTGTCATCACTAGGATTATCATTCTTAATCCCCTGCTTCATGTCTGTGTTAACTTTGTTAAAATTCCAGTTCATTCTCACGTACATTGCACTTAGTGTCCTCTGTCACAACTATCGCATATTGTCAGCATTGGTTTTCTTATTTTTATTAGCCTTTTGCACTGCTTAAATGTAACAAAGTTCCCATGCACTTTGATTTCCCATCCACTTGAGTTTTCTTGGTCACAAGTGTTGTGTAATGTCAGAATTATAGCTATAAATATTAAATGTCAATGTGAAGTATATGTATTCATCCACCTTGGGCTTCTTTGTAATACTTACTCAAACATTCATTTCTGTGCTTAAATTCCTATCTAGGTTTATTTACTAAGTTTTTCTTTGTTTCTAATTATTCCTTCTTCTTTCCGGTCCGCGAGACTATGACAGATCAGAAGTCTGGACCCCTAGCCAAAACGTTTGGAGACATCTTCCCTAGACGATCTCAGAAAACACTTTAGTGCCCCTATAAAGCAGTTTGTTTCTTCAGCCTTCCTCCAATCATTTAGCAGAAAGTGAACTATATTATACTATTATTACAATAATTCTTAATTCCTTATCGAAACAAAGGCCTCATAAAGTACAATAATCCCTCATTATAACAAAGTCAACAGGACGGTTGATTTCGATTGACTGCTGCATGGGAACAACCTTGATAACCTAATTTACTCAAATCTAGTCAAATATTTTATATTTTCTTGGCACAGATTTTTAAAATTAGAGGTCAGCCTATAGTGAACACCAAAGAAGGTTGACTTGTAATAGTACTCAGCCTAATTTCCGATCCAATTGCGCTAACCTACGCACTCTCCTGTGTGAGCCGGTGCTCCTAGCACTCCGGTGCAAGTTGGTGAAGCTTGACACGTGAAGCGCTGGTGTGGGGCCATAAAAGGTTGACGCAAGCGGCACAAGTGCCACAGTACACTACAGCCACGGCATGGAGGCATGCGGCAGACATGATAATCAACTGATATATAATCAGAAGTAAAATACCCTAGTTCTGTCTTATTACAGTACCTAGTTGCCACCCCACTATTAATTATTCTCGCGACTTTTACTTCCTGATATTGCTGACATTGTCTTGGAATTCAGATGATGAAGAAGCCAGCAGTACACTTTGTTTTATATTAAGTCAAAATGCAGACAACGCTACGAGCTAATGAGAGCCTAAGAAATGGCGTCAAATGCACGACATTATGGCATTCGTCATCTATCTGTATGTGCTCTTTCGTTGGCTAAATCAATGAAGCGCAGTGACTGCCTTTACACTTGCACTTTTAGTATGTTTGTTTGTGATTGCACATACTTTTTTCCTTTCCTTCTACTTCTCTAAATATTGAGATAGAGCAATGATAAATTATTTTTATTGTTTTTTAAGGCCTATCTCAGCACAGGTGTGGCACAATTTTCAGCAAAGATGGCGCTTCGGCGCAAGATGTTGCAGGAGTTTGTTACTGGCGCCATTTGGCGTAAATGGCGCAGCACCTTCGTCACCGTAGTTTTCTTAGAATTGTTTGTTTGGGTTTTAGAATAGGTGAAGCATGGTCAGAAATGCATTAGAGAGAAAAGGAACCGATTGTACCAATAGTAGGGGACAATGTCTGCATTGAAAGTGCCAAGAGCCTAAGTGAGAGAGAAAGGAAGAGATGTTTCAATCCCTAAGCTTGATCAGATCACCACGTTTGGTTCTCAGGAGGTACTGTACTTCTGTTTTGGTGCTCGACGCTCATCTTTGTGTGCCCTATCATGCGAAGATATATTAGCAGTGAAGTTCTAGAGAAAGTGAACCCCGTATCAATCACGCTTAGGAAGCGAAGGACACCACTCTAAAAAGAACTTACCTTGATGCTTAAGCTAAAGCTGAACGATGCAGAATACGTTGTGTGTGTGTGTTGACCTGGTTCAATCAGTTTTAATCTGTTTTGACCATTTTACAATTTTGGAGTAATCTGCTAGGGATGCCGATACAAATGCTATCACATTATGTGCCAATACATCTTTTAGCGGAAAAGTAAGACAGCGTAAAAAAAACGGAGAACAAGAAGGCGAAGTGCAGACGACATGGACTGCCCCAACACACCGCGTCTCAACAGACGTACCGGTCGTCTGCAACCGGTGCTGGCGCGCACTCTCCGCCACAGGAGAACATGTCTCCTACGAGCCGCTGAGCTCTGGTCGGCCCTACCCCCGGAGCTGACCGCAGTGATTCCTAAGGACAGGGACTCCATAAAAGAACTTTGTCAATTGATATCCCGGGAGGATGGCTGGCACCTGTGACCTATCTCCTGTTGGCTGGGAGCGCCTTAGTGCTGATAGTTTTTCTGTCGCTGGGTGCCGGCCGGCGCGAGCAGTTGATCGGATGCGGGTGTTGTGTCGGTGTTAGGCTGGGACTCGTGTCCAACCGGTACGATGATGCGGCACTCGTGTCCGGTCTGTGCTTGCGCTGGCCGATATTCGTTGGCGGAGAGCTGTCGGTGCTGGGCGTTCTTGTCTGGCGGGTTTTACCCTCTAATTCAGCGCAACCCCCCCTCCCCTTTTTTATTTTTATTATATATATATATATTGTATCTATCAATTGCCTCCAGGTGGGCGGCGAGGGCACACAGTGTGCATGGGCTCCCTGCCTTTCCTTGTCGCCTGCACGCCTGGTGTGAACTCACTCGAGTGCAATAAAGAACTATTGAACTATTGAACTACAAACAGAGCACTGACTCTCAACCGATTTATCGAAAGAAAACACAAATTAACAAACATCACAGATCATCCAAAAAACATAAAGTCACTGCCCCCTACATGTTTCAAACCTGCTCAAGAATGCCAACTCTTTGTTAAATAACGCGATAGAGGGCGAACTGATGCACCTGTCTTTTTGCTTCAAAATATAAAAGGCTTCTAAAATTTCTCTAGTCATTAGTTGACTGTGTCTTCCTAAGATATTGTTTTATCAAGAACGGGTTTGCAGCCGCACCTATCACAGCTGTACTGCCAAGTTGCCTGCTGGCGATGATCTAACCGATAGAGCATGCTCTCTTAACCTCTCATTCTCACATCTGCCACTCTGTCCGATGTAAACGTTGCCACGGGACAATTTAATGTTGTAAACTACACCGACAGCGCACGGCACATGCATTGCCCTGTGGTTCTTTCCACGTACAGGACTATTAACGCTACTCCTGTCGACTTTAGTGCAAATCACCCTAACTTCTTTTTGTGCTTTTCTTTTCGCTAAAGTCGACAGGAGTAGGGTTAATACTAGTCCTGTATGTGGAAAGAACCACAGGGCAATGTGTATGCCATGTGCTGTCGGTGTAGTTTACAACATTAAATTGTCCTGTGGCAATGTTTACATCGGACAGACCGGCAGATGTGTAAACGAGAGGTTAAGAGAGCATACTTTATCAGTTAGGTCATCGCCAGCAGGCAACATGGCATTACACTGTAACAGGTGCAGTTGCAAACCCGTTCTTGATAAAACGGGTATCTTCAAAAGACACAGTCAACTGATGACTAGAGAAATTTTAGAAGTCTTTTATATTTCGAAGCAAAAAGACAGGTACGTCAGTTTGCCTTCTATCACATTATCTAACAAAGAGTTGGCATGCTTAAGCAGGTCTGACACGTGTGGGGGGCAGTGACTTCATATTTTTTGGATGATCTGGGGGTAACCGGACAAAAATTCATCGGACAAAAGCTCACCGGACAGAAGCTCACCGGACAAAAGCTCACTGGACAAAAGCTCACCGGACAAAAGCTCACCCGTTTTTTCCCAGACCCGGACAAAAGCTCACCTCGTTTATTTTTGCTACCCAGGCGAAACACGGGCTGGGATAAAGTGCGGACGCGATGGATATTGCACCTTTTTTTAGGAGAACTGGTACCCCATCCCATGCAAAGGTGTCGACAGATACGCCATAGCAGGCAGAGAAGAGTGACCGCAGAAGCGAAGTCACCCTTCGATGACCTCGCTTTTTCGTTGTGCTTATGTCACGCTCAACGCGCACATAAAGGTTAAACACAATGTCGCTTCATTAATAATGCATGGGTTTTCTTGGGGTTCAGGGTGATATTTGAAGTGAATGTTATGGAAAATTAAATTCTTTCCGTCATTGTGCGTCGTAAATGTATTTGAAATCAATGATTATTTATATCAGGGTTATGTGAAAGGAAAGCTGAAGCAAAACTGTAATATAGAAACCATTGAGATGCAAATTTTTAAGAATATTTTGATGGTAAGGGAGTTGGGCCTTTTGGACAAGTACAATACAGATGATCAATGTAGAAAGCTGTGCGGGAGTTTGGATAGGCTGGCGCTCCCTCCACCACAGCATGTGCCCGAAGGACTAACCTACATCAGGGAAAGTGTACCGGTGACATTGGCGACCTGCTGGACTACTTCGATTGCATGTATGTCAACGGCTTCTTCCGTTATGCTTCTGCTCCTTCTGCGGTGGCACCCATAGCGAATGCTTTCGTTGGCGTGACTGTGCGCCGACGACGACCGGGATTTCCCCCGGAACGGTAGAATATGTACGACGCCACACTTCTATAGGTAAAGACCGGACCAACAACATCTGCTAAGAATGGAACACTGGGTTCCAGAAGCTTGTCGGCCACGCCCATCCAAGCGTCTGGAAGCTGATTGAATGCCGACAGAAAAATCAGGCGCTCGTCGCCACGGCATTGACACAAGTGTGTCAATGCCGTGGCAACGCGCTTCTCTGGGGTTCACCGGAGTGGTGAACCTAGGGTGCCTTCATGTGCGCTTCGCATAGAGTGATGCCAACTGCCTGTTTCCCTTTCCCACACCCTCTTCCACCGCCATTTTGTTCCTCTCATTGTTTCCCCGTGCGCCGGAAATTGGCCTTTGTGTCCATCGGTCCTCCTATCCGAGGGTGAAAATGCTGATCCTCCCTCCGTGGGTTCCACAACGCTGCTCCGAACTTGTGAGATAAGGTGCTTGTTTCCGGGAGGGTTATAAGCCCCACGGATTATCGTCGAGAACCAAAATGGCTGCTGGTTTGTCGGCGAGTGGTATTACAAAGGGTGGCATCACCCTAGCAAAGCGCACATGAAGGCTCCCTAGGTGAACCCCAGAGAAACGGGTGCGAAAAATCACTCTGCGCCTGCAGAATAGTCTGAAAAATATTTTCGAGGGGTTCCAGGTACACCGAGATCTACCAAGACTGCTGGATCTAGTAAGGAACTGCATTCGCTTCTAACCAATCGATAAATAAACTTGTTTCTACTCTAATTAACAAACCATGCGCCTGTCAGAGTTAGTTTATGGTTGCATTTCAGTGCCGCACGAATGCACCTAAGTTGTTCGCACTCGTGTTAAGACCAACATGAAATTTTATCCTGGTGAGCTTTTGTCCGGGTCTGTGAAAAAAATGGGTGAGCTTTTGTCCGGTGAGCTTTTGTCTGGGATTCGATCTGGGATGCTTGTCACTTTGTGTTTTCTTCCAATAAATCAGTTGAGAGTGAACGCTCTGTTTGTACACTTCGTCTTCTTGTCCTCCGTTTTTCTGGCAATGTTTTACTTTCCCGCTAAAAGATGTAGCACCAACTCGCCTAACTTTCCAGCATATTACGAGCCAGTAGGGCTGCTCTTAAAGGGGCACCGAAGTCATTTTTGGAAAAGGTCGTTTTTGATCTTATATTGTTTAAAATGTGTTAGTTCCCACATATATTAAGTCCTATATTACAAAACCGCCTATTCATCTCAGGGCAATAGAAGAACATGAGGACTTTTTTTCTCGCGAACTACATTGTGTGGACCAATGAAAGCCTTACAATACGCGCAGATTCCGAATGATTTTATTATAACTCGTTTCGAAGAGTCTGATAGGTACACATTCGGATAAGACTCCTCTTTTTCTCTGCGGGCGAAGCCATCGCTTGCAACTCGCCGACAAGGGCCCTTCGTCAACCACTTCACTGGGAAGAAAATTCTTCCCAAAAACGGCGTGTCGCAATCTTTGAACACGCTTTTAACAAAGAAATAAGCTACGCACGATTGTGACTTCGGGTTTGTTGGGATGCTCAGAGCGTCTAAATTGAGTTGTCACAACAAAAGGGCGACCTCAGAATCGACTTCAGTGCCCCTCTAAAGCCAGCTGCAGTGGCTCATGTCTCCTACGTCAGGTGGTGCAATCTTCCATGCCATCGGTGACAATGGGTCATGTGGTCACAAGACTGGACCTGCTTTGAGTCCCGTGGTCGGTGCGACAATGAGTCAAGTGGCCATGAAAAGGAATGTTTTGTGACACTAAGCTGCAATGTCGTGTGACCTCGTGTAACTGCAATTCTTGCGTTCGATTTACCTGTGCCTGCTGCACTCGGTGCAGGTCGCCATATTCAATTTATGCGTGCAGCCGACCTCAAAACACAACCGGAAGTACACTGCCCTGAACTTTTCTGCACTGTGCTACACTTTCCTGCACTGGTGCAGGCTGTTGAGGGGTTAAGTCGAACGAGCCAAATGACTATGCAATCAGATGAGCTATAGTGATTACGCGATCCCATTACTTCATATGACCCCTCCCGACATTGGGGGGACGAATGTTTTGTGGAGACACCTAGTGGGTGTCTCCGCAAAACTAGGTGTCTCGGCAATGTTTTGCAGAGACACCTAGTGGGTGCCGAAGGAGATTTTGCGGTGTTAGGGCCTTTTCGTAACAACGTTTCGTAATGCTCTATACCAGTGGTTCTCAAATGGGGGTTTACGGACCCTTTGGGGATTGCAAAGGCAAGAAACGTTTTAATTTTTGGGTGTTTTCTCATGTATGTGTCAATAAGAGAAGTCTACTTCACACTAGCCTTTGGTTATATTTATCTATTGAATCATTACCATATTTACCTTCCCCTTCCCCCTTACCACGAGCGGGGTCCTCCGTCATCTCTGCCGATCCCCAAGGGGTTCGCAAAACAACAACGGTTGAGAACCACTGCTCTATACTGTAAACAACTTTATTTTTGTGGCCTCGATATTTCGGAAATTTCGCAAACCGTCGATGTCGGGAATTTTTCATAGGCACAAAATTTTGCAATTGGGAATAGCATGCCACCAATACATTACCGCGAAACAATTTGCTTGGCAACCCATTTTCGCAACATTTTCGAAGTTGCGAGATTCTCATAAACGAAGTCGTTTACCGTGCACGAACGCGAGTCCCGAAAGGGTAGCACTTGCCTGGCAGCCGTCGTGCAGGGCGGCGTAGGTGAAGGCCGGGTTGGTCTCCCTGTCCGGCATGGGGGCGCTCAGCTCGAGGTCGTTGTAGGCCATGAGCTTGAGGGCCCTGCGGTGGCTCTTCTTGGCCGCGTCGTAGAAGGCCACCGAGCCGCGGCACAGATAGGTCACGTTCTGCACCGCCGACGTGCTCAGCATCTGCAGGAAGGTCAGCTGCACCCGGTCGATCTTGTACGTCAGCTGCAAGTCCCGGGGAGAGGGGGAGAGAGCCCAATTAAGGCTCTGGATCTAGGTACGAAGAAGACACTGGGCGGCAAAGTTTGGTTTCGACGGGAAGCGCCCTGTCTTGCGGAATTTCCGCAACTCTGACCGGACCCGTGGCCGCGATCGCTCAACCCGATCTCCGGCTTCCAAGTGCCCCGCCAAACTGTGATGCGGCACTTGTGTCAAATCGCGAATTTCGCTGGACCGAAGTTTTCCTTTATTAACGTTGCAATTAATCTCCCAGGTTCCCAAAACCCTCCAATTGCCTCAGGTCGTGCAAGTAAGCATTTACAAAGATTTCACCAAAAACTGCAGCGGTAACACAAGAGTGAAGTTTAACGACCCTCATTTCGTATGGTTGTAGGAGCAGTGCCTATACCACTGCAGGAGAGCGTGCAGCCAAAGAGGCAAAACAAAAGCGTTGCACCACTGCAACGTGGGCCGTGCCTAGGGCTCGACCAAACTTTTCTTTTGTGCGGTGCGCTACTCATTGTTCCAAGTAAAGAACAATCACTTGGAGCACAACACCTGAGGACCGAAAATATTTTTGACGTTGTAGATGCAGTGCACGTTCGTTGGCCTATGCTTATGGTGGACTCCCTTTTTTCTTTTTATAAAAGCTATTTTCGTCATTATCATCGTTACAGATGTGTACGTTTTTACTTACTAAAAAAATAACTCGTTCAGTTTTAGGCGATAAAATCTATATAGGTTAAATATTTTGTTTTTGTTTTTCACGGAGGCTGCCGATATGTGTGTATACCCAATTTTCAAAAACTTTGTTAAATCGAAACCGCAACGCAAAAGTACTCAGCTAAATCGAAAAAACAAATACATGGTCTTCAATGGAAGCAAGCTAGGAAGACATAAAATTGTGTTAAATCGCAAATTTCAGCAAATCAGTGTTCGTTAGGTCGAGGCTCAAATATATATATGCAAATACCCTTTTTTCAATCTCGAATTTGAAAAACAAAAGACAATACCGAATTATTAAAGCAGGTTGTCAGGGCATCTGTGCCCTGACAACCTGCATTAAACTGTAGCATAATAGTCACAGTTTAATTTAAAAAATCTTACTGCGACGTAGCTGTTCATGTTCACAAAGTTTCCGTTTCTTTTTTAACACACCAGGCGTGCGCATGCACCATGCTGCTTTGAAAGTGTGCTTTCCTCCTAAGCTCGCGACTGTGATACTATTCATATTTTTCTAAGTGTTGATTGTGGCTGAAGGCCCCGTTGAGCACACTTGTTACCGAGCACCCGTGCAGTGCTGAGATGCAACACCCCTGAAAGCCGGTTCTGGAGGTGCTGCTTCTCAGAGCACCTAGAAGCGAATATCAAATAGTAGCGTATTATTATAAACTGCTACTATTCGAAATTTCAAATACACTAGAATCTGGATAACATGAATCTCGCGGGGTCACGGAACAAATTCGTAAGATCCAATAGTGAACCAAGTAAGTATACCAAAGCAAGGGGAAGCACACTTGCCGTTTATTTGCCCTAGTTACTGTCAAAGAAGATGTTCCTTTGCAGATTTTTACTCGAGATAACCGAGCAGACTGCTAGAATGTAAAAACGCGGAATGTCGTCGCTTTCACTCTCAGCAGCTAGCCGTCAATGTTGACAGCCGCCGTGACTTTTTTACACTGTGTCAAATGAACTTTTTCAAGCTTCATGTACTGTGGTGTGTTGGCTTGCTTCACATTCACGCTGAAATGTTGCACGCTCTTCATAATAAGATTACGTTGACCAACGATGAGGCATAGCGTCGAAGGCGCGAAGCCGAACTCGGTCGCTAAGTGAGCACATTTTCTTTCGTGTTTCCGTCAAGTTTCCTGAGAACTGCGAGCTTTCCCTTGATTGAGAGTGCCTTTCGCTTGCGAGACTTGAATGCGTTGACTCCTCGATCACAATCCAGTTTGAGATTTGACACCGATCGTGCGCGCCACCACGCTTTAAGAAAAAAAAGTGCGGACAACGAACGTGCGTGCACGGGACTGAAGCCGATTTTGAATGTCGTGGCCCCTGTTCGCTGGAGCTGATGCAAGTTACTCCGGCGGGTTTATCACGTGACAAAGCGGATAGAGCAGCAACGCTAGATGCAAGTCAGTTTTCGCATATTTTGAACGCCAAACTACAAAATCTTTTGTACGTTGCGAGTTTTATCACGTGATGACCCCGCCAAAGTCAACGATGCCGGAGTTTTGGAACGCGCCCATGGTGTGTGTTTGCATGTGTCCACAAGATTAGCACAAGGGCGATGCCCAGGTTTGGTCGTTCAAACCTCGGGATCGCCGCTTCTGTTCGTATGATCCGATACGACCCGAGATAGCATCCATACTATCCCGAAACTTAACACAGCAAACTTAAGAGACTTTGGTCGTATTACACGGCAATTCATATTGTCCCAAAGTTCGTACGAACCGTGATCGTATCATCGAGATTCTACTGTACAGTCGCCGACCGTTTTTTCGGACTCCGATAATTCGGACTTGTTCGATAATTCGGACCTAAAGGCGGAACCGTGACTTACCCCATAGAAATAGTGCATATTCACGACCAATGTTTTGGACAGCTTGAAGTCCAAAAGTTCGATTATTCGGACAAAATCGTCGCGAGCGATCAGCGGAAAACACCGTCGAGAAGCGGCCATTTTGAATTCTATGTTGGCTGCAAATGGATTGGCTTGGTTTGGCAGCGTTGAGTACAGTCAAATCTCGTTATTGCAAACGTCATTATAACACATTTTTCAGATTTACAAACATTTCAAAAATTCCCTTCCAAATGCCTATTGGTTTCAATGCAAAAATATTTCAGTACTACGAATTTCAAAATACCGAATATTTCAGAATAACACACGTAATTTAAATGCTCTTATATGCGAACACCTCACTATTACGAATTTATATCGCAAAAAAACGACCGAAAGCAACGATGGATGGCGAAAATAATTTTAAATTACAGAAAGACGCGCATTTTGGCCGCTTCGCGGCTCCCTTAACACCCAACCATCATCATCATCAAAGATCGACCCTGAGAGACAAATCCTAACCCCTACCCACCTAACTTCACATTCCTGTCAGACCTCTCCTTCACGCGTCTCGCCAACCACTATCCAAAACTGCTGGAGGAAGGCGGGTCTTCTTAAAGCGTCAGTCCAACCACAAGGCGACGAGCACCCAGAGGAAGACGACGCAAGTGAATTGTGGAACGAAGTCGCTGAGAAGCTTCCCGTGGCCCCTTCGGTGACGTTCGAGGACTACGTGCAGTGTGACGATGCAGCATGGACATCGGCGGAACTGACGACTGACGACATCCTAAACAGCGTTCGGGAGCAGAACGACTGCAGCGACGAGGAGAACCCGAACGATGAAGACGAGGAGGCAACGGTCAGGGATCAGCAGGAAGAATCGGTCTCCAACTCCGATGTCCTTAGTGCCATCAGCAAGTTGCGCATATTTCTTGGAAGGTGTGCTACTGCGACTGAGGCCGTCCACATAAAGGTGGACGACATCGAATCATTCGTCCTGCAGCGTTTGTGCAACACATACCAGAAGAAGATTTCGGATTTCCTCTAGTAACTGTGCCGTGTTCAATCGCATCAGCGGCGCCAGTATGACCAAGGCCGTCAACAAGGAGGACGACATCAAATCTTTCTTCCTGTAGCGTTGTGCTAGACCTATCGGAAGTTTTCTGATTTCTTTCAATAAATGTGTAGTGTTCAATTACGTGGAGCATTTTTTGTTTTGTGTTTCGGATAAAACCGAGCGTCTGGATATTCTCCTATTGCAGAGGTAGGTCATTTTTGCTCAGATATAAATACAATTTATGAGTTTTTCACTATAACGATAATTTCAGAATAACGAACGATTTTCGCGAGTCCGATGAAATTCGTTCTATCGAGATTTGACTGTACTCCTGAGTCCTACCGCTAGGTGACGCTATGCTAGCCCTTTTTTTCCATTTAGCTGCAGGTCATCATCATCATCATTATTATCATTTTGCTTTATTTTCCCGTTCCTTCGCGTCGCCAGTCGCCATTTTGCACTCGTGGCTTTGCGCTTCTTATCTCGTTCGGACAGCGCTGGCTTGGACGTCATGGCCCCATCTGTTCTGCTGCCGCGATGTGTCATTAAGAAGCGCAGAAAGTACTCGACCATAACGCTAGAAAAGAAGGGAGGGATTCTCAAGCTAACAGAAAGTTGCCGAACGCACACGGAGGCGTAACCTGAAACAAGGCACTATTTACGGCTTTTTAAGCCCACTTGGAAGTAATAAAGGCAAGTTTTTCAATCCGCTGATTTTTCGGACTGCTCTATTATTCGGACGTTTTTTCGGTCCCTGCGAAGTCCGAATAATCGGTCGGCGACTGTATTTGCACAATCCTGTCAATGCATGTCTAGAATTCAAAACGTGCTTAATTTTACGATCCCATTTCAACTTTAGAAAGTGAAGATGTAAGAAAAAATAACAAATAGAGTGGCAAAAGCTTTGTCAAATTCATCAACGAGTTCGGCAAAACTTTCGCAAGGTGTAATTGGAAAATTCGGCGCTCAATATTCGATCCTGTAAGAGCCTGAGCCACCACTCGTTTGAGAGGGCGAGCAAAAAGGCCACAATGTTGCAATTTTTACCAACCTGGAATCCTCCAGGCATTTCACTGAACCAGGTATGCTTGCTGCGTCCAAGGTAGTGGGCCTTCCTGGGAACCTACGGCAAGGCATGCAAAACAAGGAAGGCGCCGAGTGGCCACGTCGGGCTGCTGGACTCTCCCGTGGGAGCAAGAGAGGCCAACAAGGTGCCGTGCGGTACCTTGTTGGGGGAAGGTGTGATGCAGGAGGCCTTGTTGGCCATGTCGCAGTGAACCTGGATGGCATCCCTGACGTCTCCTTCGTTCGGGTCGATCCAATAGGTGCCTGGGGAGGGGGATTACGAAGTCACAAATGGAGCTGCTACACTGACCACTTGATCATTCTCAGTACCTAAACATTTCCTAAGTTTTAGCATAGGTAATTATTCAGCAACACAAGCCTTAGGTCCTCTTCTCACATGTACAGGGTGTCCCCCCAAAAAATTTACAGGTTTCTTTTTACTGCAAAAATAAACTACCGTATTTTCCGGTGTATAAGTTACATCTTTTTTTCAAACATTTTTTTTGGTGCGTCTTATACGACGGTCCGACTTATATGCAGCACCATTTTGTTTCTGCACCGCGTGCCATCTTTTGTGGAGCACTGTAACTAAGTAGCCATAGGTGGTGTTGCCTTTTACAGGAGCCACTACTGTCGTCGCACTGTTCTACCTCTTCTACACTTTTCATAACTGGCTCGGAAAGCGAGAAATTTTACGGTTTCCCCGAAGCGGCTCAATGTGGATAGGCAAGACAGTGAGAATGAAGCTTTTACAGCATGTGATCAACATTGCCTAATTCAGCCATGGATCCGTATTCGTTTGCTTCAGTCCAGTAACACTGAAAAGTAAATGGGCTGCTACATACACGCACTGCAGAAAATGTTCTTGAGTCTTTCTTAGCTTCCACTTGATGAGCAGTTTTCATCTGCCATGCTCCAGCCATGTTGCTACATGTAAAAGGAAGGTTTGCGGCTAGCGAATCTTTTAGCGGTACCGAAAGAAGTGTGTCAAGATTTACCTATCTGCCTGCGCATTGATGCTCACATCGTCTCCGTGACTTGGCCTAGGCTAGGCCTTGTGGTCCAAAGCTTGGTTCACGAGTGGTGTCTGGAGTGTATGGTACGCTAAACGTTTGTTCGCTCGGCATGCGTACGCTCGAATAAAACCGACTGCCTTCTCATTTTGCGCTTTTTACCTTCTTTTTGCGGCAAAACACTCGGATGCCCCCACTGGACAGCATTGCCGTGCTATGGGCATTTCTCGTGAGTCGAAACGTCAAAGTTGCGTGTCAGACGGTACATACAATCTAGCCCAGTGGTCTCAAACTCATTTGAGTGTGGGGGCCAGATATCCCACACCTGAAAGGCCGAGGGCCAAGGCATGATAGGAAGGGGGGGGAGGGGGGGTCATTCAGAAGATTTTAAAGAGAACAGACTACGTGCATTATGCTTTCTGGAAACTCGCTGTGCTTTGTGAGTGATGTCTTTAGATTTGATTTGTTTATATGACTACTTTGGGCCGTGGCCAGATGTGATAACATGAATTAAAGGAGCTGTGCAACGATTTTAACGTTGAAATAATTGGCATCTTCTACTTTTGACAATGTTCACCTTGTCACAAAGGACAGAAAACACACCTCCTTCCTTCCAAATATTGCGATTACGCCACGTAATGGCGAGGGCGACGTAATCGCGAGGCAAAAATTAAAATATTCCTCGACCTGCAGCCGCGAGCGGCGGCTATGAGAACCACGCGGCATGACGTCAATGGGGGTCTTGTAGAAAGATAGCAAGTTGTGCGAATACCTGCTCGATAAAAGGCAACTTCTCTATAAATCTTGTCGTTCCAACATAAAAATAAATGCGTCAAAAACCTGGTATCATCGACAAAACTTTTATTATACGGAGTTTTAGTGGCGCCATCTATCCTAGGTCCACAAAACCGTCAGCTCTATCTGTGACCGCGAACAGCGGAACAGCTGCCAGATGCCAGAGGGGAAGGGGGCAGGGCCGGACGGGTATGGCCGGACCCGGAGGAGACTTTCCTCCTTTCACCATATTGTTCGTGCTGCGCCCGTCAGCACGTGGTCACGCAGCCGCGGGCGGATGAGTTCTCGCTGCTACCTGATGGCTCTATAGAAAGAGAGCTTCACCTGATCCCCCCCCCCCCATTGACGTCACAGTGCATGTGACTCGGAAGAAGGTGAAGGAGTTGAGAGGTGCAGAAAACCTCAATCTTTGTCCATTTTTAAAATAAAAACTAGGACATGCAGGCAAAAGCGGTTTTTTGTTCTTTACTTCAGAAAGGTCGAGACACCAACTCCAAAATTATTTAGGCAAAGCACTGAAACTGTTGCACAACTCCTTTAATGATGACACATACCGCCAACGTGCTGGCATTATTAATAGAACAAGAGAAGAAGTACACTGTCGTTCCTGTTGCTCAGTTCACTCACGCATTAACCAAGCTCAACATGTCTCTAAAAACAATGAGTTAATTTGACAGTTCTTGCTTTTCTGACGATTTTTATTACAACATTCTGAACAAATACTTGTCTTTTAATGGGGATATTTTTTTGAAGGCGAGAATAACGAGCTCGTAGCTTTATCTACGGCAGTTGCTTGCGCTGATCGAGAGTTTGCGCAGCCGAGATGCATCCTTCAACGAATAGCTCGCGCTTGCGGACCAATAGCAGAACGGTTGTGCATTACGAAAAGCAGCGAAGCCAAAAATAAAGCAAAAAACAAAGGGCAAAAGATCATAGATCACCTATTCACAGATGTGAATAGGTGAAAAGAGCAGAGCTACTTTTCGAGCAAAAATGAATCGACGAGATGAGGTCACTATGGCGCATGCCATTTCTAGCGCTCGGGACATGGGAACCGGGACTCGTAGCCGGTACCCTGCGGGCCGCGTCCCAGCGAGTCGTGGGCCACATCCGCGTGTTTGAGACCTTTGATCTAGCCGATTGTGCAAAACTCCGATTTTGCAATACCAGTGCGCTAAAAACAAAAAAAAAAAAACTCACCGCGAGAACCGTGCAAAAAGGTGCGACTTACGTACCAACTTTTACGCAAAAGCAGCTAGACATACGAAAGTGTGACTTGTAGTCCGGAAAATACGGTATGCATCGCCGATCGCTCATTCTCCGCCCAAATGTAGCTCTAGAGGTCCAAACCAGATGCCAAAGTTTTGGCATTAACTGTTATCTTGTTAAAAAATTATAAATGATTTTCTGAAATTTTCAATGGGAAAATAGGGCCCATCTTTGCCCGTTTTCGGTAACTAGCGCTACAGAGCTCCGTGTATTATAAGAGGTCCATCGGCTGCCAATTTCCAATGGACACTTTAAGAAAATCGCTTATAACTTTTAAATAAGACAACAGCTGGTGCTGAAACTTTGGCATCCGGTTCGCATTCCTAGCGCTACATTTGGGTGGAGAATGAGCGTTCGGTGATGCATAGTTTATATTTGCGGCGAAAAAAACTCTATACATATTTTTTGGGGGACACGCTGTAGACGGAATGGTTCCTCCCTTGAGAAACATGCTTCTCTCATATACAAACATTACCAGCGCTATTTTTACTGACAATGATGAGCATTGCCTATGATGATGCATCATCACTTTGGGCTGACGGTCATGATGATTAACAATCAATAGCAATCACAGAAGATTGATCAATGTGCGGAGGTAATGGCTTGGTTCCAAAATGTCAATACAACTAAATTAATCTGTTCCACTTGCCCATCTCCAAATACCAAGAGCATACAAACCCACCAGCATCTTTCCACCAGACAAACATGAACAACTGTCTTGCTTAAAGGGAAGCTAGGGAGCTTCTTGAAAAAAATGAGTTAGAAGTGAATTCTAGTGTATTTTTACCCCGTGAACCCGAATACTCAAACCATTTGCTGCGCAAGTATTGTTAAACGCGAGAAAACGCGAAAGAAAGTCGCTGTACGTGATGTCATCGACGGATCTTTTGGCTGCCCAAGGCTAGGGAGGCGGGGCTTCAGGCCTATTTTGAAATTGCTCTTATGGCTCTCCGGCGCGTCGCATTGAAATATAATTGTGATATCTGTTATTCTAACGGCAAAATGAACGCAATTCAAGCATTTTTTCTCAAATGCAGAAGTGCCCCATCTTCCCTTTAACTATCTATCTGCATTTGCAGGTCTAGCCAGCTTGTGAAGTGAACGACAAGGGTAATAGACCCTTTCTGGAATTCAGCGCCATCTGGTGACTCAAATGGCAGTTTAACTTTTACCGTACTAATGGCGGCAATGAACCTGTGGTCTGCAGTATTGTATGGGGCACTGTCACTTTCGCAAGTCAACGGTAAATGATAATGCGCGCGCCACTATCCAGTTCTTTTTAAATCTCTTTCAGTGTTGATGGCGAAAAAGATGCAACCAGTCCAAACGAAGAGCCAGCCCACATAGACGCCTTGATAAAATGCTATACATCAAGGGGCTTTGAAGCCGAGTGTGTGCTACTAAAATATTGACTGGGACCGAGTTAGCAATGAACGCTTACGCAGCTCTTGCATCCAATTCCTGCTTCACATCGCGCTAACATCTAGAATGTATAATCGTCGAATCATCTGCTTAGGAGCATCTTAAACTTCTTCCTTCATCACTAAACAGAAGGCCGCCATTAGTATAGCACATATGCCATTTTTCAGATGATGATAGTGATCAAAGTTGCCAGTCTGAATTCCGGAAAGGGCCTATTGTTTTTTTCCCACTTCTAACGAACACGGTAATAAAAAGTCTTAAAAAAATGACCGCATCTCCACGTGGTGAATGATGTTGATTGGGGCGAAGCTCTGGTGGTGCTGATGATACTGATTTTATTGTTCATAGGTAGTGCTGGTGGTGTTTTTTTTTTTTTTGCTCATAGGTAGTGCTGAGTTCCAGGTTGCGCTTCGACTTCATTATTACTGCTTTATGGTCGGTGAAATGCAGAGCCAGTGGTTCTTCTAGCGGATCAGCTTGGATCCACTAGAAGCCGTGGGACCGCATCTCCACCGCTTAAGTCAACGGTCCATGTCAGAAAGAAAATGTGTGGTATGGAACGTGGTTATATACGCATTTGAGCATTTGACCGCAGCGCCCTCTTGTCTATAAACGTTAAGCCAATGCATGCAAAGTTTTACACGATTATATACGCGTTTGACCGCAGCGCCCTCTCCTGTATAGACGTTGAGCGGCTACATGCAACGTTTCATCCATGACAGACAGATGGATGACACATGGCCGAGTGGTTAATATTCGCAAAGACCTAATTTTCGTGAATCTCGCGAATCGCCTACAATTTGCGAAAAATAGGTCCCGCGAACTATTCCGGTACAATGTAAACCCATTGAAATCTATTTTGAGATCCCACAAAGTCGAGAAAATTAGAACCCGCAGATTATTGCAAAACTTCAGCTTTGACTTAAATCGCAAAATACTGAGCCCGCGAAATATAAGTCATTCACAGTAATTGGAAGTTAAAAAAGAAACAGCACTCTAAAAAGGATGTCTATGGCACCGCGAGAGATAAAAAAAACTTTAGCACCATACTAGTAGTTTAGTTTAAAGTCAAGGTTAGGTTAGTTTCAACTGGCTTAGCTTAGTTTAGATAAGTGTAGGTTAGTCTAGTATTAAGCTCGTTAATGTTAGGGTTGTTGACGTGGGCTTTCTCTACACCGGCAAAGACAAAGATTTTGGCTCCCAATAGATTCACGCTGCACCGCAAGAGAGCCCGAGGAAGGCACCCACCGTCGGGCAACTCTGGGTGCGCCATGGCCAGGTCCCGGCAGGTCTTGGCGGGGGCGTCCTTGTCCCCCGTGGGGCTCCGCAGGCGCTCATACTCCTCCACCAGCTTGCGGTAGTATTCAAACACAATGCGCTTCTTCTCCTCCACCGGGACGCTGGCGTCAAACAACTTGGCCGGCTCGTCACCGGACAGCGGGTCTGGGCCCTTCACCTGGCCCTGGCTGTGATAAACGTTGCCCCCCACGGCTTCTCAAGGGGATGGGCCGGTACTACCAGTGTACCGTTATCGCCGTTAAATATTTAAATCGACCGCACGAGGTTTTAACTTGGATGTAGAAGAGGGTTTGTATTGCAGGCTCGAGCAAACGAGTCAATGTGGTAAGCGGTTTTCCCCGAAGCTGATGTTTATGTCCTTCAAACGACCTCAACTTCAGTCACGGAGTCAACAAACTAGCGAAGGAGCATTTCAAAGTTGCAACAATCGCGTGAAGGATCCCAGCTCTGAACTCTGGATAGTTAAACCGTCCTTAAAACATAAAGTTTCTAGCAATTCTAACGGCAAAGAAAGGGGTCCAATGTATGAAAGAAAAATGAGCGACGCGAGAGGCCTCTGAATGTCTAGAATGATTGACACAACGCAAACACTACCGGCCTCGAATAATATTTGTTATCTCGATCCAAGAAAACGCCGAAAACATTGGTCGCAATTTCTAAACTATCTCAGCTGTGCCTTGCACCACGTTACATGAAACATTTGTGGGTCCAGGCGCTCCCCCATGTCAGCCGCTGCTCCTAGCATTCCGGTGCCAAACGGTGAAGCTCGACGCGCGTGCTGGTAAGAGGCGAAGATTCACGCGAACGGCTCAAGCGCCACAATACACTGTAACCACAGCACGAAGGAAAGTAGCAGACATATTAATCGAGGGATCTAATCAGGAGTACAAGATCCTGCTTCTGTTTTATCATAGCAGCCGCCACCCTACTACTATTTTGCAAATATATTTCTCGCAACTCTTAGCTCCCGTTGTCGCCGACATCGTCTGGACCCTAGAATAGTAGACGATGACGGCGATAAACTGGCCAGCGTGGTTGACAAACTAATTTCTATACTTTGTTTCACCTTAAAGGAATACCGTACTTCAACAAAATTTGAAATATATACCCGTCGTGTTCAGAAATAGGTTGAATATGATCCACAATATCCGTAAATGAGAATCGCACGTTTCTATTTTGAGCCTGAGGGCTGTATTTTTCGTTATAAACGGTCCACTCTGGCAAATGCTCGGAGAGCAGCCAGCGGAGAGCTCGTCACACCTGGCGCAATCGTGACGTAGTTTGTCTCGGAACTTCGCGTCCGGAGCTATCCCAGCCAATCCCGCTCTGTGGACGTAGCCCGTGATACGCTCTCCGCGCGTCGCTCTGCCCCCTCTCCAAGGTCACGTGACATTCACACGGCCTTGAATAGGCCCCGATGGTTCGTAGCATCCGCTGAAAGCAGCCGAAGCACGCCAGCGATCGGGCCACCCCAGGTAACCCCAAAGCTGCCTTTGTACGAATTTTGAGTGACCGGTTAATCTTCTATGACTTGCAAAGGGACAATAGCGACTTCTGAGACACACACAGAGAGTCTCGGGGAGAGGGGAGTTCCTTCTCAGCTCTTCTCTTGTCGTGGCCGGAGGCGAGACAGTTACCGCCACTACCTGTCAAGGTTCCTAGACGGGCATTACAAACGAGGCGTTAGCGACATCCACCAGGTGCTCTTTGCTAATAGATTAATTTGTTTTGAAATTCCTTTTCGTGTCTTTTTCAACGAGAGATTGGTGTGTCTGATGTCATAATTCTGCCTTGAACACAAATAGACCAAGAAATAAGCATAGAAATTTCGATGTAGTATCCCTTTAAGTCAAAGCACAGCCGATGCTACGAGCCGGGGGACCAACCAAACGGCGCCAAAGCGCAACATTGTGGCCTTCGTCATCTTCCTGCAAGTGTTCTTTCATCGGGTTAACCGATCACATGCAGCGAATGTCCCGTGACTGGCACTTTTAGTGCGTGCATTCGTGGTTGCATCTGTTCGAGCCTTCGACTGTGCTTTGATCTAAGATGAAACAAACTATCTGGTGAGTATAGAGATGCAGTGAAATACATACTTGTACTGTATTCCTTTCCCCCTACTTATCTGAACATTAGGGTCGACCAATATTGAAATATTTTTATCTTTTGCTTCGTTTAAGCCCATCTCAATCCAGGTGTGGCGCAATTTTTAGCGAAAATGGCATTTTGGCGCAAGATGTAGCAAACTTTCTTTCATGGCGCTGTTTGGCGCAAATGGCGCAGCACTTCCATCACCGAAACTGATTCACATGTTTGCACTTTAGTGTGGCAGACTGCATTGCAAGCACTTGTGACCGCTTGCAATGAGAGAACCCAGTAGGGCCATGCATCAGCTAGCCCTGGCCCACTTGTGGTCTGTGTGCATTTCCAGGGGGACCAAAAATTTGTTTGAATGAAGCAAAGTTTGAACTATCGGGTGTTTCCTCCCATAGAGATGCATAGGTTGGGACCTGCATGTTAGTTCGAATTATCCACAAGTTTGAATTAAGAGAGTTTGACTTAACGGGATTTGACTGTAATCGTCATTCTTTCATCGTGCGCTTGAAGTAATTCTGACAATGCTATAAACAAACATTTTTACAGCCGAGCTGTTAAAGGGGCCCTGCAATCATATTTAAGCGTCTGCCTTTTTTGCGGTTTCCGCGTCTCTTGGGGTTCGGGAAAGCCAGCGGGCATGGAGAGAGTAACTAAATATCAGTGCGTCACATTTTAACCGGACGACGCGGAAACCTCCTTCACCTACGAGGGCGACCCACGTTGCCGAAAGCGCGCGAAATGTGACGTCTTTGGTCCTGGGCTTACTACTGGTCAGAGCCGCTAAAACTTTTTTTTTAGTCGAGATACGAAATATAAGTGTCGCGAACCGTTTCAATTATGTATGAAAGTAGTTTTTGTTCAGTATTTTAGATCAGAAAAGAAACAAATGCAGTTTGTAAAGTACAGAAACAAGAAATGACCCGTCGACATACCCGCCACCAAGCGGCGGAAAAAACGGCGCATACTAGAAAGGGCTAGTGGGATGAGGCCCCGACGAACGGCCAGCGTAGAAAAATCCTGGATGTACGCGGCGGCGCTGCGATCGTATACCGGCTCGAGCATCCGACCGCTTCCGAGCGTTCCGAAGTCCTTCGGCGCAGGCTTGGTTGGCGATTTGGCCATTTGGCGGTATGGCAGCGCGAAGTGGCTCCCGTTCTGAACTGATCTTTACCCCGTGTTTGCTGTCGTTTGTGGCCAATGAAGTGTTATGCCGAATTAGTCTTTAATCGTGCAGCAAATGCAATGCGAGCCGCCCTGGCCGCCCGCTTTATACAGCCTATCCAACACATGCTTTAGTGGCGCCCTCTCGAGCCGTCGACACGGAGTGCGGCAGCCGTGAACGCTCGATGAGCCCACTACTCTTCTTCTAGTTCACGGCCACTCAAGCCAGGACCTACGACGTCATGAAGGAGGTTATTTTTTGCTTGTTTTTGTAATTGTAATTTGCCTATAACTTTTAAAATAAAGCGAAATTTGAGAAAAGAAAAGCTTCATTAAGTTACTACGTTCAGTGCGCTCAGGTTCGGTGCAAATTAAAAACCAGTAAAAAAGTAATTGCAGGGCCCCTTTAAGGGCTAGTTTCCCCAGTATCGTGTCCGCGGGCAAACAAATGTCGACAAAAAAACTCTGGACAGCTACCACCATCTACAAGCGACGGCGGCAACCAGACAACCGGCTTGCTGGTTGTCTGGTTGCCGCCGTCGCTTATAGATGGCTGAAACCTTTCAGCTTTTGCACTCTGGTTTTCACCAGAGTGGAAAGGCTGAACTTCTCGACGTGCCATCCTCTAGGTCGTCCTAGAGGTCGTCCAAGAGGTTGTTCTTGAGATTGTCCTAGAAGTCATTCTTGAGGTCGTCCTAGACGTCGTCCTCTAGGCGTCACCCTTGAGGTCGCCCAAGAGGTCGTTCTTGAGGTCGGCCTAGACGTCGTAAAGTTAACAGCTTCGCTGGTCCTCCATCTTCACGTGAAGTGGAAGGGCTCTACATTTTTTAATAAAGAGTGCGTTCACTTGATCTCACAAATACTGTAAAATCTTCAGTCTAGTTAGATGCAGATCGGAAGAATTCCAGGGCTATCTAAGAGATGGCGCCGGGTGCCAGTGTGTTAAGGGGGGACACTACTTTGAAAAAACAATTTCTGCAAAAAAAGCTGGTTTTGAAAAATGTCATATTTACATCCACCAACATCTAGAGTATTTCCAGAACATTTCACTAGCCTACACTGCATAGGTAATGTTTTATAAATTATTTTCGGTCCACCGATGCTAGAAAAAAGGTAGAGGTTGGAACACTTTGAACACATTTTTCTCCATTCCACTTTTTGGCATAAATTCACTTTAGGAAAGCTATCATTTTGTTTTTACGTAACTTGGATTTATGTTTATGAGTTTTTCTGGGGTGACATTTTAAGGGGAAGATAGCTATGGCCTGGCCTTGTATTTCTAATTTTTGTAATTTCTCATGCTCAAGAACTAAAATTTTGGACAAAGGATGGAAATCTAAAAAACTGTATTTCTGTTTATGTAGCTTTCTTGTCATGAAAGATGGTATATTATAGAAATACAGTCGAATCTCGTTAATTCAAACTCTCATTAATTCAAACTTGCGGATAATTCAAACTAACATGCAGGTCCCATCCTATGCCTCTCTATGCGAGGAAACTCCCGGTAATTCAAACTTTGCTTTATTCAAACAAATTTTCGGTCCCCCTCGAGTATGAATTAACAAGATTCGACTGTATAACTCCATAGCTACCTGCTCTGAACTGTCCTAAAGCAATATAACAGATGAAAACGACAAATTCAAAAGTAATTTCAAAACGATAATCTCCTATGCAGACAAGCCCACATCCATCTTTGAACATTTGCAATTCTTTTTTGTAGTACTTCACCAGGGTTAACAAAATTTGGCAGAAAGGTTCCCAACATTAACAGAAACAAGCCCTGTAAATGTCGCTTAAATCGGACAAGTGGTTCAAACATTCACTTTTTTGGGTAGTGTCCCCCCTTAAACGATTATGAGGGAATGCAGTGCACTCGAGCACACTCTAGTGCAAATGCGCAAGGCGGCCCGAAGACGTGTTCTAGGACCTGTGGCAGAGTGAAGAGTGTGCCCGCTCACCCCATGATGGCGTGCAGGGCAGCGGCGTCGTAGCCAAAGGGTTCGCCCGGGCGGCCAGGGGGTCCGGCGGGCCCGGGGTTGCCGGGCGTGCCCGGTTTGCCGGCCTCCCCCTGGGGGCCCCTGGGGCCGGGCGCACCCACCAGGCCCTGGGGCCCCTGAGAGCCGTCCCTCCCAGGGGGACCGCGGGGGCCAGCGGGACCCTGCAACGAGCGGGGCGGTTGGTCGACGTCGGCGTTGTAGATCTTCAGGGGCCCGCTTTTGCGTTCCTCTCGACGGACCTTTCGCTAAATTACCCAACTACCGAGGAGCGTGCTGAAGGTGTGGTTACGCGCACTGAACATGCTGGCTTCTACAGCGGTGAATAATCTAAAGCGAAACCTAAAACAAATGGCACTTCATAAAACAAATTCACCAACAAATTTTCACTTGTGGTGTTGCATGCGAAATGAGAGTGCGCTAGAAATGTACAGCTCTGTATAAAAAATGCAAGCCAGAACCAGCGCTATAAAAGGCAACATTTTTTTTTTTTTACTCTCTTAGTTGATTTAGCTCCAGACCCCGAGAATTAATCAAGTGTTGCAAACTTGCTAAAATTCCGCGACAATGAAATTTTGGAGTGGAGAACTCACGGGGCTTCCTGGCGGGCCGGGATGGCCGACAGGTCCCTTGTCTCCCGGTGGCCCCTGGAGACAAAGGGGTCAACTTCAGAGGCTGCAGCGAGCATCAAAAATGAAGAGTGTTCTCGCCGCAAATTCAGACGGCCCCTCCTTGTCACTTGTGGCCACTGGAGTTGCTCGGCACAAATCGGCAATGCACTGCGTTGTGCGTCTACTTATGCAGCCTCGCGGAGCCACCGGTGGCACTGGAATAAGAGCTACCCACTGCATTTGTGAACCTGGATTGCCCAGGCCTACAAACAGCTAGACACAAAGCCTTTTAAAAAGCTAGAGAGGAATCAACTTTATGAAGATAGCAGAACCAAACTGCTTATAGCTGGTGACGGGTTCTCAAACTGGGTCCCCAGGAATCCAGGCATTTTCAGGCATTAACGGGGCCATTGCACTAGAGCTGAGCATCAGCAATTTCGTTGTAGCGCCTCTTCCTCCATAGGAAAATCTTTTCCTTGGTGGCACAATGGCATACAAAGAGTGCAAGCAAGAGCCTTCGTAGTACATATAGTCCGCTTTGCTGCCAAGCGCACACACGCACTGTAAAAAGTTCCCGCTTCAAGGGCACTCGCTTATTGCACACTCTGCACTGCACCTCTTCTCCCCGGAAGCAACACTCGAGCGGTTGCAAAAACGCTAAAAAATGGCCATATACACGAATCACACGTGACGTCATCGCACCGTGCTGGCGGTCATTTCTACTCGTTCTTGTCGAGTGAAACAAACCCTATGGCGCGAAACACGCACTGCAGAATGTACGCACTCACCAATGGGACGTCGGTGCAAACCACATAAAGACGCTTTATGTTCAAAACATTCTTGGGGAGCTCAGTGTCCTTTTAGGTCGAGCAGTTGCCTTCTAGCTTGCTATAATCGCCCCTGGTGGGGCCTCCAAAGACGGCTGAGTTCGGACCTGTCTGCGCAAGACGACTCATCGACAGCAACTTCTAAAGTTCTTGTCTGCACTAGACCGCCGCTCAGCAGACGAAAGAATGCAGGCCGCCGATTCGATGGTGGTCATGGAGGGAGGGGCTCACCGTTCCTCCTGGCAGTCCTTGGAGTCCGGCGAGGCCCCTGTGTCCCTTGGCACCCCGCTCTCCCGCGGTGCCTCTGTCCCCCTTGGAGCCCTGGGCGCCGGGAGCACCGGGGGCCCCCCTCTGGCCCTGCGGGCCCTGGACCCCCATGGGCCCAGCCTCCCCCCTTTCTCCCCGCTCTCCCGTCGAGCCCATGGGGCCGGGGGGACCCGGTTGGCCCTGCGTAACGGGAGAGAAGGAAGGGAATGATGGTTATAATTTCTAACAGTATAAGTCCATGGCCTAGTTGGTTAAACATCACAAAGACAGCGCGAAATACAAACAAGGAGAACACTGAAAAGGACAAGAGCTTGTCCTGTCCAGTGTTCAACTTGTCCTTTGTCTTTCGTGCTAACTGTTCTATGGCTATAAGCTCCCAGGTTGCACAGGTGTCCTACGCAGGTCCACATGATATCCAGGAAATGTTAGGACACCTTGAAGACATCTGCAGAACCATAGGTACCGTCAGGATTTCTGTGGGTCTGACAGGAATCCCTCGCAATATGGCAGGGTTATACCGAATAATGCCGCACATAAGTCAACTTTTATGAAGATAGGTGTCTCAAGTTTAAGTATCTCAAAAATGACTATAAAAAAAATTTATTCGTAAAATTTCTTCTTTTTTTTTAGATAAGGATTTGAAGGGGTTTAGATCCTACATTCGGAGTCGACCCATATGCGGCAATATGCGGTACTCTGTTTCACCAGAACATAGCAAACGGTGAGAACTGTGACCCCGACAAATCAACCGGAGCGTCGGAGCGAGGAACGTGACAATGGATCGCCGGAGTCCAGTCGTCCTGCAGGAACTTGCTCCGTGCTTCTCTCTGTGAGAATGCCATACCATCCACTTTTTGCCAAGTTACGTACGCCGAAACAAGGTAAGGTAAGGACGAGGAAACAACCGGAAAGATAAAAATTTCTGTCGATCCGACACAAATCTCCGTCTGAGTTTTCGGAGCGGTGGTTGGAGAACGTGCAAGCCCGAGCGCGCCAGCTCACCTGCAGCCCCTGGGCACCGGGTGGCCCAGGCTGTCCCGGGGCGCCAACGGGTCCCTTGTCTCCCGGACGTCCGGAGATTCCGGGGGGGCCTTCTTTTCCCGGGTGGCCCTGCACCCGTAAAACAAACACGCCGCTGAGTCGGCAGAAGCAGCTTCGAGACGAGACGGGAACAGTCCCGTCTCGCTTCAAGCGCGACTTCCTTCGAATCTTTCTGGGAAGCTGCCTCGAAAGTTGAAGCAAGGTTGCGCGCACTTGCGAGCAACCCAGCGTCGGTAGACGCAAACGTATAGATGCTCGTGAGCGTGTGCAATTAAGAGCACTCACTATGTGGACAGCGTCCTACGAAGGCCCCTAGGAAATAATATTAACCTCATCACGACAACAGAATGTTCGCAATTCATTAAAAAAAAAATGTTTCAGATTTGGTGTTGCAAAATGAATGAAAACCCCTCACTTTAGTAATTTCATAACCCGAAGGTGGCCAGAAACCAATGCGACAATATTTCCTGACAGATGCTATGAAATATTGTGCTCTGAAATCATTCAGTGGCCCAAGAGATGCTTATATATCTTTCTTGGCAGTGTGGTTGCTGACTATGAATCGTTAGAAAGGGAAATAACAAAGGTGAGGGTTTATCGGGAAAGAACCGTCCCAAAAAGTATGTGGGTGAGAAAAAGAAATGCCTGACAAAGCACAAAGCATCTTCACCTCAGAAACCCGTATCGCAACCGGCTACAAGTAAAAAAATGTGTGACTACAGCAGAGGAGCTTTGATACCACCAAAAATAATACAGTTCTTTGTGCAAAGCATTACAGTAGGGCATCAAATCATAACCAAAGTATTTCTTCGTTATAAACGAAGTGAACAAATAAACACGAGCATCTGCAAACAAAACAATGTCAGTAATGTTAGCGATTAAAGCGGGAAGGCGGCTCTAATCAATCAATATTTCGACCATAAAAGGAACATTGAAGAGATGGTGCTTACAAAGGGGGATGTGTAGGATTTGAAAAGCATTAGCTTATCACGAAGTAGAGTGCCTCGATAAAATATTTTATGGAAAAGACAAAAACATAAGATGTCATGAAGTGCATTACAGAAAGCAGGCCTAGAGGTTTTCTTAGTAGAAATGCTGCCAGTGCGATTGTAATTGGTTAAGCTTTCAGGCCAATTTAAGATGGATTCAATTAAAGTGATTGGGGATGAAAGACTAGGGCACCACATGGTGGCAGCATATTCTACTTTTGGACGGAGAAGCATTTTGTTCTAAGTTACGGTAGTTTTAGTGAAGACTGAGCAGGAAAGAAATTTCTCTTAAAATATCCTAACATATAGTCAGCACCACTACAGCCTGCTCGAACTCAAGAAAGTAGGGCGAGGGTAAGACGGGCCGGGGAGGAGGAAGTGGACGGAACGCTAAAGAGAGGAGAAAGTTTCCCCCTCTCTTCTCCAGCGCTCCGCCTGCTTCCTCCTCCCGGCTAGTCTTACCCTCGCCCTACCTTCTTGAGTTCCAACGGACTATAGTCGCATATTTGACGCAGATATTCCGAGAAAGATTGATACAGTCAAATACCTTTACAACAAATTCCGCAAGACCGGCAAACATAAGTTACTTTTTTTTTTTTTTTGCTGCAAGGATTGAGTGTGACAAAACAAACGCGTAAATTTGAATCACGTGGCGCCGCACCAGCGCGGCACTGGGGCCCATACGACTCTACTATCTACCAGAGCGGTATTTAAACAGAAATCTGCAAATCGAAAGAATGCCGCAACCTCAGCCCCGTGCTCGTTCTGATTCCAGCTCAGGCGGTTTTCTCATGATCCTGTCACTGATAGATCTTGGACATGCAGGACCGCCCCCAGCATACGCGCGGCAAAGGGATGCCGTGCACGCAGAGATCGTCGAACTCAATCTTTTATCGAGAGACAAGAACTGAGAAGTCCTTACATGTTACGTGAAGGGTGCGATACAAGCACCGGTGCCTGTAGCGTGCCGTCAATATGCAAGTCCCGGGTTCAGAAGCGTCAGACGAGCTTGTTTGCCGACACGCCTGGGACACACAGCTCCGAGTGCTTCCTAGCTGGATGAATGTGCAGCTTTCGGCACCACTGAGCATAGAGTTCATTCTTTCCACATCGTTTTAGAGGCTTAAAGGTATGTGCGCCTCTGTGGGCAGACTTCTCTGGTAGGTCCTAAGCCTTCCACGATGCTGGCAGATGCGTCACGACCAGAAAGAAAAGGGTGACGCGAGACGCAGAGCACAATTCTGGGGGATGGGTTCCTACAAACCCGTTCCCCGGAGTACCCTCATGGGTTCCCCAAGTTTCCTTGAATGCACCCAAGCAAACATTTTTCCAGCTTGATGCACGGCTAGGAGCCAGACAATCCCTAATGTGCACATTACTGTTTACAAGGCCTCAAGCTGTCGTAGGGCTATTGCTCTCAAGTTTCGAGCTGCGCCCCTGGTGAGCAAAATTGAACTCTTAGGTCGCGTACCGGTCGCACGTCGTCACTCTCGCTCATATTCCTTACGCTAAGCTGGCACCATTTCATTGATTGATATAAACTTACAAAAAACAGCCTTTCCACTCTGGTGAAGAAGAAAGACCGGCGAGCTAAGCATTACTATGGTGGGAATAAAGTAATGGCCGGCCGCACGTCGGCAAGCCAGAGTGGAAAGGCTCGAAAGGTTGCCGCCATCTATGAGCGACGGCAGCAACCAGACAACCGGCAAGACGGTAGTCTGGTTGCCACCGTCGCTCATAGATGGCGGTAGCTGTCCAGAGTTCTGTGTCATCAGGTCATTTGAGGACAGACACGATCCCGGGGAAACTAGCCCTTAAAGGACACATGCAAAGAAAAAAAACATTGTTTTTAAACAGCTTAAATGGAAAAAGGATATCATAAAACGATTTTACAACGAAGACAAAAAAAAATTAGTTATATTTACGGCGCTATACGGGATTTGTAGTTGGCGCCCGCCGGAGCCGCCGCTGGTCACGTGGTAGGCCCGCGCGCCGCCGCCCTGCGTCGTCGGCGCCGCAAAGCTACACCGCCGCCGCACGCTGAGCATTCTACGGCGCCGCTTCAACGCGTTTCTCCACGCCGCCGTCGCCGCCGCCGCACAAGTTCGTGTGCTTCGGGGCGCCGCCGCCGTCATCTGACCGGCGCACAGGTCAATCACGTCTGCTTGCGCTTTTTCAGGAGTTTCTTTTGGGCTCTAAAAGTTACTTATTAATCTTAGTTTTTTGTTATACTTCAAACAAAGATGAATAAGTTACTTTTAGAGGCCATAGGAAGCTTCCGAAAGAGCGCAAGCACCACGTAATAAATATGGGCCCGTCACGTGATAAATAAGGGCCACTTTTCTGCGGCGCCCGCGGGCGCCAACTACAAATCCGTATAGCGCCGTAAATATAGCTCTAAAAATTTTTTTTCTTCGTTGTAAAATCGTTTTATGATATCCTTCTTCCATCTAAGCTGTTTAAAAAAATGTTTTTTTTCTTTGCATGTGTCCTTTAACAGCTCCGTTGTAATAAAAAAAAGAGTTTGGCTATAGTTTGTTGCCACTCAAGAAGATAGGGCAAGAGAAAGAGGAAGGCCGGGGAGAAGGAAGCATAGAGAATGCTGGAGAGAGGAGGAGGTTTCCCCCTCTCCTTTTCAGCATTGTTCCGTCTGCTTCTCCCTCCCCGGCCTTCCTTTCTCTGGCCCTACCTTCTTGAGCCGTAACTTACTATAGTTCTGACGTAGGGGAAAGGTTCGGAAGTGTGAAGGTCTGGGCACTCACGGTGGGTCCAGCCTCCCCAGGCACTCCGGGAGGGCCCTGGAGTCCCGGCGCCCCCTGGGGGCCCGTATGGCCGTCGCTGCCCCTCTTGCCCTCTTGGCCTTTCTCCCCCTGCAGCGAGAAGAAAGGGCGGTGTCGACAGAGTCGTACCCATACTCGGCACTCCAGCAACGATACGCATGCAGTCTGCGAAAGGTAAAGGCAAAACTTAAAAAGTTCGGCCTGTGAAGGGCCAACGTGAAACGAAGCAGTGAAACGTTGGAATTCTAGGCTCGAGTTGTGCTTCCTGTCTGACCTGACTGTTACGCACTCACTCCTATGCTGCACGCACACGACCTAATTTTTGGCAAAAGTCACAACCCAAAAAACAAAAAATTCACATTTTGAAAAATGTGGCAAATAATGCGTACAAAGCCTTCCACACCCAACCGTGAAATCTGGTGCCCCCGAAAATAAATTTGTTAGAGGTAGCCCAAAACGCCAACAAATGCTAGGAAGTACATGAATGAATTAAAGAGGCACTAAAGAAGTTTTTGAGATAATCTTTTTAAGATGCAAACTCAATGTATATGTGCATGTCTTTTTCAATCGTGCATCTCCTTTTTTCCTATCAAAAATATGATCAAACATCAAGACACTCCCCCTTTTATGAGGTATCTCAGAAAATGGGTGGAATTCTCCAAATGATGAACATAGGTAAGTGAAAGTATCCACTGTGCCGTGCAATCTGCAAGTAATGATGCTGGATATGCTAACATATAAGAAGTAGTACGGGCAATAGTGATCAGTTTCTATAGAATCACTGAGTCTATATAAAAATAAATCACATACTCTAACAATGGGATCACCTTTTGTATATCAGGTACAATGGTCATCCCCGTGCTGCCCAGAAAGTATTTCCAATACAAATTAATCCACAAAATAAAACAAAAGCTTGAAAAACAATACAGCTGAGTGAATGCTGCTAAGTGAATGAAGTCCAGCTTGTCGCACACAAGTGAAAACTGAGTTCCCTGCGACTAATCCCTATATATGCAGCCAGGAAGCTGAACAAAACTGTTATTACCGACCCATGTGAGTTGTGACAATATAAAGGTAGCGCAGACGAGATGTTGATCCAATTATAGGCCTCGTACACCTCCAGTTTCTATTCAAGAAACTTTTTCATCATTCTGTAACTAATACACTTAGCGCACACAAAAGAATGGCAGTACATTCAAGAGCAGAATGCCACGTACACCTCACTTCTACATAAAAAAAAACACAGATTTCCTGCTTTTTACATGACTGACTCAAAGTCTGTTGATGGATGTGTGTTTGAAAATTCATATACCATAGAGAGAAAATTATTCAACACTAAACTTTTAGAGTGCAACACACCCATTGTGCTGCAAAGTAACTTGCTGCATGAACCAGTACGGAGGTATTGTTTTAAGCAACCAGGATAACTCGGGTACATACAAGGACATTCGATTATACAAATTGAATGTTCTGGTTTTCTCAACACTATCATCATAAGTGGGCTGCATTGTAGAAGCAGAATTCATAATTCAGTATGTTCACCAAAATGCTGTAATTTTGGTAACATGCCAAATTGTAAGTTTAAAATCAAATGCCTCAAGCATATATAACTGTGAAAGAAACTGGCAGTTGCAAAGAATGAAATTTCGAAACTGAGTCCCATTCGTGCAGGTTTTGCACAGGTGTTCTCTGGTGGAACACAAGCAAGAGACATACAGACTGTGTCACGAAACTCCAGCAAATTCGATTTTGCGAAAACTATGCATCGCACAAAACAACGGTTGATGACGTAGTGGTCTCTGCCAGAGAGTCGATTAAGGGAAATGATTAGCATTAGTATAATTAGGTCATTACTTACTTCTCAGTAATTAAATTTTTAATTATAAATTTTTGAAAGTATGGTTTTAATTAGAAAATTTATGCGAACCATCGAAAACTATTCAATCTACCCACATTACAGTAGACTCATTAACTCAAAATTTAGGATGCCACAAATTTTGTTTCAATTATCAGAAATCTGAATTATTAGAAATTCATCTAAATATGGTGCAAGATCTAATTATGATTTGCCAAATGAATGGCTACACATACAAAGCAGAATTTTGATGATTTCCTCTACATAGGCCTACCGGTCACAAGCAGATATGCGACACATGAAACATCTGTGAAATGTATGACATAAGTTAATTTATCTTTCAAAAATGTTGTTCATTGTGGACTGCTTAGAGAACACACGACTACTCAAAACAGAATCAAGTTTGTTCCTCAGGCCAAGAAATCATCTAATGGTGACTATTAAGCGAGGGACACACGAGCAATGAAAACGGGCGCCGCGCAGCAGTTTTCATAGCAACTTGCGTGGACGCTGTGACGTGGAGCTATGCCATCACGCCACGTCACAGCGTCTGCGCAAGTTGCTATGGAAATTTTTGCGTGGTGCCCGTTTTCATAGCTCACGTGTGCCCTGCTTGAGCCCCGTTGAGTGTGCTTCTCACCGAGCACCGGTGCACCGCGGAGAAGCCACACCCGCAGAAGGAAGCCCCATGTGCATTTCTTCTCTGCAGTGCACCGGTGCTCGGAAAGAAGTGCACTCAGCCCGACCCCACCACCTTCAAAGATCTCTTCAAACAAATTCAGAATGTCACTCCATCACAACTGGAAATTATTAGGTAGGTCCTAAAGTCGACCTCTAAAGGTTCCGTGATAGATACCTTAAAAAGACATACAAGGAAAAAACAAAAAATATTTTAAACAGCCTGGTGGAAGAAGAATGTCATAAAATAAATTTACAAATTTGTTTTTTTAGAGCTACATTTTTAGCGCGAAATGAATTCGTAGTTTGGAATCACGGGAGCCCGTGGAAAAGTGGCAACTATGCAGCAGTCACGTGACTGGCCACTTGTCACGTGGTGCTTGTGCTCTTTCCGGAGCTTCCTATGGGCTCTAAAGGTTACTAATCTTAGTTTCTTTTTTGCACTTCTTTTGTTAACAATATATTTTGATGTTTGAGAAACAATCTGTATAAGAAAATCGTCACTTCCATTTTTACTCGTGGGATAACAAACAAAAGCTTCGCCATTCTTTGCTTGAAGGGGCGCAGTGTCATATGTTTTAGTTTCTAACATGTTGGTTCTCCCAAAGCGGTGCCGCTGCTCGACGAAGGGCTTGTCCTTGCGATCGTCGAGCAGCAGCGTCGCTTTGGGGGAACCGACATGTTAGAAACTAAAACATATGACACTGCGCCCCTTCGAACATAAAAAGGCGAAGCTTTTGCTTGTTATCGTACGAGTCAAAACGGAAAAGATGATTTTCTTATACTTGTTGTTTCTCAAACGTGAAAATATTTCCTTCAAAAAAAGAAGTGCAACAAAAAAACGAAAATGAATAGGTAACTTTTAGAGCCAATAGGAAGCTCCCGAAAGAGCACAAGCACCACGTGACTAGTGGCCGGCCACGCGACTGTCACTTTTCCACCGGCTCCATCAGGCACCAACCAAAAAATTATTTTGCGCCACAAATATAGCTTTAAAAATTTTTTTTCTTTTCGCTGTAAATTTATTTTATGCCATCCTTTTTCCATCCAGGCTATTTTTTTTAAATTAATTTTCCTTCGCATATGTTTTTTAAGAACACCCACAGTAACACATTCTAAGAGATGACAAACTGACCCCTCCAAGACAATAAAAAGACCTGTTGGTCCTCAGAATGCACATTTGTCCTCAAATTCAAATTTGGGGTTTTTCGGTGGTAAACCAAAGAAGGGCATCCGACACGCCCCGGCACAGGGCTAGGGATTAATTCCGACCAACCGGGAACCGCTCGACGTGCGGCCGAGATCTCAGTTGCGCGGTGCCCTGTCTGTTTTGCCTCCGAGGTGGCTCCTATTCGTCCACGCTGGGATCAATCTCTTCAAGATTGAGTGAACACCTTCTAGAAAATGTAGAGCCCTTCCACATCCTGTGAAGATGGAGGACCAGCGAAGCTGTTATCTTACGGCATCTAGGACGGTGCATAGAGGACGACGTCTAGGACGACTTCTAGGACGACCTCGAAGGCAGTGCCTAGAGATGATAACAAGGTATCAGGACCTCACATCTAATAATGCCAAGGAAGGCTGACTCACGCTGGTTGCCCCCTCTTTTTCTTTATTCATACTTGACCCCTCTTTTTGTTCATTCATACTTGCCACGACCAATGGAGAGTTTTCTGTCGACGTATGATTGTCCACGGACACAACAGTGGGGGAAACTAGCCCTTAACAGCTTCGCTGTAAAAGTCTTCAAATCGTCGACAACGGGGCCTCTATCTGGTCTAACGTTGTCCCAGGACGTCCTCGGGACGTCGCTGCACCGTCTCGGAAAGGCGACTCACCTGCGGTCCCCTCGCTCCCAGCGGTCCGGGCGGTCCCTGCAATCCGGGCAACCCCGGGAGGCCCCTCTCCCCCTGGGGACCGTGGGGACCGGGGGGCCCGGGAAGACCCGGGGGTCCCTCTGAGCCGGACTCTCCCTTGGGGCCCGCAAAACCGGGTATGCCCGGGTTGCCAGCGGGGCCTGTGGGACCCATCTTGCCTGCGTCGCCCGTGGCTCCCTGCAGAGAAGGATGTGCCCTGAATGCGGCGTGCCTCGCTCGATCTACGACGCTGGCTGCGCGTCGACTCCTTTCTCGACCCGTCCGGTCGGGAGGCGAATGTCGGCGATTACGAGATAGCCCTGGCCCCACGATAATTTAACTATTTCTGACACCGAACCTTCCGATTTTACTGAAAACGTCGAGAATGGAGCGTACATACATCTCGGATGTATGCTCTGTCAATTACGTCATGTCTCTTTTCAAAATCATCCTCCCCAAGCCAAAGGATCATGCCAATTGTATGTACAGAGTCCGAATTATGCGGAATGCGGACTTGAGGGGCCATTATGGCACGACGCGTCGCATTTTCCTATCGAATTTAGTGGAGAGTGGTCCTATGACACCAACCAAATAATCGTGTCACGTGACGTTCCTTACTGTATTTGCACGAATATAATGCGACCGTGATGAAACGTGAGTCGTGAATCATGATTTGCCTCTTGAATCATGTTGCCATTCCCTTTTTGCCATAATTCATCGACGTGATGCTGTGTCTCCTACCATGGCCCTGATTGGACCGGGTAGTATTGTTAAATAAATAAAATACATAAATGCGAGGGCAGGTCTTAATGCCCCTAAAAGGAAAAAAAATAAAAATGACTGCATTATAACGCAAACTGAGGCCGCCTAAAGTTACCACACTCAAGGGCATAGCAAAAGTGAATTAGGAACAAAAGTCAGAAAAATATCTGTGTACCTTTTGACTGTGCTCATCGTCGCTGCTCAATCCTTTCTCACTGTCACGTTTGTAATCCGCTTTGCGACTTCACGGCTACGTGCCTGCTTGTCTCATAGTTTCTTCTTCTTTAGCGCGAGCTCCTTGTCCGTAAGCCATTCCTCCTGAACCACCGCATACAGTGTCAAGTCGGTTGGAAGCAGATGCACGAAGCAGAAGCACCAACGCACGAACGCCAGAACCCTCTCAAGCAAAAACTAAATATGCACACACGATACACAACCGTTCTGGATTTGTTCTGGTCCCTTTGCACAAACAGACACCTCATCGGTTGCGTAAACACGGCCGGTGGTCTTGGCTTGGCTTATGTCTCGACTTTCTAAAAGGTTTGTTTGGACTAGTTGGTTGATGAACATTTCGAGGCAAAACAGTGCAACGAGACACGGACGAAGTAAAGAAAGGACGGTACAGAGAGCTGACTAGCACTGAAAGTTTATTTTGCTCACACCCTGTACAGTAAAACCTCGTTAATTCAACTCCCGTTAATTCGGAAATTCGGATAATTTGAACTGCTGATCCGGTCCCGTCAAACCTATGTATTAGTCGATGGCAGCAAACGCTGAATAATTCGAAGAGAACGCGGCACGCTATGGTTAATTCGGACGAATTCGGCAGGTGGCGCTAGCTACCATCTGTTCCAGTGGGTATGACCGTTATCCATCCGAGGTGCACACGTGGTTTTTCCGGTTTATCCGTGTTTCGCACCAGTTTTGCTCTGGATTGCCGTGCTTCAGAACGCTACTCTCCTGGCATGGAAGCGGCAGAAGCACAGCTGCAACCACCGTGGCTGCAACGGAAAAAGGGTAGCGCAAGTGACCGACGACCGGAATGGCAAAATCGCGACACGCAGGGCTATTGTTCCCGAGCGCGCCCATAGCGAGAGTGACCGTCACGTTTCATGCCTCAACGCGGGGATCCTAAAGCCCGCCATTTTAACAGCTAACTTATCCCTCAATTTTTCGTCGGCCACCCCCGCGTTGAAAAATGCAACGTGACTGGCACTCTCGCTATCGGCGCGCTCGGGAAAAATAGCGCCGGGTGTCGCGATTTTGCCGCACCGAATATTGGTCAGTTGTGCTACTCGTTTTCCGTTGCTAAGAATTTAGCGACGAAAGTGGAAATACTGAGGGCCTTGAAGGACGGCGACTCTCAAAAAGTGATGAAAAGTCACGACGTCAAGAGAAGCAGTTGGCCACGTACGTGAAAATTGAGGCCGATATCCTACGGGCTTTCGAGAGCGAGAAGTTCAACGCGAAAAAAAAGTGGCCGTGGAAGTTGGTGCACCCGAAACTAGAAGAGGCCTTGCTGTGCTAAATCGTCAGCGCACGAGATGCATAGCTCCAACAGTGCGAGTGCGGTGGAGCACTCGACCGCGCTAAGGAAAGTTGCCGTCTCTGCCCAAGTGTCGTCCAGAAAGCAGGCGGTAATAACAGATTTCTTCTCAAAATAAAGGTATGTCACAGGGAAACGCTTTTGCGCAGTTCTCTTTGTCCTTTCGATATTTCGACTTTCGGATAATTCGGACATTTTTGCCGGTCCCATGAGATCCGAATTAACGAGGTTTTACTGTATATAAAAACACATGGGCTCAAGCCAAATAAGCAGGGTGCAAAGAAAGGAAGGAAAAGCACACCTACAATCTCAGCATCATTTTGGATAAATAATACTGTGCTGTGCTAGTACCAATTCTTAACACGTGCCAGCCAGTTACCCTCAGATACTACTAATTCGAACATTCATGGTCTAAAGACCCGTAGCAAAAACATTTCAGTCATTCCCTACTTACGTAAGATATCTCACAATTTAAAGAAAACAGAAAAAGAGCAAACATTGAAGTTGTTTTTCCGACTCCAGATCGTCTGTCTGGCCTGTGCAAAAAAGTGAAAAAGATTGAGAAGTAGGGAGAAAACTGCACGAAGAAGCACAGACAGGCTTTTGTTGATTTCCAAGACGGCTCTGTGTATTCCACTTCCCTATCGTGCCAGAAATTCTACATCGGACAGAATGAACGATGCACACATGATCGCGACTATGGCAACATCGAAACATCATCACAGAACAAATCTGGGTCATCTTGGCATTCATTGCCGTGATTGTGGAGGTACCCCCAACTTTCTAAAACAAATAATAAAAAAATGAGACGGTGATAAACTGACTCGAGAAATATTGGAAACCTACCAAATAAACAAACTGAAAGACAAATCTGTCAGCATGCCCTCTGTTGGTCCTTGCAATAAAGGAATTAACCTCCCGACTGACTCGCACAGCACAGCACAGTATTATCTATCCAAGTAATGCTGAGATTGTATGTGTGCTTTCTTTGCATTCTACTTATTTGGCTTTTGCCTATGTGTTTTTATATGCAAGGTGTGAGCAAAATAAACTTTCAGTTGCTAGTCAGCGCTGTGTACTGTCTCGTCTTTACGTCGTCTGCGTCCCGCTGTACTGTTTTACTTTGAAAAGGTCTCGACTTGGCCTGGCTCGGCTTGAATTGGCCGACGTTCCGCACTCCCGTGCGATGCGCCGCTGTGTTTTTGCGGCTTGCCATTCCACGTGTATTGTAGAAACACGCAAGCGACGGAGAATGCTTAGCACATTCCCCAAATACCATGTAAGCCAATACTGGCAACTCCCGCGGATCACGGGCGAAAAGTGATCGCAGCGGCCCTGGCGAGCCCGGAGTCTCCGCTAGCAGACGAATTCTCTACAACGCATTGGTTTTGCCTATCTCCATGCGAGATGACCAACAAAAAAAAATTGCCATGTGTATTCGCTGCTTTGAACGTTAAAAAGTAGGTTCCACCTCATGCGTCAAGGAAATTTTCTTCGCCAAGGAAAGATGTTACAGCTTGTAGGGTGCAATTTTCGGGCTCTAATGAAGAAAACACTGTCACAACTTACGTAAACCAGGCAAAACACGAATGTAGCTTCGCTCTGTTTCTTTGAAAAGGGCAATGTAAAAAAATGGTTAGAACATTGCTACGTTTCAACTTTACTGCTCATATCGATCAATTCGTTAAACCATTTCGTCGAATAGGCGAGCTGGCTAATCCCGATTGTCTCCGGATGAAGAAGCAAAAGGTAATTTCGAACCACGTACGTTACTGCGATGTCAGTGTGCTCTGGAAGTAGTCGATTGTGCACATGCAAATTTGACGCTCTTACTAAAACTAATAAAAGCGGAGCTAAAAAAAAAAAAAAAAGCACCCATTGGACGGTTGTGCACCTCCTTCCATTTTTCGAAGTCTACTTTCTTTTTATGTTTGAGGCGACGCTACGCCGCCGCGGTCTTTCTTCCTCCTGCGTTTATGTTTTTTGTTTGCTTTTTTCTTTCTTGTGCTTACTTGACGTTCGAACCATCGCGTATTTTTCTTTGCCTTGTTTGGCTTAGTTTTTACTTTCTTTCCTTCGCTTCGTTCGCTTCGCTTACTAACACCGGTTCGTCTGCTACGCTATGCCCGAACATTTGGAGGGCGGTTTGCAACTTTGTTGTTGTTGTTGTTGTTTTTCCACTGTCGTCTGTGATAACCTCCTATGTTCGCCTTCGATTGAGTTTCTGATCCGAAATCTTCATATGTACTTTGTGATACTTAATAAATATATCAAGAAGTGTAAGCTCCTTATACATTTTTATTCGGATTTTATTTGAGTACGCGGTCACGTATGCTATGGGTCATCGTTGGTTGATCAACCGGCCGCCTTCGGGCATACACCAGCACATACTTGTAGATGGCAAACCTATACCATGTGCCTGCCATCTCCACTGCAAAAAAAAAAAAAAAGTTTTTGTGAAGCGGTGGAAAATCCTTCTTCCGCTTCCCGAAGACCGAACAAACGTGATTAATTCAGTTACTTCAAATTAAACTGGAAGAGTTATCCAAGTCTGGCTTCAAAATCGCCACTGACGTCTCAACAGACGAATATTTCACCAAACAAGAGCTATGCTGAAAACGCACTTGAGGCCGCGCTGATCGACACTCAAAACAAACGCACGGTGTGCAAGGATTGCCTGGACATGTACGTCAACAAGTACTGGAATGTACTTTTGAACTGCTGCGCCAAGCGAGAAAACAAGCGACCTGAGCGTGCGACTCTTATTTACCCGGCAGTGTGAGCTGAACTACGTTATTCCTTTCCTCTCTTTTGTTCTTAGTTCCTACCAACGCCGCGAAACCAAATAAACAAACGTGTAACGTGCAACTGAAAAAAAAAAGTGAGGCAGCTTGTTTTTTTTTGTTTTTTTTGGGTAGTTTCGTCGTGTTGCTTTTGTTTTGTTTGTTATGGACTCAACACCAACGCGAGCACCACCTGCTAATTTTCAATGCTCCTACGGACGCCTCGTGCGATCGTCGTCGTTGAAGGAGGTCTTTGCTGAGTGATTTGTATCTTTGTATCGTCTAATAACTTCTTTGTTTCATTCGCCGTTGTTCGCGACTGTTCCCCATTTCTTTTTATTTTCGTCTGGAATGGGGACCCCATCTTTTCTGCAAAGTTCGGAAAGTGTTTGCACGGTCATTTCTCTCGTTACCTTTTTGTTTTTGTAATGCTGCAGAGGCTGGTGCGCTTGCTCTGATAATTTTAACATACTGTTTGCACACGTTTTTATAATCACCTCTTCAGGTAAGAAATTGTGACAACACAGTTTGTAACGGATAAACAGTAACCTCTTACGACGTATTTCGAGTAGCTAAACGCCTTTTTTCCGTTTCCCAGATGCGCTTCAAACGCGTGTGATACCCCTGAGTGGCGTTTGACACCTCTAAATAAACTGTTCTATCTTTGTTTGTCGTTGCAGTTGCGATCAGTGGATTCCACTTTGTACGCGGACTGACCGTAATCAATTGTTTCAGCTGTTGGGGTGACGAAATGGGGCTCGCAAAGCTCGAGGACGTCGCGGAGCCTACACTTTTCCATTACGTCGTCTTCTTCCGTAGACTCCGAGTCCGCTAGAGGTGCCACTGTCACGTTCGCCGCCGCTCCCATAGGTTTTCGGAGGAGTTTCCAGTATTGGCGAAGCTATATCGTATTTGCATTCCCTTTTCCTCCCTTCACGTGGCACGATGAATAGAAACTTCCCTCCCCCTACCCCAGTTTCTTTTCGCACATTATCTTCTGCGTTCAGTCAGAGGAATGTCTTTCTCCCGACTCGCGCGCTTCGTGGAGGAGCTAGATTTCAAATGTAACGCAAAATGTGTTCTAAAACGTGCAATTTCGAAAAAAAAAAAAGAAGAAAATATTGCGTTATATATGTGCAAATGCGGTAGGTCGTGGTGTGCCACATAACACTATGACACCGTGGTGTCGCGTGATCATATATCATGTTCTCGTTACAACTCTTTGTGACACCCTAGACTCATAAACCTTTTAAACGGACAATCCATTGAACGTAAATGCCAGACACTGCAATGCTTTCGAGCCAGGCATTGAGACAGCCTACAGCCTTTACCTTGATGCCCGTGATTCCCGGTGGTCCCTGTGCCCCGGGGTTCCCCGGTTCCCCTGGACGACCTGGTTCGCCCGGCCTTCCCGGGGCGCCCATGAACCCGGCATCTCCCTGGAAAAGGAAAGCACGCACCCAGGGTTGACACTCACGCGAGCTCTGGACAATACTCTCGCTCATACAAAACTTCCGTTTGTATGAGATTTCTAAGGACCCAACAGAGACACAGCACACACCATGGAGGTCATAGTGAGAAGGCTCCTCCAAGAGTTCTTTTTAGACCTTTGAGGATTACAATTAAGCTTATAGCACATATTTTTTGAAGCAGTCTTCAAAAATAATAATTATGCTACGAGGAAAAAGAAGGAAAAGTGGGAGGAGTACTACACAGATGAAGCACTATAGGTACTTCTGACTTTTTGTGCCATTTAATTTCCCCGTAACGTGTACAGACTCACCCAGCTTATTACGTTGCACTGATTAGAATGTGCACTAGGGTTTGGATAGATAAACGGAAGTGATCTCTTGGACAGACTACAGGTTAATATGAGTTATGTGGGTGACAAGTTAAGTTTGTTTTATGGTATCATTACAAAACTGTGGTGCTTACACATTTCTAAGAGGCACTTATTTTAGCTGCAAATTACATTCAAACTGACATGTGCATTACAATCGAATGTAATGTTACGAAGACAGAAAAGAGTCGCCCCTTTGCTGTACCAGCATGGCAAAATCAGTGGGAACGCAGAATGTGATTTGTTAGTGTAGAGAAACTGTGAACACGCATAGAAACTGGAAGGCACAAACCGGCTCTGTCGTGCGAGATAAGCTCTTGAGCGTTCCGTGGATGCATTACTTGTGGAAGCCATCTTCTGCGGTTGCGGTGTAAATGCGACTTTCTTGGGGCCTGTTGGAGCGTTAAAACACGGTAGGCGGAGCGTGCGGAAAACAGAAATTGGAAAGTGGCAGCGCCAAGCAGAGCCCCGACGCCAGCTGGCAGCAGACGAGAACTTAACGCTTGAACTATACCTCGACCCATTGCTGCAAAGTGAGCGTCTGCTTTCTTTTCCTTTCTTTTCTGCTGCTTTTTCTCTGGGGAAGCTTGGAGCGCACTTGTTTCACGGAGCATGACGCCGCCGCATGTCCGAACGCGTGACTTTTTTCTCCACCGGGAGATGAACGGAGTCACTCCAGGAAGGGGTTTGGCTGGCATTGGTGTCCGGTCAGCAGGGATACGAGCGTTCCGTCAGCGTTCGGCCGGCAGTCGGCCTGTTAACTTCCGTTGCTGCCTCCTAGCAAGACGTGGTTAGGTGCCGGTCATAGAACACGTTCCGTGTTAAAAGAAAAAAATTGCAGTGGCTTAGCTCGGCTCTGCCAGGATATACGTAGCGTGAGCTTAGGTTCAGCTGGTTATTCTTAGCTTTCCTGGTTGTCTAGGACTAGCTTGATTATCATGCTTACTGCTGCTTCAGTGACACACACACGGTATACGCATTATGTTACTACTTCGGGATCCGATGAGTTAAGCTTCTCCGCTCTTCTCCGCCGCTGAGCAGCAATTTCGCTCTCCTTCTCCATGGCTATACCACACTGGCAAAAGCCCCGCTATATGTATACCCCCCCTGATACCTTTGCGCATGCGCACAAAATGAGAGGCGCTATCAAGCGGCTCCGGTGCAGCGTCAGACTCGGCTACTGCGCAACGGAGGCGCACAGCTGGGCACGCGGCGGCGCCAGTGCATCTGCCGCGGCTATGACGTCACTCCTCTAAAATGCGCAGACCGCCGAGGCGCGCGCAGCGGCGGCGGCTCCGGCACGCCAGCTGTGCAGCCGCGGCGGCTCCGGCACGCCAGCTGTGCAGCCGCGGCGGCTCCGGCACGCCAGCTGTGCAGCCGCCTCGGTGGCTCTGAGGCGAGAGCGCTGGCCTACGGATCCTCATGTGGCGGGTTGGAATCCCGGCCGAGGTGCCCGCAATCTGACAGAGGCTTATTGCGGAGGAGGCGCCGTGTAACCGAGCTTTCGGTTGCACGTCAAAAGATCCCCAGGTGGTCCAAATTAATCCTCAGTCCACCGCTGGGGCGTGCCAGATGCCCGTCGTTGGTTTGGCACGTAAAACCCCCAAATTTGACTTTTTTGCGCCAGCTGTGCGCCGTGTGACGTCGCTGCTCCTCGCGCATGCGCAGCACGGCTCTGGAGGAGTCACGCGAAACTGCTCAACCTCAGCCAGTGTAGCTCACGCTACAAAAGGCAGAAAACTATCTGCGCAAGTTTGTGAGCCCCGTGTACACTGACAACCAACTTGCTCAGTTCCCAACATCTTCCACTAGCAGGGTATTGTTTTGTGCTCTCATAGACACATTTTTAAGGTCTGTCAGTTACACAAAATTATTTAGGCATGTTACAAAATTGTGTTCTAGGCAGCTAACAAACTTCTTGCATGGGTCAATGACGACAACTTTATTTGAACCATGTCTTTCGATAAGATTTAACGACAAGAGTGTAATGTTCATCTATCCATTCTAGCTCTGCTATGAGAACAACAGGGACGAAGTGCACCGCTGAGAGAGCAAACGCAGCTGGAGTGAAAGGAAAGAACATGACCGATAAAAGGGTAGCAATTTGCCCGTTTGAAAAAAGAAAAACTTATGTAGAAAAAAAACATTCCTAATGCTCTATGCTACTTTGAGAATGTGCATTTAGGTAATGTCATTTTTACAGCCTACAATAGGCGCTAACATGTAACTTGTGACCATACTGTGTTACTAATTCCACGTGAAAGTTGAAACTTGAGCTGTCAATGGGCCGTCGAGGCCTTTGTTCTGCTGTTCCTATTGTATACATGTAGCTGAAATGTCAAACATAGAAGACCTCATCGAGCCAAACATGATGGTGAAAGAACCGACGAGATGTCTCCCTACGTTCAAGGGATGTGCACCCAACAAGACGATCATAGTACGTCCGACGCTGACGTGACGTCAACAGTGCCGTCAGTTTGTGACACACCTCACATGTCCAGTGCGGCCTTGGCAATGTGGCGAGCCAGAGCGAACGAGGCATTAATCAAACAAGAGCGTTTGCAACAAAAGTGAGACAACCCTGCACAAAAACGAAAGCGACCTCACAGTGGTTTGGTGTCTTGTGTATTGTTTAGTTGTAAAAGTTTACCTCACGTCTAAATATTTGCTTCATTCAATTGCTTTTGACTAACAAATAAGTGTGTTGCATTTGATACTTGTATTTAATTCCATTGATTCCGCGACTTACAAATAAATCTGTTACATTCGATACATGCATTTCCTTTCACTAGACTCGGCACGTAGAAGTCCCACCTAAATCTTGAGGCCTAAAACTTACCACCTACCCGTTTTTGTTTATCTACTGGCTTGTCACTACTGATTAAATTAATAATTCAACCTAGAACCTACATAGCTAAAGCAAGAAAACATATAATCTTCAATAAGAGAAAGATGTAATATGCTAAAAACTACACTAGATTTTACTCTCGGGAGAAGGACTACTTTCACCTAGACCAGGCTGACGTCGGAAGCACAAGAGTGTGTGGGAGCAATTTCTTTTCCCCGTTCAAACATGAGTGGCACTGAAAACTATGAAGTGTAATAGATTACTACCACAGCCATTACACTGAATTAGCCAAGCATGATGAACATACACAGAGGATCGTCAGGAAAGAAGGATCGAGTCTGTGTTGTGTACCTTCAAGCCAGCTTCACCACGAGGTCCCTTGGGTCCTGGGAGGCCTTGGATACCCTAGTTGTGGGAGGGAACAAACACCTCTAGTAAACATTCAACAATGGTAGAGTGTGGTCAAAAAAAAATAGTTTTGGACAACTTTAGACAGAAATATTGGTTCAGGAAAGATTTTAATGTATGCAGGTTGCATAATTAGTACTCGTGTAATTTACTTTTGATAGTTTATATAAAATAGTCATAGAGCCAAGGGCAGGCATCTTCACATGCCCATATCAACAGTACACGGCATACACAACGGGACCAAATGGAACCAAGGGACCGGGACAACGCCGTCTGCTGTGATTGGTCAGTGCTGCACCGTTGACCAATCGTAGCAGACGGCTTTGTACTGGTCCCTTAGTCCCGCTGTGTAGCATACGGCCCCAGAAATTGCGGCTGGCCCAGCTCTCAACTCAACTTGTTCGCGCAACAATATTCTGAGATTTAGTGCTCGTCTTCTTGAAAACTCGTATAGAGATTTTGAAGAATTCTGCAGTAGTATATAGTGAGAAACAGATTCATTACAGACATAAACACTAAATGGCCAATTTAAGAAGAGAAAGGAGACGGGCCAGTTTATCTGGTTATGCACGACCAGAGACAAAAAGAAAAAGAACAAGATTTCAAGGCATACTTGAAATAGAGAGCTTGTGCTAACGGTACTTAGAAATAAGGGAAGAGACACAAACACAAGCACGGAACCCGAGGACGGGAAAACGTCTTGTCTGTCTTCGTGTTTTGTGTGTTTTCCCTCTGATTTCAAAGCAAATTACCTCCATAATTATGGCATTATATTCCCACTATTTCAATGCAAAGGAAGTGCACCTATGGAGAAAGCATGCAATGATTTTGGAACCAACTGAGGAAGATACTTCACGAAAAATAGTGTAATCTTTATATATTTTTGCAATGGGGACTTGGCCGGACGACCGGAAAAGCCAAGCTGTTTTGGCTGTCTGGCTAAGTGGATTTCGTTTTTTTTACATGATTTAGCGGTTGAAAACCTTCCTTCATTAGCGACAAGAAAACTTGCGTAGCCACATTTAGACCAGCTGACCCATTCTGATTTCTACGTACTGAAGCGCGAAACCCGCATGGCCCAAAATACGCCCATTGTTTTTGTTCCCCACAATAAAAACAGCTTACAGCTACACTCCTTTGATATTCAACATTTCAATAAAAATAAACATACCGTAATATCCCGAGTCATCGCCCATCCCTGAGTCATCACTCACCCCATTTTTTTGGGGCCAATATCGATTTCTAGAAAAACACTGAGTCATCGCCCTCCCCTTCAGATACCCAAACGCGGACTCCGCGATCCACGAACACTCATCCTACCCAAATAACGCGGCCGCGGACCTTACGGTTGGAGGACGTCCGCGACAAAGTAAAACGAAGGAGGGAAAGACACTTCTCTTTGTTTACGCATTTCCTCCGCGAGCCACCCCAAAGTAGTAGTGCATCCGTGCGAAAAGAAAACGATGGAGATAACAACATAAAAGTTTGTTTTGCTTAAAAAAAAATCAACTGTACAAAAAAAAAAAAATCTGAAAGATAACACAAGCAGAAATTCAGTCAGGGATCGCGAGGTAATTAAACGCCCCATATATTGGAATGTAACCGCGATGTGTAAGGTCAAAGTTTGCCTCCGCCGAAGTAAGGTAGCCGCGAACCCGCTCCTTCTGCCCGCACGTTGCGACCGGGGTTGTGCAATGTTTTAGACAAAGCCAACGGGTAACTAAAGCTTTGCTGGAACGCCCTACACAGACGTTTGTAGGGCGTCCCAAACCCCCATTGATAGCACACCGTGCACGGATGCACGCATGTATGCACCAAACAAGAAAGTTGTGCAAGAGCTTGCGATCGACAAGGTGCCCGACTTGGCCCGACGCCAAAGTATTTGCCAACGCGATCGCCGGCTTTTCCGCTTTTCCAGCATCATTCTTTGTTGCGTCTCTGGTCTGCTCGCTCGCTCGCTCGTTGCACCTGATTGGTTTTTCTATTTTCTCGTGGACTTTTTCTTTTTTTTTACTACTAGGAGAACATAGTGGTGACGTGCTTTGACGGAACAATCGTTTGCGCTGTATGCAGATCGGCGGTGTTGCTAGCACGTATGCAAACAACGGACTTCGCGATAGTAAAACATTCTTTCAAGAAAATTTTTTCTATAAAACATTAAAACTAAATCGAGTTTTTAGTGTAATGTATCTCTTGTGCAGCAGCGCTAGATACGCAGACAAAAATGGGCAGTGTTTTCCGCTTTTTTTTTACTTTTTATGCTCACCCACCGAGACATGGCCCACCCCACTTTTTTTATGAATTTCAGGTGGCAGGGGGGTGGGCGATAACTCGGGGTATTATGGTAGTACTTTCTTTTTTACAGTTTGAACCAGTTTCAGTTCACTGTTGGAACTAGTGTGAATCACCATTTCTTTTACTTTGACATCAAAGCCGGCCCAAACCCTCTTTCTCGAGCCGGAAGTAAAAATCTGGAACAAAAACTGAAGCCAGAAACGTTCAGGTTTGACACCCCGATCAGACGGTGATGAACTATTATGGAGTTTTAGCAAATACGGTTCCAACAACTCCAGTAACGCCACCCGACTCACCACAGGTGCCTTCACACATGCATCGCATCGTTATTCAGTATTGTTACGAGAGTGCAAAAACAATCTTTTACTAAAACCGTTAAGGGCCAGGTCAAATTCGGGGTCTCACCTGGGGTCCAGACTCGCCGGGCGTGCCTTGGTGTCCCGCATTGCCTTGCTCTCCTTTGGGGCCGGGCATGCCATAGGCCCCCTTGGGGCCTGCTGCTCCAGGGGCCCCCTGGGAAGGGCAGAAGACGACTCAGACCCCCCCACGACTCCTCTCCCAGCAAAAAGCCGCCATTGTCCCCCTCAGAAAATGCTCAACTCAAGATTGAACCTGGTAACCTGTTCACACTCGACGAGCAGGACATGCCTTGCCATAGTGAGCATTTACAAAAGAAACACATTCAGCAACAATAAAAAGAGTGTGCTTCCCAGTGAATACAGTCGCCAAACGATTTTTCGGACGCCGATTTTCGGACACGTCCGATTATTCTGACGTTTTCGCCGAACTGTCACTCACCCCATAGACTCAATGTAAAACAGTGACCGAAATGTCGGACACCATAAAGCTTATTGCTCGATATTTCGGACATACTTTGCGTGATTTCCTCAGTTTACAGCCACAAAACAGCTGCCGCGATAGCGCCGCGAGCGATAGTTGCTGCCAATTTGGTTGTTTTATTTTGCCCTGTAGCCTCGATGCCACGTCCTACACAATAAACAAGCTGTGTTGAGGCTATAGTGTGTTGAGGTTATATACATTACACAAATGAAAAGGCTGAAAAGAACAAAATCACTGAAAGTAATAAAAAAAAGGCAATGAACCTTTAACAGATTTTAAACCATTCAGAGTGTATGTACATTCGTGACAAACGAGGCTTCTTAAAATCAGGCGTGACCATAGCACCGTGACCCGAACGTGGATCGATGTGACTCGGAAAACATGAGCATGGAATGCTGCGCCTCTTACGGTGGGTCCTGGGAATCCTGGTGGTCCCTGTGCCCCCGTCAGTCCCCTGTCCCCTTGAGCCCCGGGCGCACCAGGGGGTCCCAGTAAGCCAGGGGTGCCAGGCTCCCCCTGTGCGCAGAAAGAGACTGGCTCACGTCCGCTCCGAAATCCGACAGACTCAGCAGACCGCAACAACTACTGCGGTAAATTTCACTGGACATCGCTTTTCACTGCCTCGTGTTGACCCTCTGTTCCTGTAAAGAGGCAAACTGCAAGGGCAGTACAGTTGAACCTCGATTTAACAAAGACACCGGGACCCGCTAATTATTTTGTTCATTTGTTCGTTAAATTGGGAAATTCGTAAAATCGGGTTTCGTTAAATCAAGGTTGAACTGTAGAACAGCAGCAAGGGTTCTGCTGCTCACAAAATCCTATGGTCCTGAAAGGAGCTCCTGACATGCCCTTGGATATATGGTAGGAGTTCCCATAGAATAGTACAAATTCATGACTACTGTTTGCCAAAAAGTGGGAGGGAACATGTGTTTATCTCCTGTGTCTCAATGACCGGATCAAGTGGCAACTACAACCAAAAGATACCGTTGATCCCAAGTCAGAACTAAGATATCGACAAACGAGGCGGAAAGCGTCCAGCTGCATTTTAAACAACCCCGCTTGTGAAAAAGAGCATTAGAATCATTTATAACCCCTACCTTTCCCACGCATGGTTAGAAGGAACCTCTGTTAGCTTGCCAGCCAACGGTTTACATTAGTTGTGTGGAAAAGTGCGGCATTCCATATTCCGTTTCTCACTAAACTACTGACGAGAGGTTTTCACAGAAACAATCTAAAAGCATTGTAGCTTTCTATTCAGAAACAACCTTTAAAAGGACATACAAAAACAAGCGCCGAAACTATAATCCGTAATTCTGCGCTCAGTGATGCACGTTTCTTAGCTCTCCTTCTAACACAAACACAATTCCCCAAAACTTCAAATCTGGACGCGGCACTCCGTTATTTCTCAGTGCCACAAAAAGTCCAGTTCCTTCAAAGTCCACCCGTGGTCAAAGAAAGTTGTGAGTGCCGACAACTGCCAGTGAAGCCTGGCTGGCAGTTGAAGCCCTCCATTAACAACAAAAGGCAAAAAAAAAAGAAAGAAACGTTTTTACCCGATTCTAATGCGCACCCAGTTTTTATGCTCAAAAATAATGATTCTAACACGCCTCCAAAATAAACAAAGTTTGACGTTTGTGTTTATATGATGTAAGGTTGGTCTGCCTTTGAGATGCAGCGACACTGGTTTACGCCGTAGATGAGAAACTTGGCCAGCGCAGCACCATTGCTAGCCTCAGATTTTGAATGTGCATCATGCAGTAGTGATGCAAGACTGCACGCCGGTACGACGCTCATCCAGATCGAGACGGGCAGGGGTGGGGATGGAGCGCGAGCTTTCGCTCCACGTGCGCCAGAGCTGTGGTGCGCTAACGCACTCTGCCAATGATCCTTCCCCCCCAAACACGCCTCCGATTTCAGTTTCGTATCCGATTCTAACATGCAGGCAATTTCTAGGTATATTTCTGGGGAAAAAAATGATTGCCGAAATAAATCACTGCGCTGAAATGCGATAGCAGTTTGTCGCTGAAACGCGATAGGAGTTTGCACCATCTTGTACTACAAAAATGTTTCTTTTGTAAACTGATTAAGACCCGCTGCGGAAACTTGAAGAATATTTTTCGCAGACGTCTACCAATCCATTTATCACATTTAAAACCAATTCCCATAATTTCCTGATCAAACCGTCTATACTTCCCACGGATTGGCCTTCTGTGAATCAACCAACGAGTTTTGTTGTAGCATTACATCAATTTAAACTGGTAACTGTATCTGCCAATCAGAAGCCAATATGTCGTATCACATTCGATAAGCGATACGATATACATTCGATATTTGATACAAAAATATGTGATACGACATGATACACCATTCGATACGTGATACTGAAGTAGGTACAAAACAGATGCGTGCCACCTGCTTCGTCTTTTACAAGCTAATTGAAGGATAATAAAGTGCGTAGGGTTCGCTCGTAAATGCCGTCGCATGTAAAAGGCACGCGTTAGAATTGAGTAAGTACGGCATTAGCTGCAAACGCAGCCGACAGAATAAGTAGTTGCAGAAGACGTATTTGCAGCAATGCCGAGCCAGAGCGGGAGAACATGTGAAGTTTTTCTCGCCTTCTCTCCGGGCTCCCCGTGGGGTCCAGGCTGCCCCACAGGGCCCTGCGGTCCCTGCTCTCCAGTCCTCCCCGGGGGCCCCTCTGGTCCGGTGGGGCCGTGGTCTCCCCTGGACCCCTTGGGGCCAGGCTGCCCCGCGTCGCCCCTGCGTCCGGGAAGCCCCTACGGGAAGATCGGAACGGTCGAGAATGAAAGCGACAGCCAATATTAGAAGACGGTGGGGAGAAGACATGAAATGCGCGAAAGGGCGCGGACGTAGCATTGGCACGAGATCCTCGCGGCGTGACCTTCAGTGACCATCAACCAAACCGAAATAGAGGAATAAACGAGAAGCAGAGAATCCTGAGCTTTCGGCGACTGCGTCTAGTTAGAAGCCGACCCGCAAAATGATTTTTAAAAAGGGCTGAAAATGTTTCTATTCTCTCTTTGCACTCAACGACTGGAAAGCAGTACTTCCTCGATGACCGTAGTGCTTTCCATGTCACCGACCGGAGGTCAGCGCAGGCCACAGTTGGGGCACTGAGTGCTGCCTCAGACTGGGACGTGTGTCCTCGCCGATTAAACTGCAGGTTCCAGTCCAAAGCAGCACTCGACTTCAATTTGTGTCCCAGCGTTGGCCTCCGGAAGGTGACAGAATATCCACACTTCGATATCTAATATGCATTAAAGGAGCCCCTGTTGACCGAACTCGGACAAAGAGTAGTAATGGAGGCAATTCAATACGGAGTCTGCGGATTTCACATATTCGCCTCTTTGCCCAGAAATATGGTCTAAAAACTGTACAGGGAACCCCGCCGTTATGTTCTAGGTTCACAGTGTCTTTTCAGCTGTTATGTTCACGCACGTCTATAATTTTGAGCACCCATAAAGAAATGTGTATTTGTTTCCCATCTGTTGCATTTATTTTCACTTGTTACACCTAGGAAATGCCAACCCACGCAGCTGGTGTGATGCGTTGGGCCGGCCGGCAGAGTTGACAGTTACGGTATTTATGAAAAAAAAAAAAAAAGCTTATGTGACTCTGTTTTGTAACACTTGCCAATTTTGAGATGTCAGTCCAGGCTTTCAATCAAAAGAAAGTCTGACTCGTCACAAGCCTTAAAACAAGAGATTAAATGGTGAGACACACACACAAAAAAAAGCATTTCGGAAAGGCGTTTTGACGTACCACCATTCCTGGAGGTCCAGCGTGTCCCTTGGTCCCTTTCTCGCCAGAAAGACCCTGGGGAAGAGTTGGGAGAAGAGGGTTAGCGACAAGGTGGCAGAACTCAAAGTGCACCCAAGCCCCACACAAAGTGTAGCCTGGGGGGGCAACGCATTTCTACAGGTACTTTTCAACAAGACTAGCAAAAAGACGTAATAGAAAACATACATTCCAGTGCAGGGGAATGTGCATTGCTTGGACTTGGGGGACCACAAGTCTGTTGAGCAGCATATGACAAATCCAGCAAGTCATCTCAAGGCAAAGCAAGACTTAAAATCAGGAAAGATACTTTATTTTGCACAGATAAAAAAAGCCCCAGGAAGCTTATTGTAGTGTTGCGCTAATAGCAAATTTTGAGTTCAAAGTGAATTCAAAGCAAATAGTGGTTTCGGTCGAATATTTTTTATTCAAATATCAAAGTTTTTCCAAGCCTTTCACTAGTGCAACATGCTTAAACAAAACCCAGTGGAAGTTGTTAAGGCTGTTCCCGAGCTTCCACTTGTTCATTTCTGAGCTCAGTTAGTTTTATTAATCTAACTATATTTATGAACCGTAACCTCAGAAAAACCAAAATCTACATAAGAATGTCAAGTAAACAACACATTTGATATAACAATAAACCTACAGAGATGCCCAGCTATACCTATATCTTCTTGCACATAGCAAAACTTATAAACCTTCTTGCTATATGCAAACATCCTTTCTTAAATCTCGGATTTCAGAAAAGAATAAAAGACAACATGAATGATGAATGCGGGTTGTCAGGACATCCCTGCCTAACATATACTCTCGCATAATAGCCACAATTTAATGTTGAGAATTTTGCTGTAGTGTAGATATCAACATTTACAAAGTTTTAGTTCATTTTTAAATACACCAGGTGCGCCTGCACCATCCAGCTTGGAAAGCGTGCTTTCCTCCTAAGCACGCGACTGCAATATCTGCACCTTTTGAAGTGTTGATCACGGCGGGTTAGCCCCGTTAAGCACGCTTCTCATCAAGCATTGATGCACCTGCGGAGAAGCAACACTCGCAAAAGCGAGCCCCGCAGGTGTTGCTTCTCTGCAGTGCGCCGGTGCTCGGCAGGAAGCGCACTCAATGGAGCAAAACCAACCGCGATGAACACTTCGAAAACTGTGAATATTGCACTTCATTTAGAAGCGAGTATCGAATAGCATATTATTCTAAACTACTATTAAAAAATTCGAATATTCGCACAGCCAAACTTGATTCCATCTACCGTAAAATCCCGTAAGGGCGCCTTCCCCCGAGAGATCGTCCATCCCGTTTTTCTGGCTAAATATCTGTAACATAAAAATTCCGAAGCATCGCCCACCCCCCGATTCCCGTTGGACGTCAAGCGATGTCTGACGGGAATCGCGCATCAGCACGACGCAATCAGCGGCACCGGTGTGTCCAAAAAGCGAGTTCATAGCGGGTTCCCGCGTTTTTGTCTGCGATCTGCGCGCAATATCGGCTCGCGCAACACGCGAGTTGTTCCCGCGTGTATATTGCATCGTGAAATGCGAATCTGCTGCATTCGCGATTTGTGGTATCTGTTCCCGAGTTCGTAACGGATTCCCGTGTTTTTGTCCGCGATGTGCGAGCGCGATATCGGTTTCCATGATAGGCAAGATTGTTGCGGGTTCCCGCGTCTTTATTGCACCATGAAACTTGAATCTGCTGCGTCCGCGATCTGTGGTATCCGTTCCCGTGAGATGCAAGTTCTCGGCGGGTTTCCACGAGTCCTTCGCACCGTGAAACGCGAATCTGCGCGTCGGCCACTTGTGGTATCCTTTCCCGTGACACAGGAGTTTGTAGCAAATTCCCGCGTGATTATCGCATCGTGAAACGCGAATTTGCCGTGTCCGCGATATCAGTTCCCGTGTCACGTGGTTTGTAGCGGGTGTCCCGGCGCTTATCATTAATTTTTGATAAAGTTTTGCTGTGGCATCCCCAAAGATAGCCCACTCCATGTTTTTCACCATTTATCTCTTCATTTTGGGTGGGCGTCCTTACGGGATTTTACGGTAATCTGCTGACGCAAGGGCATACTACAGTCGGCCAGACCAAAAGGACTCTGAGCACCATGGCATACATATTCAATTGCCCTTTCCTAGATGAACAAAGTGTCTATGTAAATGTAAGGTAAGCTTTAAGAAAATGTATTTGAAGCGAAGTGCTTTTGGTGAAATCCATGTCTGCTTAGCCACAAAGGAAACAGACTGGTGCTTCATACAATGTCTCAGTGTCTGTGGCCTGGTAGCCCCCTAACGTCTCTTTGAGGAACACCAGGTGAAAGGAGGACAGAGCGTTGGTCACCAGGAACCTGCCACCTCGTTTCAGTAGGCTACGCATTACGAAGTCAGTTCATAAAAACCAAAACCATTTGTGCCAGAACACGGCAATGCTAGACCCTCATAGAACACAACAAAACACGTGAAGTTAACATGTTAAACATTTCGAAATCTTTACTCTCGTGATCTCTGCCAGCAACTGGACCTCCTAAAATATTCGCATATTTATTATTTAGTCTTGGCCTCGACAGAATATTTGAAAAATGCTAATTAGCTAATTATCGAGTCCAACAGAAATTAAAAACTAAAAATATTCTAGTATTTCTGTATATTCAAATTTTAAATGATTTTCACACCTCTACACAAAAGACGCTGCGAGCATTTCGTCGCCATTATCATGTTTCAATGATGAAAGCGGAATTTGACCTTCTGTAGCAGGTTTCGTAGCAGCCACTGACACTTTCGGAGCAGATGCCAACGTCTGTTAGCACATCACTTGATAATAAAAAAAAAAATTGACTGCATCGCTAAATGAATTTGTCTTTGATAATGAAAGAGGATATTGCTACGATACTGAAGCATATTAATTATTACCCTTTGTAATAAGAATACAAAGGACGCAAAATGAACACACACCTTTCTTTTTAGAAATCAGGCTCAAGCCAAGTAGGTCCTATTTACAAGAATTTGAAAAAATATTTGTGAAAAATGAATCATACCACAGCATTTCAGTTAAGAAAACGCATCTCTCCTACCTCTCCCTTGTACACTCCCAGTTTGTTTAGGCTCTAAGTATAATTTCTGTCAAATTCCGGCAAAAACCAGTATATCTACTCAACCATCGATAAATGAAAATATGTTCCACCAAGTTTTATGAACCTACTGAATTCAAGATTCTACTAATATCATAAACAGCAAAAACAACCGTTCACAAATATCATGAAAAATTACAGCTGGGCTTTAAGTGTGGCAATGCACTTTAGAGGCACTGGAGAGCCAGAGTTGAGTCAGAGTTAGCTTCCCTTTCGATTGACTGCTGCACGCAAACTACCTTGACCACTTCAATTATTCTAATATACATACGCATCTTTTTTTTTTTCCTTTCTCGGCACAACTTATTAAAATTAGATGTTAAACTATAATCAAGACCAGAGAAGGTCGACCTGTTATAGTACTGAGCATAATATAACCCAGGTGCTCTTCCATGCCAGCCGTTACTCCTAGCACACCTGCGCAAAGTGGTGAAGCTTGATGCATGCGCGCTGGTGTGAGGCGGTGAAAGTTGACACGAGAGGTACAGAGCACGACACTGTTAGCGCGAACAAGCGATCGCCGGTTTTTCCATTTTTTTTCTTTGAAACCAAGGGATGTCATCCAAGTTGTTAAAGCTACGGAAAGAGCTCATTTGGTTCTATAATGTAAGCGATAAAATTTTGTTCTCGCTAATACTATTTACAAGCAAAATGCGAAAATGCGCCGATGTCGTGTTCGCGCTAACAGTGTCGCGATGTGTACAAGTGCTGCGGCACACTGTAGCCACGGCATTGAAGCATGTGGCAGACACAATCGTCGAGTGATCTCATCACAAGTATAAGATGCTAGTACTGTCGTTATCACAGCAGCTGCCATCCCATTATTATGTTAATTCTCCTTGCGACGTTTAGCTTCTGACATTGCCGACCTCGTCTGAAGGTTCAGATGGTAACGTGACCAGCGTGGCTAACAAACAATTTCTATACTTCGCCTTCCCTCAAGTCAAAACGCAGCTGACGCTACGAGTCAATAGACAAAAATCAAACAGCGTCAAATGTGCAACTTCGTGGCATTTGACATTTTTCTGTAAGTGTTGTTTCATTGGCTAAACCAACCAAGTGCAGCGACTGCCCAGTGACTTGCATGTTTATTATCTATGTTCGTGGTTGTGTGCTTGAGCGTTCGATTGTGCTCCGACTTAAATTCAGGTATGTGGCGAGTAGAGACACTGCGAAATACTTATCTGTACCATTATCCTTCCCTTCAACTTCCTGAACATTAGGGTCGACCAATGCAACAGACTTGTTCATGACGCAATTTGGCGCAAATGGCACAGCACTTCCATAACTGATGTTCACATTTTGAGACAATGTTGGCTGTGACAGATGTGAACACAAAATGACACAGTTCTGTCATTAGCCGTGCAGCGCACACCCCGCAAGGTGCCATCCACAGTTTGCACAAAGCTGAGACTATGGGTTTTAGGTGAGACCGTGCCTCAAGTGTCATACATTTCTTCACCGCCAACAGCACCGCCTCATATCGTAAATTCTACGAATTTATTGCAAAGAGTTTGAACTCCTCGCAAAAAAGTATGCAATTTCTTTTTCTTTGGATAAGGTTGTCAATGCAGCTGTTGATTCACCACTGCTTTTAAGCACTGCTTGCTTTCATGGTTTCTTGGAGTCCAGTCGGTTTTAACATTTTTACCTATTGGTTTTGTATCATATGTTACTTACAAGATTGCAACTGGAATATAATAAGCTAGACCAACATATATCTAATAGATGTTTTTTTGTGATTTGAAGATTTAAAAAAAATATTGAGTCCATAGTGTGTGTAAAACAATGGCTTTGCTTTTTTGCTTTGTGTGCATTTTTTTCTTTTCTTTTTTGCTTGACAGTGTACCACTCTCTAGGCTTAGTGCTGTCAGTGAATAAATAAAAAAAAAAAGATTATTACTATACTCCGTTTCACCTTATGTTGAACTGCAGAGAAGGCTAGAAGCGCGAGCTCATAGCGTTGGAAGCTACTCTTAACGCACGAGAGCTTGTGCCGCCGAGGTGTGCCCTAGGGCGAGGAGCTCGCGCTTGTAGCTTTTCCTGCGGTACATCATAAGGTGAAACAGAGTATACAGTTTGCACAGGCGACGCATGCAAACTGTAGAACTGCGATGGCACAATAAAAAAGGTCTCTCGGGCAATAAACACTCTCCGATCCAACACAATCTGACCAGTGGTGTAGACAGGGAGGGGATTTCGGCGTCAAAACCCCCCTCCCCCCCCCCCAAACCAAAACGATCACACCCCCTCCTTCCCCACTCCATAGCCCCCCTCCCCCAAAAGAAATCTTAGTTGTGCCACTGAATCCGACCGAGCCCGAGAGCGTTTTGCCAAAGCCTCGAGACTCACCCGTGCGCCGTCTGAGCCCGGGGGTCCTGCGTCTCCCCGTGCCCCCTGTGGGCCGGGCAGCCCCGCCCTGCCCCTCTCCCCCGGGAAGCCCCTGTCCCCCCTCTCCCCCGTGGCGCCGGGGGGTCCGGGGGGGCCAGAGGGACCCGCCTGGCCGTCCTTGCCGGGGGCGCCTACGCTGCCGGCAAGGCCTGGGAGACCCTGCGAAAGGCGGACACAGACACGCTGCTGGGAAACCCCGTGCAGAAGAGAAGAGAAACCCCGTGCAGAAGAATTCGTGCCGGAAACTTTAATGGAGACTGCATTTTAGAGCACACCTCTCAAGCTAAAGCGCCATGAAAGGTTGTAACGAAAAAAAAATGAAAGACGTTTACAAACCATTGCAATGCAAAACTACAGTGCAGCTCTTGAGGAGGAAGAGGAAAGGGTACGAAGGGAAGGGTATGCCCCTCCTCCTCCTGCCACTGAATTTGCTCATGGGTGACGTGACACAAAGTTGTGATGTCATTTTCTCGGCTAAATTTAGCGGGGAAACTGAATTGGTGTTGCGGACACGTGATGTCAATTTCCGTGGGAAATTTTTCCGCTAAATTTAGTGGGGAAACGTCCCATAATGCAACGCTTGCAGCTACGCCAACGCCGCTCAAGCCAGAAATGGGTGCCTAAGAGCTGCGCTCTAAAACATGATAACACTGCCAGGTTTCCTCGCTAAAATCTCTTCATCCCTTAGCAGGATTCGAACAAACGGGCTCTTGGTCACCAGCATCTGTCACACAAAGCTATGCGAAGTATCAAGGAAAGTTCATTCTAAGATCTAGACCAAAAAGTAGCGAGAAAGCACCAATTTCTGTACAAGCATCCGCTATCAACTTTTACAAATCTTGAAGAATGCGCAAAATAATGTAAAACATTTTAAATCTAAAGGTTTATCGGAAAGTAGCAAGGAAGCACCAACTTTTTATCATGTTTTTCGTTACTTTGAAAAAATAATCTACATAAAAAAGGTGTCATATTAATCAAACACTAAATATGACCTCCATTTAAAAATAAATAAAACATAGCTGTTTTTTATTTTGGATTCAAACCATGAAATATAATACTCTTTAATCTGCCCAGCTTCCAACAATGTCATTTAATATTATTCTTTCGAGTGAATATGTGACAGCTGGGAAAGGTCTTGTTGCACATGTACAAATTCCAAAGATTCAGCAATGTTTGGTGTTTTTAATCAAGATGAGTTTTAGTTATAGGAAATAAATGGGATAAAGGTGGGTAATCATTGAGACCTTAAGAATCATTGGGTATGTTCAAGTATGTGAGGATGGACCTATTTTAAAACTTAAACAAACATCACACAGATTTTTCATGTAATGAGGTTTACATTGCAGCTGATGATAAGAAAAAAATAGAAAAAGTTAACAGCGGATTTCACCTGCCGGCTTTCCCGTTACCCAAGCTACAATCGAGACAACATGCCCAGATGGCCTCCCACACTTTGATTGCACGCCCACTGTAAATAAACTTGTCCCACAAAGCTTGCATGGAGGAAGATGGTTCACTCTCCCACCAACGAGTTCAGAAAGTGGGGGAAAAGGAAAGGTTTTTAATACAATTGAAAACCAACTTGCAAGCCAGCACGGAGTGTGCAACTTCACAATAGTCACGGAAACTGTAAGTCGAATCTCGTTAATTCAAACTCGAGGGGGACCAAAATTTGTTTGAATAAAGCGAAGTTTGAATTACAGTCGCCGACCGATTTTTCGGACTCCGATAATTCGGACTTGTTCGATATTTCGGACCTAAAGGCGGAACCGTGACTTACCCCATAGAAATAGTGTATATTCACGACCAATGGTTCGGACAGCTTGAAGTCCGAAAGTTTGATTATTCGGACAAAATCGTCGCGAGCGATCAGCGGAAAACACCATCGAGAAGCAGCCATTTTGAATTTTAAGTTGTTGGCTGCAAATGGATTGGCAGTGCTACTTGAGTACTCTTGAGTTTTACTGCTAGGTGACGCTATGCTAGCCCTTTTTTCCATTTAGCTGCACGTCATCGCCATCATCATTATCGTTTTGCTTTGTTTTTCCGTTCCTTCGCGTCGCCAGTCGCCATTTTGCGCTCGTGGATTTGCGCCTCTCATCTTGTTCGGACAACGCTGGCTTGGACGTCATGGCCCCATCTGTTGTTCTGCCACCGCGATGTGTCGTTAAGAAGCGCAGAAAGTACTCGACCATAACGCTAGAAAAGAAGGCAGCGATTCTCAAGCTAACAGAAAGTTGCCGAACGGAAACGGAGGTGTAACCTGAAACGAGGCACCATTTACGGCTTTTTTAAGCCCACTTGGAAGTAATAAAGGCAAGTTTTTCAATCTGCCGATTTTTCGGACTGCTCTATTATTTGGATGTTTTTTCGGTACCCGCAAAGTCCGAATAATCGGTCGGCGACTGTACAGGGAGTTTCCTCCCATAGAGATGCATAAGATGGGACCTGCATGTTAGTTTGAATTATACACAAGTCTGAATTAAGAGGATTTGAATTAAGGAGAGTCGACTGTACTTCGCTCCACCAGAACTCGGATTGGTCCTCTCGAGCCAATCGGAGCGACGGAGTGGAACGTGTGACAGCTCTCCATTGACAGCTGTCACATGCCTCACCAGGGCCGTAGCCCTTGCCAATCTTTGAGTCAGCTAGTGGCAGTCTAGCCTCACCTGAAATCCCCTGGTGCCCATGGGTCCGGGAGGGCCTCTCTCTCCGTGCTCCCCGTGGGGTCCGGGTGATCCGGGAGGGCCGGCGGGTCCCTCCTTGCCGACGTCCCCTCTGGGGCCCTGGGGACCTGGCGGGCCCGGGCGGCCGTCCTGCCCCGCCTCGCCCTGGAACACACCACCCACCTCGTTCACCCCACGGCGCAAGAAGAGCTGCTACGACACCTAGACGGTGTTTCTGAATCATGCAGGTAGGAAGCTCCTGGGAGCGACACGACACCACCGGATGTGAAGCAGAGGAAGACTTCCGGTTTGGTGGGACAAAACCACATTGACGACTAAAGACAAACAAAACCGAAAGACGCCATTGGACGGAAAGGTCACCCTTGGGGGCGTTCCCACCGACCGCGACCTCTCCGTCCAGATTCCCCTGGGATTTTCTCGTTTGGCTGGCTTCAACAGGTATGCTCCCCCCTTCCTACCTCCATGCTTCAAATGGTTTGTTTTGCATTACTTACCACCCGTGAACTGAAAATGACCCCTACCTGACTGCTCTCAAAACATCATATAAAACTTCTAACGACGAATGCTGTAAATAATGCAAATGTGTCTGCACTTGTCTATATAATGATTTTAATACACGAGGGTGCTCTTAGCTTCAACATGCCTACACGGCTGGCGGTATGTTGGAAACAAATAAAAATAAATAAATAAATAAATAAATAAATAAATAAATAAATCCCAAAGAGCTCAAGCTTCGAGGCATACAGGAGCGTTTTTTGTCCGATCTTATAGAATCACGTGCCAATACGGTGCAATAACGCCCAAACTGAAATATCATTCGGATGAACAAACTTTCGTAAAATTTTCCAGCAAAACCCTTTTGCGTCCAACGCATTCGGTTGAGTGAACTTTCGCTGAAGCAAATTTTTCTAGATATCCCTCGAAGTTTCTTTAGGAGGTACTTCGCCGCAAGTTCTCAAACCTTCTCATTTCGAGGAACCCTTCCCTGCACCGACTGGTAAACGAGGGACACCTCCCAATCTCGGCGTCGGTGCAATAAATTGGGTCAGGAGCCCACGGACCTTGCAAAGAATGACGAACATATGAGGGAGGCTCATAGTTACGCATTATGGAGAAGCTCAGATCTGATAAAATAGTGCTAGGAAAACGGTTTACTCGGGGGCGGTCGAGGGAACCCGGGGAATCCACGAGGGTGCTCCGAGGAACCCAGTCTGACAACTGTAAACCAGTGGTTCTCAGATGGGGGTCCGCAGACCCTTTGGTGTTCCCCCCAAAGCCCTCTGCCAAAGGTCAAGCCGAGCAATAAAGCTTTTTATTTTAATCGATGCTGGGTGTTCCACAAAGCTAAACAGACCGAGTCACGTGCATTGGGTAAGTAGGGTCGATTGAAACTTTGTTTCAGAGCTTCACAGTTTGTTTGCACGCATTTAGTTTCTTGGGTTTACCCCTTCATCATTGTAATCGTCCAATACCCCCACCCCCCCTACCCCGGGTGGATGGTGTCCCCCGTCACTTCCGCCGATCCAGAAGAGGTCCCCGAAACGTCGGTGGTGTAGAAGCATCGCCGTAAGCAACTCTACCCCTTCCCCCCCTCCCCATGCCAACGGTGTAGACAACACTGTCTCCCACGCAGAGCTGAAGTTCGGCTGGCAGTCACCGCGGAAGAAGCGCTTTTGAAGCGTCTCCCGCAGTCGGTGCGAATCCTGCGGGGACCTACCTGGTCTCCCTTGAGTCCCGGGAGTCCGGCCAGTCCGGGAAGTCCTTGGGTGCCTTGGGGACCCTGCTCCCCTTGTTTCCCGTCTGCGCCGGGCAAGCCCTGGAGAAGTGGAGATGGAATATCACGCTCACTGCATCCGCATTCCAGGAACGCCGAGCAGCCACCGCTTATCAGTCAATCAACGAATGTTGTACTAAAGCAGGAAATGCTTTTTAACGAAACCCCCTAATTCCAGGAATTTAATGAATCGAGAACCAGCCGGTTTGTGTCGTGCTCACTTTCTTCATTGTGGTCACGTGCCGTTCTCTATGGTTTAGACACAACCACCAAATATAATCAAAGTTGCGGGTCATTGAAGGCACACACTCAATATTAAAAATAGGAGGAAAAATATGATACCCATTTTTTGTGGCCTCTAGAAAACTGCAAATATATACTGAAAACAAAAATTGCAAAATCACATGCTTTTTGGCAATGCTCTTCTCTAATTCCTTCTTCCTCCCCAGTCCAGTTCCGGTTTCGAGCAGTTGCATTTTTATACTTTATAAAGCATTAAGAAGTAAGGTATACATAAATGACACTGATTAGATTATAGCTTCATTAAATTATGTCATCAAATGTCAAGACATGAGTAAAATATGTCATTTTATTTAGCATTTACTAAAAATAGTAGATTGTATCTGATGGATCAGAAATATAATGTTCTTCCTTACCGCTTTCTTGATCCCACTGCAAATTAAGCACTTTTGTTTTCCCCCTCAGTCTTAGGTTTTAGTATCTCAAATGTACACCCACATTGTGTTATCTTTGCCGTAAAGCTTATCAACTCAAACTTTAGTGAAATACTTGTTTTCATTGCTACATGTTTTTTGTTGCAAGTGTTGCAAACTAGTATTTTGATATTGTAAGTGTTCTAGGTTTTGTTGGTGCGCCAATAGAAATGGTAAGCAAAAGAAATAAAACTAAGAATAACACCTGATCTATGTATCATACTCTGGAGATCTGCAGAACATTTCACGAAAGGCACCAACCCTTTCTCCAGGGATGCCATCTTTTCCGGGAATTCCAGGCAGGCCGGGAGTGCCCTGAAAATAAGGCACATCATAAGGTGTCACTTCAGTTTGCCTGGCACTATTACGATACAACACCTCGCTGCTATAGGCATTGAAAAACTAAGAATGCGTGGTTTGTGTCATAGGCAAAGGTAACAAAATTCATTCCTCTTAAGCCTTTCACTTTTGCACTATCCTGTTCCTGACCACAACAAGCACATAAAAAAGCCCCGAACCTCATAAATCTGAAACAACTCGTGTACTATATAATTAAGCATATCGCTGAGCTGCATAATTCTTTTCTAAACATTACAAAGCATTAAGCGTCAGTGAAGACAACTGGCTGTGCCATCTCATTTCTAAGCTGGCTCAATGAGAAAAAAAAGGTAATTTCAACATTAAGCAATTTTCACGCTAAACTCAGTGCAAATAGCAAACATTTCCACCTTGGAGAAGAACAAACACGGTGTGTAGGTAAACAAAAAGTCGAATTAAAAGGCACGCAAATAAGGAATGAAAATATATCTAAAGGACCAGAAAAGCGTTTACAAATGCTGCCGCGAGTTTGTTGCTGCTATGCTCATCTCGTCTTTCATTGCGAGACCCGCACACAGCTTTACTTTGAAGCGACTTAGACTGAAACGGTACAAAAGAATGCACCAGTGAAACTCACACGCAGCCCTTGAAGACCCGGCAGCCCAGGCTTGCCCGCATCACCCTGCAATAGCGAATGCTTTGTTAGGGGTTTGTGCACGCTTGCAAAGACTCACAGTTCTATTCGAGCAGAGCCCTTACGGATGGAGTGGGACAAGCATACACAGAAAAGCTGAACCTTGGTGGTGAACGTCTAACTAGCACAGAGGCAAATTTCTAGTAGCCAACTTCTCGAACGGTGCAGCATCTTGTTCTCGTGTCTCGTTTCATCTCCAGCAACTCGCGGCGTTCAAGATCTGCATCTGAAGTGGGGCGATGTAAGAATCTGCCATAAAGCCCATTAGGGTTCAATTCAATTCATTTTATTGACAGAAAGTCATATAGTACATGCCACCAAAAAAGCGGATGGATTAGCTAGTTGCTTAGTTTGAATAGGTACATTAAGCCAGCGCATCATGCATTTGCGCACTCGGTGCGTCACTTTAAAATAGAGAATTTGGGGCATAAAGTGAGCAAAACAAGCTATTAAGGAACAAGTTAGAAATACAACTACGTAAACGAAAATATATACTGCGAGATTTCTGTAATAATAAGAGCCACGCTAATTTTACTAAACCAATACTAGAATGGTAAGGACGCTGAAATGGCCTAAGAAAGCGAAAGTTAGAGTCTCAGTGCCTGACTAAAATTCTGGGAATTTCAAAGATGGTTAGGCAGGGAGTTCCAGATTTTTGATCCCAGAATAGGATTAGCCTTCCCTCTTATCTGTTAGTTACGACATTGTGCTAGATTGAAATGACCAGTGAAATTTCCTCCAGCGAGACTTCCAAAGTGCTTGGAGAGAGTGGTCAAACGGGCGTGGACCGCAAGCCAGAGCAGGGCGGACTCACAGTGGAGCCCTTGGGGCCCTGGGGTCCGTCAGAGCCCCTGTCCCCCTGGAACCCCTTGGCTCCGGCCAGGCCGTCGGGACCGGGCAGGCCTCTCAGCCCAGAGGGACCCTGCACAGCCACAGGCAAGCAGGTGGGAGGGTAAATACGGTATTAGCCACTACAAGCGACTACTTGCAGTTTTGAGAGGCGGTGATATCTTGTAACCGTAGTGGTCAACTAGGCACCACCGCATTGTACTGGTCTGGCCGGCTGGTAAGAAGTTTTCAATTTAAGGAGGCGGAAACAACAGAGAGATGGCATGCAGCTATTCTTGCCTAGTATAATATTGGAAACCATGGGTGTGGCAACATCGGAACTTCAAATACTGTATCAAAAATGAAAACTAGATGTTGCTACTGGATAATACTGAAAGCTTTTTCTCTTTTTGTGTGTTCTTGTGATGGTATCTATTTAAAGCCCAAAAGAAACAACATGTGCCCAAAGAAACTACATAGGTACATAAGTAGATAGTTGCACATAGCTCAACAAGCAACTGGGTTTTAATATTTTTAAGATCATCTATAAATGTCAGTATGAAACATGAAGAGTAGTTAGGTTTTAAGCGAGAGAGGATACATGTGCTGCTAATCCCGTAAAACCGTAGCTTCATGAATCAACCGTTCAAAACTTGTTGTAATCCTCTCCTGCTTAGATGGTGAAAAACCGTCCGCACTATCTCTTAAAGGCCAACTGAAGCTGTTCTCTATTTGAGGAAAAACACCCAATTGTCTTCATTTGGCCTCCAGGATCACTAATATCAAAATTATTTTTCAATTTGGTGCACGGAGACTTCAGAAATTAATTCTCAAAGTACCGCCGAAACCCCTCCTTCCCGGGGCGCAATGTCATACTATTAGGAGTTTTCGAAATCTCCGCTCTCGCGCATCTTCAGCGCCTGTCAAAGCTATGCACGCGCGCTCTCGTTATTTTCAAGAAAGTCAGAAAGAGATGTCACAACTGTTGTCAGTGCGGAAGAATATACCTGGCAAGCTTGCAACTGAATGCGCTGCCCACAGGAGTGACACACGCTTGGCGGCCCAAAGATCCTAGTGCGACGTGACGACTGGTCGGAGGTTTTTCGTGTTTTCTCGCGTTTAGTTACATTCTTAGGTAAAACAAACATAATATTTAAATTTTCGGGATAAAAATACGTCAGATTTAGCTATAACTCGTTTTGTTTCAAGAAGCATTTCAGCTTCCCTTTAAATAAAAAAACTCTCTCTTCGTCGCACCATTGCTGGCGGGACGCCGGGGAGAGAAGAACAGTTTTTCCATAGTGGCAATGACAGTTTACGAAGCTCGAAATCTCTGCAAAATGTCGCCCGTAAAGCCACAGCTTTAGAAAAACTTAAACAGTCTTTTTTTTCACTGGGACAATCATACAAAAGTTTAAGACCCTGTCGAAACATTCCACACTTGACAATTGCTTTACAACTCGAATAAAAGCCTGCATGCTATGAGCTTCAGCCATTTCGGTAGTTATTCTAAAATGAGCACAAATTACAACCATGTGTAACTTTGAATTAAAGACCTATCTCTTTGCTCGGCACTTGAAGTAAAGTTTCGAAGTTTGTGTTCTTTAACTCTTTCCGTCACATGCCCGCAGGCCCACGGTCAATCACCCGCAATCAATGACTTCCGCGCGCCGCCACAATTAAAATTTCGTGGTCAGGAACATGTTGCGCCATCTCATGAATAGCCGAAGAACGAGTTCCATTTTAGATTTAGTTTCGCGCTTTCTTACAAGATGGGAAGCCATCGTAAAGAAATTTCTGCTCGGCGGTGACACTTGTCACACATGACACGTGACTTTCGAGTGTGTGTGTCGTTACCTGCATTCTTGGGGTTTTTGAATCATGTTTAATATACACCAGCTCGTTTGCACCCCTAACATTTATTTCATGACATCCAGCTGGCACTGTGAACCGCTACAAAGACGGCCTTGACACTGCAATTTACCTGTTTTTGATGCTCACTGCAGGAAGCAGCTGTGAGAACTGTGGTTGTTTCTGTGCCATTTGATTTGAGCTAAGACAGCAATGTTTCCTCTACGAGCCCGGAATATGCACCACCCTATGAAACAGCTTCTCTGACGCCACAGAAGCTAACTTGCCGACAGAACAAAAAAGACAGTATCAGATAGAGTGGTCTAACTTACAAAAGTGATAGTGATAGGTATGGGGCACACTTTTTATATTTAGGAATTTTGAAATTCATAGTATAATCTGATAGAGCTGAAAATGTTTCAAATTGTTTTCTAACTTTTGCATATGTTTTAAGTTGGACAATTAAATTTCAAAATATTTTTTTCCGGCCAATTTTGAAAAAATTCTTCCATTTAAAAGTGTAGCTCATTGACTACATTTTGATGTATCATAATAAGCAATATGCTGATTAGTTTCTAAAATAAAAAATATGTTGTCCATCTTTAAAAAGTCTTCTTTTCCCATGGCACAGAAAGAGTTAAACACATATCACATGACGAACAATAAGAGTTTTCACTAATATTCATTACGGTTTCCATCAAAAGGTTCCCACCACTGTCCAACTGGCAGAAACTGTGCAAGAGTTTGGTTCTGTGATTAATGCACGAAAACACATGACCGAATACAGTTATAAAAAGTGCCTGACTGTTTCAGGTGAAAAGTAACTAAGTTGATACCCATTACAAAATAATGCTCCTATCTTGCTCGTTCATGGATAATGCCAATTATAAGCTCTTCATTCTTACTGAACTAAATAAGCAAAAAATAATACACACAGATTGTTGTTATAGCGCTGAATAATGTTAAAAGCAACCAAACCACAACATTTATGAACTTTTATAAGCCTAGGGTGCGATGATCTCGTTGGCCAAAATCAAACGTGCACATTAAATACGCGTTCAATCATTCCTTTCAACTTACAAATTCGGGAACTGGGCTCATATCACAAAGTATGGTCATGCTCGCATTGGAAATAATTGCACTGTTTGAGGTTGCCTTGGGTAACATGACGACTCCACCTTCATATCGGGCAGAATTATAATTATTCAGGCGAAATCAGGTTCCTATTACTCATATCACTACCCTTTCCTATCACTTCAGACACAGTGTGGGCAGACTCACTCTCTCCCCAGGAGCACCTTGGGGTCCAGGGGGACCTCCAGGTCCAGCCTTGCCCTGTGCACGGAAGGACAGACAGGCAAAGGCATGTCAGTGCACCCACTCAGCACCTGGCAGAGTGACTCTAACAATAAGCATAAACATTTCCCAAACAGGCAGATAAACTTTGTAAAGATATGCAGCTTAAAAATAAATAAATAAAAGCTGTTCCCAGAGAAAAATATCTCACTTCTCTTCCATGCATCTACATAAAAAAATTCCTATAAATGTTTCCAAGCTGTCAAGCTGTCAGATAAAAGTACTGCAGAAATACTTTTTGCTCAATGTCCAGACACTGCATTTCAGGCCTGCCTGATGCATATCATAGTTCCTAGGAGCTTGAGGGTTTTAACTAAATTTGACTAGCAAAAGTACTTGTAAGAACACATTTCTTATGTTCTAATTTTTACTACTTTAATCTAAGAAAGCACTGAAAATTAAATGTCAGCAGACATTAGGAGGCTGTATTTTCTATTTTATTTTTATATCGCTACAGATGTATGCGTGTAGAGAGTATTGCACAGTATATATACTTTCTTTGTTTGAGGTTGGCCGCTTGTTCGGAATCTCGCGGTAAATATTGTATGCACTAGAATGTGTGGCTTGTTTGCCACAGACATAGGATGTGAAAGTAGGGTTACCAACTCTTCAATGAAGGAAGCCGGAACAGAGGGAGGGTGCAGCGCAAGGAAGGGAGACACGAAAGGGTTTATACAAACGATGATGATGATAACAGGCACTGCTCGGCACGAGTGTTGCCCCGATTTCCGGCTTGTCATGGCTTGGATGCTAAAGTGGCTAAAGCCTCTTGCAGCCAATGCTAGCCACCGCAGCATTGCTTCGTGCGATTTGTGCTAACTTTGTGTTTCGCAGCATGATGCACATTTGTTGAGCGTGTGCTGGATCACATATAAGATTTCAAACTGGACGGTCTGGACCAAATCTGGGACATATAGCTGTTCCGACAGGGACGATGCGGAACTCAGGACGCTTTATGAAAAGTGGGGACAGTCCCGCAAAATCCGGGATGGTTAGTAACCCCATGTGAAAGTCAACCACAAACCTAAAACTGCAAAAGAGTGCTAACCACGACACATTGAGGATAATTGCATCACACACTGTTGTACCAGAATTCAAGGCTATGGATCGCATATCGTGAATTTAGTCTTTAGTTAGAGCCCTTCTGGAAGTGGCTTCCAGGAAACAAATTATGACCCAACTCTGCCATCTTTCGAGGCAATCTTTCAAATACAGGGGTCGAACGAAGCATTGCAACTTCTTTGAAAGTAGAATAGAGAAAGTGTGGGACAGCACACTGTCGGCAATACCTCAAGAATGCCAAAATGAGCTGTCCTCAGGAGCAGCGGGCAAGAAGGCAACCGGCCAAACACATTAGGTGCACCCTGACAACTGACGCTCAACGATGAATCATGACAACGGTGCCTGAAATGTGCTTTTGACCGGTGTGTTTAGCGTCTTATAACTTGAGGATATATTGAAATTGGTCCCGAAGTGGCAACATTAAGCCATGTCACACTATCAGACATGATCCTGGCGGTGGATCGAAGAAGTTCAGACAAAGAAGATGAGCCAGAGCAAGCGTTGTTGTCACCGCTGGGTGTCTACCAAAATGACGTTCACAAATTGCCTGACTATTTTTTATTAAAATTCCCTATCTGAGTCCCGTGGGAACGGGACGCGTCTCAAGTGCAGTTTTTACGTGAAAACACCGGTACCTCTGACGGCCAACAGGGAGGTCGCCATCACCAGATCCCATTAGTACCCTGTCAGACTATTCTTTGATATATTTTTCAGAATAAATATCCCGTCACCGGAAAAATGTATTAGTGCAAGCACAAGAAGAGAAGATCCTATTGGTGCATGCATCTAAAAAGGAGACGGTTCGGGATCCGCCAAGGCTCTAATCTCTGAGCAGAGTTGTGTGTAGGCATGTCAGCCAAGTCGCCTGTAATGATGTGTTTCACACTGCACACTCGTCTTTTGCTGTCACTCTGAAAAAAGAAAGCTTAATTTCCCTGACAATTCCCGATTGTCCCCGTTTCCCAGGTTCGTGGACACCCTGCATCGCAGCATCCCAGCTCTTGAATGTCAAAGCTTCCGTGAATTCTCGAGGTGGAGAGTGACCTACAGAAGAACAGACATCTGCCGCAATTACCTTCGTTGCCGTGCCACCACTAGAACCGCGGCAGGAAACAGCACCACAAAAGTGTGACGTCATCAGGCAGAAATCGAGGGACCGCAAAAAAGGATGCGGTAAACACACCAGTCAAAGACTCGTTCCAGGTGCCATAGTAACGGAAGACAGGTTATGCGCAAAGGCTTCAGTGGAGGTAGCCCACGCAGTCAGGTGGCCCTGGGCGGGGACGGAGCACTCACCCTCTTGCCTGCCGGTCCGGGGGGTCCCGGGATCCCCCTGGGGCCCATGGGTCCCCCTTCCCCCTTGAGGCCCTGCTCTCCCTTGTGGCCTGGGGAGCCCGGAATGCCCTAGAACACGCGCGGCACACTCATGCACAAAAACACGCGTCAGTGGACCTCACTTTGGGCCCACCCCGTGGGCCAAAAGCACAGGCGAATGCCAAAGTAGGGCCCACCCTGTGGGCCCCACTTTGGCATTTGCCTGCACTGGAAAGATTCCGACAGTGTATGAAACAAGTCGATTCTTTGCATTTCCTTTTAACCACTGGATGCGGTTCGTATACCATAACTACTTTCCCCAATTACCTAACTATTTAAGGTGCCCTTAAACTGTTTTAGCAAAATTTCAAATTTAAAAGAAAAGATTTAGAATCATCAATAATGACAATATGCCATTGCAGACTATGTCCTGCTTGTGAGCTCTCTTGATACTTGAACGATTATTGAGTTAAGATTAATAGACTTACCGCTGTGTTTTACCATGGAGTGACACTTGAACTCCAATGAGTGTTGCAATGTTGTGCCAACATTTGCCTGACTTTTTTTAGGCTCACTAAATTTCTTGACAAGTAAGGTTTCCCATGCTGACAGACACACTAAATTATATTTGAGACTTGGCTACAAATTATTGAACAGCTTTATGCACAATACAAAAACAGTGACATACAATAAGACAACAAATGAACTACAGCCAAGACTTTTTCCCTATGAAGTGTTTTCTCATTGGTCTAGAAGACTCCACAGTCTCGGTGATTAAGGTTGCAAGTAAGCTGCAAACCCCTTAATACCCCTGTCAGACGGCGTTTTAAAGGTCCTTTTCACTAAGCTCCTTTATAAAATCGGCGAACCAGCGCACGCCGTAGAGCATGTGCGCGTGCCACAGAGCACGTGCGCACTCCACATCGCGAGGTGATTGGCCGATTTTTTTAAAGGAGCTTAGTGAAAAGGATCTTTAGAATGCCGTCTAACAGGGGTATAAGTTTTCTGCCCTCCAAATCATGCCCTTTAAACATGACTTGGAAGGCAGAATTCGGAAAGAAGGCATATCATGCCCTCTTCCCACTGGGAGCAGCTGTACCTCTGCTGACTGCCCGCCGCGTGACCAATCCAGCCGAAAGATCTTCAAGCAACACCTCGTTCCCATGTCAGAACTGAAATCTCCACATTTCATACACTCCATCCAAAGCCAGTGTTTCCACTACTTGCTTTGTAAATGTTTACTTTATCTTTGGAGGAAGTAAATTAGCAATGGCTTCATTGTGTGAAAGGGCGTACTGTTTAATCAGAGAGGTTTATTGGCTATTGAGTCCTAGTCAACAAAGTGGCGAATGCCCGAGGTTGCCTTCTCACCGAGGTTCCTTTGACGCCTGGCTGCCCTGGACTCCCAGAAAGTCCAGGCGGACCTCTCGCCCCAGGAAAGCCAGGCACTCCGGGAGGTCCGGTGTCCCCCTGGGGTGAGAACGCCAAAACTGGTTTGCCTACTATCAGCCTAACCAAGGGGCTTACGGTTTGGCTCACACTAATCCAACGGTAATGCATTGCCAGTTCCCTTGTTCGCCCCAAATCGGACCATGCTGTTGCAGCCTGGGATCCTGGTCAGATCACACTCAGCCTACCCCTGAGTTGCTTCAAAATCGCAGCACTCATTCTACATCTAGCAACCATCATTGTGCAGTCAGTGCATCATGCATGAGACCTAACTTCTCCTTACTTTTCTTGTTGCATCATAAAGGCTTTCGTTTATCTCTTTTCAACAAAATATGTCATTGTAATCTTATCCCAAGAAAAACAATCCTCCTTGACCCCTCCTACATTTCTTTAGACATCAATCATCAGACAGGGTACTTTGTAGACTAACCAATATCTTCAATGTGCCCGAACGTTTCGAAGCCGGCTCGGCTCCTTGATCACGGGTGACTGTGTGTGGGCCCAAAGGTAGCAATCTGTCATTGTTTTCTTCTTCTCTCTCTTAGCATTGTTTTCTTCTTCTGTTTTTGTGTGTGGCGCATCTTAGCCCGTGGATATAGCTGCTGGCAGCGTACCGGTGGATCGGTTCAGATTGTAGTTAGTACTTTGTATGTGCCAAGATTCTAATAAGAGACACTTTCTCCAGTTGTCTTTCTCTATCGAGGATGGCACTGCTGTCAAAGCCGATGACGCATGCCAGTCTTCTGACATTGGTCATCGGCTTTGACAGCAGTTCCATCCTCGATAGAGAAGGAAACTGGAGAAAGCGTCTCTTATTAGAATCTTGGCACATACAAAGTACTAACCACAATCTGAACCGATCTACCGGAACGCTGCCAAGCAGCTATATCCACAAACTAAGATGCACCACACACAAAAACAGAAGAAGAAAACAATGCTATAAGCGAGAGAAAAAGAAAACAATGCTAAGAGAAAGAAGAAAACAACGACAGATTGCTACCTTTGGGCCCACATACAGTCACCCGTGATCAAGGAGCCGAGCCGGCTTCAAATTGTCGAATTGAAGATATTGGTTAGAGTCTACTAAGTACCCTGTCTTATCACTTACCTAACCAGGCGGAGTTCCGTCGAAATGTTTACTTTTAAGACATCAATCACCAGTTCACAGTGGGCATTTCTCATCATCGTACCACAACTTATAGCGATTCCTTCATGGCTGGAATGTCGTCACAGTAGCACCACCTGCCCACAACATCAGCTTAAATACCCTCATCTGATTTGTCTAAAACTGCTCTTACTGCAATTATTTTTGCACAAGTGTTTCATGACTGCATTAATTCCTAATTATGTTTATTTTGTCGTGTTTACTTGCCTACTCCCCACTGTAATGCTGCCTGGGCACTGATGGTATTGTAATAAATAAAGAAACCAACTAATATATAAACTGTCGGTGGATGCAGACATCTCAAACCGTGGTTGCGGAATGCCTGCATTTCAATCCAACAACCTATCGCCATGTGGTCCCTGTACAATATACTATATGAGAAAAATAGAAGGCACCTGTGTGATGCACTGATTACTCAACTGGGTAACAATAAACTAAATTGCTGCGAGAGGTGCACGGGCATAGCTAAGGACCCCTGTTTGAAGGTACGTTCAACTGCATCTAAGCAATCTAGTACACCTGCCATACGATGCCCTAAATGTCTTTTTCACTTCGTTTTGTTCTTTCTAGTTGCTCTGCTTTTTGTGGCAATTGTTACCACTGAAAGAATGGGAAATCAAAACCCAAAGTGATTTTAAATCCCACAATCGTAACCACCAAGCACATGCCACTCCACGCATGTGTACGGCACAGGCATGAGCTGCAGGAAAGCATGCTGCTCACTCCTGTGTGATTTGCCTTGCTCGCACCTTATAATAAAACAAACCAGCGGCGGGCGGCTGAGGGAACACATGTCAGAATAACAGTGCAACTTGAGCTGAAAACCTTCAAATGGTGCTTGAACGCTCCGCTGCAGTGCCATCGAACGGCACTTCTGACACTGTGTTTCAGAAAACAATATTTGAAAGCTCTTCTATGACAACTTCTCTTCAACTTTTAAATCAGAGGAACCACGAGACATACTGAAAGTCAACCAATCACAAATAGAATACAAGACAGAGTCAAAAAGTAACTGCAATTTAGATACAAAAAAAATAAAAATCCCACAATAGACTGCTGTGTTTCAAATATAGTTGGGCACTCCACTCAACTAGCAAGCTGTGCACGCTAGCCCAGCATCCTGCTGGAATATATCACATGACCCTGGCACTCTCAAAATGGCCGCCTCCTTGAAAGCGTGCACCAAGATAGGAGCAGGGCTCAGTAACCTAATTTTTGAGTATGAAGGGCAAGAAACTCGCGAAAATTCATGGCAGGATGTTCAAGCAGTATGGAGGCGTCTATAGGAGGACTGTTCACTAAGTATCCAACCTAAATTATTTCAGCAGACACAAATTAACCCCGAGAGGTGAAATGAACTGTGAAAGGGTAGCTTAATGCACATGCGTGAATGTTTTCACATCCGCAGAGAGCGTCAGTCACTGGCGGTCAGCCTGCGAGTGAGAAATAGTACTCAGGGTTTGCCGCATTGCATCTTCCGAGAAACGACAGAAAGACTCGAACAAAGATATTGCGTCAAATTTTGCATTAAGCTTGGTGATACTCAAGTGGAAACCATTCGGAAGATACGACAGGCTTTCGGAGACGATTCCATGGGAATCACACAAATTAAGGAGTGGTCGAAATGGCTCAAAGATGGCCACACAGTGGTGGAGAGCAACTCACCGTTTCGGGAGGCCCTCAACTAGCTGGAATGACAATCTCATTGACCAAATGCATACTTCAGTCGTGCAAGACCCTCGCAACACCATCTGAGAACTTGCGGATGAGGTAAGATTAAGTCCTGGCTCGGTATATTCCATTTTGAGCGAGAATTTAGCCTCGCAGAGTGTCTGCAAAGTTTGTGATTAAGTTGCTAACGATAGACCAAAAAGAATTCCGTCTGCAAGCCTCGCAGGTTATGCTTGAGTCTGCAAATGGTGACCCCAACTTTCTGATTCTGAACACCGTCCTTACTGGTGACAAGTCATGGGTTTAGGTGCAGTCATCACAGTGGAAACATTCAACGTCCATGAGGCCAAAAGAAGCACAGCAGGTGCGCAGCAATGTCAAAGTGATGTTGACAATTTTTTTTAGACCCATGCGTGGGGTGGTGCACCACGAGTATGCACCACAAGGCCAAAACATCACAAGAGTACTAGCTGGAGGCTATGCCTCATCTTCATAATGCCGTGCGGCGCAAGAGACCGGATCTGCGAGAAGCGGGAACTTGGCAGTCGCATCATGACAATGCACCAGCTCACTCCTCGCGACTGGTTCGGTTTCTTGGCAAAACAAAGCACTGCTATGGTTCATCAGGCTCCATACTCTCTCGACATGGCACCTTACGATTTCTGGCTCTTACCCAAGCTGAAAATGCCGCCGAAAAGAACCCAATTTGAGTGACGAGAAGACATAATGCAGAATACGACAACCCAGCTGTTTGTTTTTAATCCTGTTTCTATTATTATGCAGATAAAAATACATTGCGGTAACTTTTTTGACTCTGCCTATACCCTTTTCACCTCAAGAAGCGAAGTAAAAAAAGTCCGGCTCCTCGCGGAGCATTACTAATTTTCCCCTTTACGAGGAGAATTAATATATATGTAGGTTCATTTTAGATTAGATATATTTTATATAATCAAGACGTATACGTTTCAAACGCCAAAAGGATCGCTTCTTCCTCCGACAATCAAATCTTGTCAGAACTACTTCGCCCGGCGTATGAACAATGCGCAAAACGTCCTTTTTTCTTGAGGTGAAAACAAGTAAAAATTACTGAGATGAGGAAGACATGCTTAGACTGAAACATAGTCTGCTTGTTAACTGCTTACTCACTGAACATTTCATGCTCTGCACTGTTGACGCAAAGACTTATTATACGCGGTTTCTAAGCACAGAAAAGCGAATGCCCACTAAATTTAGTGGGATTCAGGAGCTACATACGTATACCAAGTCATATCAAAGGAATGTTGGTTCGTAAAGTGGTTAAAGAAAGACCCAGCTTTTTTTCGCGGAACACGCTAGCAGCAGTGTTTCCTCACAGTTTTACCAGAAGTGCTACATGCGTTTTGAACTATAAAAAATGACAAATCAAGTGGCGAGCAGAAGAGCCTAACCGCATAACTCACAATTCAGGCATGATGGGGCTCAAAAACGAAATCGGCGGGTGGACACTCAAAAGCTTCAAGCTCAAAATAAACAAGGACTGCACGGATTGGATTGGATTGGATTGGATGAAGGAAATGGTAGTAAACTGGTAAACGTCGTATATTTATTTGACGTTTTATTGGGATTTATTTTGCTGAAAGTAACATCAGAAGAACTAAAAACATATTTTTAACATAGAAAACAAGCAAAAAACAAATATTTTATTTAGTTTTTGAGTAGCAAGTAAGTTTCGGTTTCGGTTCAGAGGTTAGCAGTCGAACCGCATCATGGAAGAGCGTGTGCGCAAGCGAGCTGGTGAAACGCAAAAAAATGCAACTAAAACCTGAAACTTTCCACGGAGCAAAAAGTACACATAAAAAGGACACAGACAGACCGCCTCAAAGCAAAGACCGTAAGCGTCTGTGTTCGCTTTATGTATTTTACATACTAATTCCGTAGTCCCAAGTTTTAGGTATGTTTGCGTTTCTAATATTCCTTCATATATGGGTAAGATGTGTGCTGTGGTAACATATGTACACTTCTCAACAAGCATTCGCCAGTTTTTCTTTTTTTTCTTTCAGAATTGAAAGGCTGACACCAATGGAAGTACTGATGTAATGAAAAATGCTCATTTAGGGCACTAACCTAAGCGATAAGGTTGTAGGTTAGTCAATGACATGCCTGAGTAAACTGATAAAATCATCGAGGTCGTATTCGCACTAAGACTGACGCACGGTGTACGTGTACCTGGGATGGTGCACAAAAGCACCCGATCTCAAAACCACCGTGTCAAATGCCCCGCGGCAAACGACCCCGTCCTCTTTGCCCCGTTTTCAAAAGCCCTAGTTTTAGAAGCCCATGACGCGAATCCCCTGTGTCATGCGGCCGGGTCCTCATTCTGACGACGGCGGCGCATTCTGCTGTGCACGCGACCTTAGGAAACGTAATCATTCCGTGCACGGGACTCAAATAAAGCGCCGTTCACACATATGCAACAGAGTAAGACTGAGAGAGACCAAGCCGGTTTTTAAGCCTCTTGCGACGTTTTAGGACCAGCTCCGCTGCAGCGCATTCGGTCCTAAGACGTCGCAAGAGGCTTACAAACCGGTCTCGTCTCTTTCAGTCTTACTTGGTTGCATATGTGTGAACGAGCCGAGATAACTGGATGAAACTTAACGTTCTTCAGGCGTGCGCTAAGCATTTTCACGTCTTGCGACGTTAGAATCGAAAATAAGCAGAAAATAATGGTTTCATGGAAAAACATTTGAAGTTACGACTTTTAACAATAAGCATTGAACCAAAGCTTTTGTCGACTATGAAGCAGACGTGGGTTCACAGATTCGACGAAATGGGTTCTGTCACTGTTAACCTGCTGCTCATGGCACCATACTTGTCATCGCACAAAACGCCAGTTCCATTTTTCTTACGTCGTTTAAAAAAAAGTATTTGTATTCATTTGGGTAGATACAGTTTAAATCTGCGTTTGAGCTCCCTCCATGACAGCGCAGTGCACTGCTGGTGGTGCAGATTTACGCAATTGGCCGCTTGTAGGTCCTTATACGTTTTTCGGCGGTTCTATGTTAACCTTTTACATAGCTTGCAAGTGTCGCCATTGTTTGGTACGGATGGTTATTTCTACTTACTGGTTTCTCTGAACTACAACTACTGCGGTGTGCAACTAACACGGCGAACCGAACGCTCGCGGCGCATAAAATACTCTCCTGGCCGCGAATGACGTCGCATGCAAGCTAGGGAGTATTCACTAGACGCCATATTTGTGGGTGCTGTTTAGAGCGCATGCTCAGAACGAGCTCACATCATTAGGAAGTATTCACTGGCGGCCATAGCTGTGTGCGCGAATGCTGAGCGCGTGCTGATGGCGAGCTTCCACAGTCCTTTGTAACGTGCATTCCGCACCATCAAGAGTACCGGTCTTAGCAGCCTATTGATGTGAGCTCGTTCTGTGCATGCGCTCTAAACAGTACCCACAAATATGGCGTCCAGTGAATACCCCCTATAGGCTGCTAAGTCTGGCATTCTTGATGGTGCGGAATGCACGTTGCAAAAGAACAGTGGAAGCTCGTGTATCACTACTGCGTGATGCACGCTAAAGACCCCAGGCTAGCGGTTGTACTGCACTGGCTAAATTGCTCATCTACAGCTGGGAGACTCGCCGCCCGTTGAGGCAGACCAAGTTCTAGGCTGTATAAACATACACACAACCCAATTTTGTTTCTTTTTTTTTTTTTGGAAGCTCGTCATCGGCACGCGCTCAGCATTCGCGCACACAGCTATGGCCGCCAGTGAATACTCCCTATTGTGTTGTTCCTTTCACTTAAAATATCCTTTGTGCATCCCCAACGGATTAGACTAAGATATGGAACACTGCTGTTTGAAGCGCGAAGCGGGTGGAACGGTGACAGTGAGGACGGGGCTTTCTGCACGCGGGGAATCCGGGACGTGGCTTTTGAACGCGGGGTTTTTGAATTTTGGGGCTAATGACGCGGGGCTTTTGTGACAGGGATGCTGCACGCGGGGAAATCGTGATACACCCGTATACCTGTTACGTCATGTAGAAAAGAGGAAAAAAAAGAAAAAAAACTTTCTAGAAATTGGGGTATTTTTAGAAAAAAAAAAGGAAAGAAACGTTGTAGACAAATACGAATTATTTAGGGCTTTATAAAATCAACATTTAGAAGGAGGAAGAAAAACAGAAACAGTTAACAAAGCCAGAGTCATAATGTTTGTATTAAAAATAAAATAAAACTTCGCTGATTTTGACACTACACTTTTTGCCTAGAAAAGTTTTGTGGGACCTGTGTTTGTGAGGCCTGTATTTGTGAGACCTGTGTGATCTCAGTGTTTTGCCTTTTCACCAAGGGTGAAATTAGTAAACTAGAAAGTATTTAAAAGTTAGCTGTTTGGTTTATTTTTAATACTTTGAACACAAGATTGACATCAACCAGATCTAGCTAAAACAACTCAGCTTTCGACATTACAAGCAAGAGATCAAATTGATAGATTAAACCATCGCTGAACATTAAACAATAAAATTTTTAAAACAACGTTTTTATATATTCTTTCTTTCCTCGGGCAATTCAAGAATGGGGTGATTTGACAATTGATATTGGGGGACTTTACGCGCAGCGCAAGTTCGTCTGCCTTTTGCGCAGGGGTTTCGGTGACGTCAGAACGTCGAGTTCTGATTGGCTCTGTTGAGAAGGATAGTGGGTAGACTTCACTGCTAGCTGCCTTGAGATACTATCCTTCCAATCGAGCCAATCAAAGCTCGGCGTTCTGACGTCACCGCAACCCCTGCGCAAGAAGCAGACGAACTTCCGGTCCGCATTGACTTTTGATCCCTTTTTCGAGGTTACGGAATTTCGCTTTAGCTAGATTCTTTTTATTTTGCTGTCATTCCCCCAATTTGTTTCTCTTCTATTTTGTAACCAATTTTACGATAGCTTCACCAATTTTACAATACCAATTTTACAATAGTATTGTCCTATGTAAACAAAAACAGAAAATCGGAAACAAAGACTAATCATAGATGTTTTAAAATCGCTTATAGGTTTTTAATTTGGTCTTTCGTCTGATCCCAAGCTGAACCTTTGGGCGGTGAAAGAAAGTTCGGCGATGCGTAGTCCATTTCAGCTGTAAGAAAAACACGCTTCTTTTTTTTTTTTTCCCGCCACATTAGGTTTGCCAAAACAGCTGTACAGAGTTATTATTCCCCTTACCTGAGCACCCTTTTCTCCAGGAACACCGTCTTTGCCAGGGGGTCCCTAAAAGAACACGCCAGGAGGGGGAAAATCGAAAGGAAAGCCGTTAGTTAGAGCAATTACAAAACTTAGGCTATATACAGCGTTCCATCGCTTATTACCCAAGCAAAGTATGCTAAGTCAGTGGGCATTGAACAAGTGTGCGGCGTCTAATATGCGGAACGCATGGTTGGTCTGGTTCTTTTGCAGGGGGTTGTGGTGACGTCAGAACGCCGAGCACTGATTAGCCCTGAACGAGGGATAGTGGGAAGACCTCAAGGCAGCCAGCATTGAGGTCTACCCGCTATCCTTCCAATCGGAGCCAATCAGAGCTCGGCGTTTTCACGTCACTGCAACCCCCTGCAATAAAAGCAGACGACTTGCTCTCCGCATAGAAAACAATTCCGATTAATCATTTAATGCTTTAATTGCTTTAATTACTCTGGTGCGCTGTTATATCTTTTAGGAGGCAGCACCGTTGTATTCCTCGTCAAAATACTAACATTTCCTGCTATTGTAATTCAGAGTTATTATCAGGTTTAAAAATAATGTAAAATATTTTATTCTTAAAATGATTTGCCCGTGTTTTCTTTTTATGGTTGGTAAAAACGTCAAGTTTGAAATGCGGCGGCAGATTCCTTCAATGAATGACATACCAAAAAATTGTAAAACAAAAAATGTGCAGTTTTGTCAATTTCTTCAGATACTATGCACGAAGCTCAACGCTTCTGATTAATCGATGAATTAATCGACTAAAAGGTAATGATTAATTAGGTTTAAATTTTAATCTACGCCATAGCTTCCAGGAGTGCTAACAACAAGTCCTGCGTATCAAAATGCAGATGTACTTCTCGCTACGGTTTTGAAATGATATGCGAAAGCGGCCGTTTTCACAGGAGCCACGTACCATCAAGCCGTTTTCTCCTGGAACTCCGGGCTTTCCGGCCTCTCCGCGTGGACCTTGGAGCCCTTGACTTCCCTTGGGTCCGGCATTTCCTGAATCACCCTGGAAGTAAGATAAAACAAATCGAGAAAACGTTACGCATGATGATCCAAAAATAGATAAGGCATTGTGTCATACGTCTGTTCCTATAAATGGAAATTTGCTGAATATATCTAGAATTGCGGCAAAATTAGACACCCCCGCTTGAAGACTCTAAAAAGACTGAAACCGAAAAAAAAAAAAAGACAGAAGCAAATTAGAGTAGGCTGACTTGCCTTCATTCCAGGTGAGCCTGGAAATCCTGGTGGGCCTGGCCTTCCTATGGCTCCCTAGATGGGGAAAAGGGTCACAGTCGAAATTAGATTGAGCACTGACATGCGCACCTGGCTATAATGCTGTCTTGAAAAAAAAAACCGTAACTTACGGTTTTCAACTGCATGAGAATGATATTTTACAAGTGCCAGTCATAACAAGACCAACTAATTTACGCGGCATGCACAAAACGATAGTTTGGAAGCTTAGATTATTGTGAAATTGGTTACATAAAAAGAAAAACAAACTCAATACGGAAATTTATTTTGGATTGTGTAGAGAGCATCAAAACACCGACCGGAATTATCGCTGTGAGTTGAAGATATGTTACATTTGCCCGATTGTGTCATGTAGGTATCTTCTTGAAACGGCATGTGCACCAGACCAAAGACTGTTACGTGTTTTTCAGTGTTGGGTGAAGTATCCCAAGTAGCAGAAGAGGTGGGGCCCACGTGGGGCCCATGTGGGCCGTGGGGGCTCGGTCAGCCCCTACGAAACCCACGTTGGTCCCACGTGGGAGAAGCGTGAGCATGCCCAATATGCAGAGGCGGATCCAGAACTCAGTTGTTTTGTTTTTTTTTTTTTTGGGGGGGGGGGGCGGAAAATTTGTAAGGATACTATTCTCTCACTCTTTCGTGTGCACCGGGGGGTCCCCCCATATCAAATTGCTCTCCGAGAAGAAGGGAGGGGGGGGGGGGTTGACCTTGTTTGGGAGGGGGGGGGGCGGCCGCCTTGTCGCCCCCCCCCCCCACCCCCCTGGATCCGCCTCTGCCAATATGGGCGTCCCACGCAGTGCCGCGGTGAGTCCCACCTCGGATATGGGAGGGAAAATTTGGGCACAGCGTGGGCATACCCGAGTTGGGCTGCCCATGTAAAATCCCCATGGGTCCCACCTCGGCTCCGTGGGGGCCAAGTTAGTTACGGTGTAGGCTCCAAAGTGGTAAAGCGAGGTCATGCTCAACCTGGACTACCTGTACAAGTCTCAAAAAGGCACTTTCCGCTATTATTTAGAATATTTACTGCACGTTCTGAAAAGTCAACATAAGAGATCGGCTTAATTTGATACTGAATCACAGAGGATTGTAATTCTAAGCGTGAACAAGCAATTTTAGGCTTGCTAAACTTTATTACTAACTTACTACTCAGCGTGTATGTTGAGAATGCCGTTTTACGTGGGGTTAAATGTTTTACGCAGAGCATTGAATTTCGAGGGTGAATTCAAAACATACTCGTATAAAATGTGGTGTCCGTAGACGGCTCAAGCTGGCTATGTATCCCGGTTACCAGTCCAGCACGATTTTATACAAAAATGTGCGCAGTTTTGTTTTTCGTCTTACATTCCGTACGCTTGAAATGCCACATTTTTTATTTATGACCTTGCTCAAGACGTTTTATTGATTTATCAAAATCGTAATATTTCCTGTAGGCCCACGGGGAAAGTGAGGCCCTTCTCAGTTTAGTATGCACTGCAATACCCCACACAGTAAGGATAATATGAAATGACCCCGAACGAAATGAAGTTCCCGGGGGCGACCTCACGTGGGCTCCACCTAGGCTCACTGACGGGGCCTCACGAGCACGGCCCATGTGGACTGCCCACCTAGGCCCTCTGTGGGCCCCACGAGGAGTGCCCACGTGGGCTGCCCCAGTGTGCCCCCTGTAGATCCCACTGGGGAAGCCGAGGTGAGTTGCCCAAGTACGCCCGCTGTGGGTCCTACGAGGGAAGCCCGGTGGGCAACCCAAGTGGGGCCGACTTGGGCCCGAGTTGCAAAACCGACGTGGGACCCCCGTCGGCTCCCCTTTTGGAGCCCACTTTGTACTACTTGGGTACAGGGAATTCCCGAGAAAAGAGAACCGTCTTTTTTCGCCCGGATAAATCAATTACCGTAATATTCTGAGGGATAGCCAGCCTAAAATTGAAGACAAATCGGGTGAAAATAAAAAGTGGGCTAACTTTCGGTGTGCAATAAAAAAAGTAAAACAAAATGCTGTGTTTGGATGTTGTGACCGCGGCAAAGGCTTCTGATCGCAGGGAGGTGCGATAAACCAAAGATGACTGTCCTTCCCAGTAAGCAATGTTCGCGTATCTAGCGCCGTGGCTAAGTAACACCATTACTGCCAAGGTCACCACCTGGATAAAACGATAATCGAGAAAGACGAAATTTTTCAATGAACCGACGTCCACTTAAGCCTAATATTGTCGAAACAAAAAATGACACTGTGGGTGCCTGTAGCCTCTATTTCAGTGAAAAAATATTGCCAGCAAGAAATACGATAATGCTTTCTTTCTTGCTCACAAGTTTCTGTTTTTTTTTTTTTCACTGAAATAGATGTTAGAGGCGCCGACAGTGTCATTTCTTGTTTGGACGATTTTAGGCTTAGGTGGACGTCGGGTCATAGAGAAATTTTGTCTTTCTTAATTCCTTTTTGATTCAGGTAACATCGTGTTCCCAAACTTTCACGTCCTATCCCAACCGCTAGTGTCACATGCTCACAAAGTTACAGCTTTCTGCGCTGAATAGTTTATTTACCCGGGCCGAAAAAAACATTGTTCTTTTTTCTTGGGAACGCCCCGCCCCGTTCATTTAAAAAAAAGTACTTGAAATAGTTACCTGCAGTAAGTACTAAAAAAAAAATGAAAGGTTATGCACTTCAAGTAAAGCAGTAAGTACACCGGGCACAACGTACTTGAAGTAAAGTGCCATAAATACAACTTTTACTTTTAAAGTAAAATTCAAGTACTTTTAAACATAACTTTTCGTGATGCCCTTGTATTCTCCTATACAGTGCTTTTTATACTGGTATGCACCCCCAGGGAATGGGTGTGCATAAGTTGTGCTTGGGAATGGCGAATATTGATTGAAGTCAGGTGCCACAGAGTTGTTTTACTCTAGCTGACGAAATATTGAACGCATTCTAATTATAAGTTATAAGCCACTTATTTGTATTGATCTTATAGATCAACGCGCTCGTCCCCATGCCTTTCTCAGCGCTTTACTCTAGTGCCTTCCGAGAACGTCAAAAGAGACAACTTCTGTAGAAGCTCGCTTCTGCTGGCACCCAGCAGCTCGAAGATTTTCTTCCGAGTTCGTAACAAGACATAGATCTGCACCCCAACATAAATATGATTGGCCAGTGGATGCTGAAAACAACAGAATAATTTAGACTTGCCCAAACGACACTTTTGTATGCTCTTTGTCTACCCTTGTTTTTTTTTTTTATGGAAACAATTGAAGTCGGGAGTTGTACTTTGCTTGAAAAGTACAAGAAAAACATTTTAAATAAATAACAAGTACATACTAAGATGATGTACTTCAAGTAAAGTACAAACTTTCTAAACCTACTTAAAGTAGTACCGTAAGTACAATGTACTTAAATATACTTCCAAACACTGGTGTTTTTACGCGTATCATTCTTAGTAAGTATATGGGTTACTCACTGGAGAGCCGGGAGGACCAGGAAGCCCATCGATGCCGCGTATTCCCTGCATGACACAATCAAAACAACCTGGTGATATATAACTTCAAGTGAAAAGCACAGCAAATAATAGTTGCAAAGAGCTGAAATTAATTATGGCTTCGAGAAGCTAGGATACAGGGTTTTAACTACGCCCATACTGTTTTTTTTTTTTTTTTTTTTACGGTATTGATGATGAGTTTATTGCATGGTTCAATTTATAGAATTTTAGTAGACCACGTGCTAGAGCTCTGCGTTGCTAACGGGAGCTCGTGCCCTCGCTTCGAAGCATAGTCCGAGCGCGCTTCCGATAGTCCCGCATAGGGTGCCTTCAACATTTAGTAGATCGTTTTCAAAGACCCGCTACAGGTACGGGCACGCGCAACAGAGCATGCATCAAAGTGGAAGCGCGAGCTCCTGCTACATATGGCGAAGCCTGAACACACGATCTACTAAAACTCTCTATTATAAGAGACTTTTAGCAAACCGTTACCGTGTTCCGCGTACCGCACTATACCGAGCCTTTGAAGCATGCCTTTAAGCGCGGGCCCCGCGGTCACGGTATCACCCGGGTGCGCGCTGAAAAGCATGCTTCAAAGGCTCCGATACGCGGTACACGGTAACGGTGTGCTAAAAGTCCCTATTATGGCCTATTACCATCGACGCACCGGGCAAGCGGAGAATCGGAAAACAGCGGCGCTAGTGAATCCCATGGGTGCGGCGCGGGCCTGTGTCAGGATTTAGAGTTCGATTTGCACGCGCTCTCGTGTTTGAGACGCAAAAAGAAGCCACCCGCTGGCGCCCGCAACTTTGACGACCTTGTACATTTCAAGGTTAGGCCATTTGGAATAGCATTACGTTTTGGATTGTCTTGAATTTGTTTTAGAAAAGGTTTGCAACAATGAAGAAATATACTTTCGATTTCATTCCGTGCCTCTGACGAGGCGACAAAAACCGGTTCGAAGCCTAAACTACGTGGGCATGCATGCATGCGAGATGTACTCACGTTCGCCTGTCACAGGCCAAAGTGCTCTAAGCAGACTTCTAACTAGAAGTTAAAGTATGCGGGTGAGCTCGTTACAATACATTGTAATCTAAACCCTGAGACTCGGACAAGTAAAATGATGGGTAAGACGTGTGTCGTCATCTCGTCCGTTATCTTATTAATGCGAGAGCATTAACTGTCCCATGGAGCTCAGCCGGCGTTGTCTGTAACCGCGAAAAACGGCAGCTAAATTCCGGCTGGGCGAAACGAGCAATAACTTCCCATTGGCTGCAACGCGTCATAGTTCCAAGGAACGCGACCCCACAGAGAAACCCTCTTCCAGGCACTGCGGCCCGCGCGCCGGTAAAAGGGAGAGGGTGGCTCGGCCGCAGCCGCCGCAAAGGCCGCAGAGGCTGGCCGGGCGGCCAGCCTCTGCGGCGGTTGGAGGAATGCTGCCCAGCCTCTGCGGCGTGGAGCGCTGGTTGGAGGAATGCTGCGCGTGTACGAATGCTTTCGCATTCCTACACGTAAGCAGTCTTATCTGTCCTAAATTTTTTATATGTCTTAAGGTTTAGGCTATAATGTATGTAGCTAGTTCCTCCTGGTACCAACACCGGGTAGCTGAATAACGTAGGCGATTGAGCTAATCGGTTCATTCTTAATAGTACAAACAGCACAGCGACGTGGACAGAGTAAATAGAGCTGAAAAAGAAAATCGCGGTAGTTTGTCAGGCTCCTTTTAACGTGTCCGTGTCGTTGCGCTGTTTGTACTTTCAAAACCTGATAGCTGGTCGTTTTCCGTGCCGGGAACTTTTAAAACCTGATAGCTGATGTTTTCCGTGCCGGGATCAAATGGTTCTCCAGAGCCCTCTCACTCGATTTCAGTGAATCGTTAGTCTATGATCCAGCTTTCCTCTCTCCCAACTTCCGTCAATTAGCCTACAGAGGATCATCCTATCTCTACCATCGGCAATTTGTAGCAGTCAGTTATGAACCCGAATCGGCAGCAAGTATGTTGTCAACGACATGGGAAATGCTCACGGGTGGTCCGGGTGGTCCGTCTCTTCCTCGTTCGCCCCGGGGTCCCGCCGGTCCCTGGAGAGAGAACCGCCGTAGAGATCCTCGGTTTTTGAGGCGCCACTTACGGACTCAACGCCTCACTCACAATAGGTCCCGGTGGTCCGACTTTTCCGGGTGATCCCAGAGCCCCCTGGAACCGAAACAGGTATAAGTCGAGGGGAATCGTTTTGGTATCTGAAAATCATTTTGAGAGAGCCGTGCGCCTTCACGTATATCAAGGCGATAGCTATTTCTTACAAGTTACAACCTGCGGAGTAGGGCCAGTAAGGCCAGGGAACGTGGATGCTGGTCATTTTAGCTTAGAGTGTTTTGACGTCACTTGACACCATGACGTCACGTCAGACCGTGACGCCATGTGTCACCCTGACATGGCGTGACCTCATGAGGTCAAATGACGTCACACATTAAGAGCACATGCGCAGCTCACTCGCAACACATTCCGTGCGTCTCCAATTTTATCAAATATAAACATGATCGAGACATGCTTACATTTTCTTCATTTCATTTCATTTATTTCGCCCATAAAGGCCCGGTTAGGGCATTACATAAAAGGGGGGGGGGGGTGTATCGTACAATGCAATGGTGACACAGCACAGTAAATTAATGTACAATATTAAAAAGAACAGAGGTTATACATCCACTAATTTTAAATGGCTAGTAGATGATTATAACATTTTTCTGCACTAGTGATGGTAATGATGGAGGGCGGCATCTGGTTTCATTCAACGATGGCATGAGGAATGACTTTTTACTGTGATCTACAGCGTCGTTCGTAGATAGCCAGATTCTCCGCCTTCACCATCGACTAACACAGGTGAAACATTTTTTTTTATTGGGCAGTCTATTAGTGGTTAACCACCCTCTTACCTTTTCTCCTTGAAGGCCTTGCTCTCCTTTGGCTCCGTCCAGTCCAGGATAACCCTGCATGCACACAAGGCGCATGGTTCGATGAGTCTCCACTTTGATAACTGTGTAATTGTTCTGCGAAGATCTGAGACAGCCTCAGCAATATATCTCTTATTTCTATAGTTGAACACCTGCTCCGATCCCATCGGAACACATTGCATTGTTACACAATGCACCACGCAGTTAAAATAAAAAAAAATCGGTGCTTTTTTTTTTTTCTATAAACTGTATAAGTATGAGTACCTCTGTCTCAATCCATATTAGTATATTTAATGACACCATTTAAGTTGGGAAAGGAAACATAAAAAATGCGAAGACCACCTGTTTCTGCTCTCGGTCTCTTGCTTTGTACACAGCACGAGCACGCGGTATTGTTTTTTTTTGCATGTCAATGATAATGTTCAATGTTGAACAACCAATTTTGCCGCCTACGTGCGTGCTATATATTAGGCTATTAGCACATATCACTACACTAATCGTTTTGCTGACGGCTTGTTAGCAGCGGTAGAAACAACAAGACCGGCGATCGCGTGTTGCTAAGTGTCCCTTACAGGTACGTCCACTTTTACGGTCACTTCTGTTAGCTTCTGCTGTGAGAGGCTGTTTACAATTTATGCCTAATTTTTACACCTAAAACAGTATACCGTTTTTGTTTCACTCTTAGACTGCAACGAAGTAGTCCCTTGAAACGATACCTTTTATACATATAAGTCCCGGGAAGTTGGTTCATTAAAAAAATACAAATAAAAATTAAATGCAAAATTTTCAGACACGGAGAAAACACCCTTACTAAGTATCAATGATCATTTCGTGCGACAACGTGGAAACGTTGTCGTCTATGATAACATCGTTTCCGGTCTGTGTTCTCCTAAACCGCGATACTTTATTCCCTTTATCCAAGCGTGTGTACCCCTCAAGCTGTAATGGTGACTAGAGGGTGGAGGGGGCCTGGTGAATATGCAGCCATGCACTGTAAAAGGAAACACTATTGTGAAAATGAAACGAGAAGAAAGGACATTTGAGACAAAGTGCTTCCCACCGCCCTTTGCCATCTGTGCTTCGATACCTAGTGCCGCGGCAGCCTAGCGTCCGCATTTTATAACACGGAAAATAATTTAATTTCTATTAATCTAACAATCGTCGTCAATATAGACATGCCAGCTAAAATATTGTTTAAAAAGTTAGTCAGGGTTTTATTTATTAGTTCGCTAATTATCGCAATGCTTGTGCGCTGGTGTAACCCCATATTGTGCTATGTGTATAACTTAAATTTGGTCTGAAACAATCATCTTGCATAGTAGCATATGTGGAACCGCAGCTAACTGTCCGAGTGGTCGGAATTTGCTGGATTATACACGCACCCCGGCAGAAGAGGGCGCTGGCCATAATCCGACATATGAAAATCAGACTTGAGGCCTAACACATTAGGCGTGGGATCTAGCATTTTATGTTTTTATATTGGAATTATCGGACCCATAGCTGCCATGAGAGGACGCCCTTGCTTCAGTTGGACGGTGAGGTGGTCCCCGTCGTTGCTCCCGTGACACTTTTGCGCGTTGAGCCTACTGTATGCGACTTAAAAAAAAAATGCTTAAAGCAACAAATTTGAGCGGCCCACTAGCTATCAATGCGATGCAACTCTCCTTGGGAGATATTGATATTCATGAAATATCAGTAAAGAGATGGTAGAACAGAACAAGAAAAATAGAATGGGGGCCATACAGGTGCAGTTATTTGGTATTATATCCGATTCATCGATAATAAACCTATGTCGTGCATCACCTCCTCACATCCATGTGACATTGCTCAATCCCTGTGGCTTCGTAAGTTAATAAGGGACCGGCGGGAAATCTGAATTGTCCGGGTCTGAATGCTCCGGGTGATGCTTTTTTTGTGACTTATTCGTAACGCGTGCTTCCCGGCTAAAAGATGCTGCTGTTAGTATAGCCAAAATAAGTCGTGACCTCTGAGTTTCTCCAAATAGTGAGTGTGACTAGGACTTACCCTGTGACCTTTGGCGCCTGGCAACCCTGGCATCCCGGGTAGACCTCTGGGACCCTGGAGAACAAATACACCGGGACGGCCCGAAGTTCTATTACGTTAAAGAGCTCCAACGGGGAACTTTACACCATGATTACGAACTGGTGACTTCTTATGTGTGGTTCAGTCGCATGGAAATGTCATGCACCGACGTTTCTCATAAGTCGAGCAATAATCTATACTGTAAACGGCTTATTTTTCGTGGGCTCCATATTTCGCGATTTAGGTCAAAGCTGAAGTTTTGGAATAATTCGCGGGTTCTAATTTTCGCGACGCGGTGGGATCTCATTATAGATTCCAATGTGTTTACAATTTGCCGGAATTGTTCGCGGGACCTATTTTTCGCGAATTGTAGGCGATTCGCGAAATTCGCGAAAATTACGTCCTCGCGAAAATTAAGTTGTTTACAGTATTGAATAACTTAATAGCACCATTATCCGCATGCTCTTCAATTGTGAATTGAGTGCCTTCTTTAAGCTTGCAGATGCAAAGCATCAATGCGCATTTGACATTTGTGGAAATTAGCTCACACATCTGACTAGTTTATTCAATAAGGCACTTTCCTTCAAGGCGATAGCATTACATCGAATAACATTTCTTCCTGAGCCTGTAAAGTGTTCCTCCTTCACATAAAAGTATCATCCTTTACAGAACGCTAAAACAAATGATTTTGACTTCCCGTTGAAGCAGTAGCAATCAAATGAAATAAAGTTAGCGAGGGATTCTAGCAAATGACCATGATAAGAAGTCAGGGGTGTTGGAATGCTGCTTCGCAGTGCCATTTTTAGTTTCAACAGTGCAAAAAGGGCTGCAATATCGTAGTTTATGAATAACGCAGCACTATTGGATTCGAACCACTGTTCGCACACCCATACCAGAAGTTGAACCGGTGTTTTGTCAGCGCGCATGAGAAAAGTCAAGTACGGTGTCTTTTGGGTGCCAACTTACATTTTGACACTGTCATTCGCTAGTGTTCTTTGCTTGAGTGCAGTAATAGTAGGGCGTGCGAGTGCAGCTGCGAATCGAATAGTGCAGCGTCATCCCTAGCTCCCTAGCACTGTGAAACCCATAAATTACGAAGTGCTACTTGATTCGAATCGTTATTCGCATGCCTATGCCAAATATTAAACCAATGCTAGGTCACTGCTTGCGTAGAAATTAATGCACAGAGTCTCGAGCTTTTTTTGGTTTCAAGCTATCTTTTGAACTGTCCTTCGCTGATCTCCTTCCCTTGATTGTAGTAATTGGCTCTTTCGGTACTCTCAGGGTAAGTGACGGGCATGTATCTTTCAAATTAAGTCTTCTCTGCGGAAGATTGATAATCCTGTGGTTTATGAAGAAATAAAAACAAAGCAGTCGAGCTCACGGTGGGACCCGCAGAACCTTGTACTCCAGGCCGGCCGTCTTCACCGGCGTCTCCCTGCAAATACAAGCACGGAGACCACATCACGTAAGAGTCTTCTCTCCAGCTTGCCCAATATGCGTGTGCAGAAGGACACCAAAGATTTGTTGAAAATACACATATTTTAATAAAGTGTGCTTTCCTCACTTAGATCTTTTTTATATTTTAGTCCGTAAAATGACGTTTGGAATATATGCTATGCGAATCACGCCGATTTGGCGCACACAGCGTTATTGCGCTGCTCCTAATTCCCAAGAAAAAAACCTGACAGCTCTCTAGTTGTCACAATTTATTTGGAAGCTTTCGACTGCTTGTCACTCGCATTAAAATCAACACGCATAACTTACAGGCAGTGGGCAAGCATATTGACCAAGCAGAAGACGCCAGATAAGTTATCCTATCCGGAGAAGGTGATGTAAGAATTATCCTGAGAAAATTATACTGAATGCGTCATCAGCATTGCATAAGCTTTATAAGAAAGCATCTCAACTCCTTTAACGCGAGCGACGAGCGCAGCCTATCACGGTTTATACTGCAGCTTCGCCATTGAATATATTTTTAAAATTAAAAAAAAAAAAAACATGATACCGATAGGTTTATACTGAAAAACCCTTAGACGAGGGGACACAAAAAAGGGCAGACACAACAACGTCATTTCGAGACGGTGTTGTTTTTGTACCTTTTTTGTGTCCCATTGTCTCCTGGGCTTTTCAGTACGACCACTCACCAGCTTGCCTAGGCAATCACCTTTTTTGTCCCAGATACGTTACTGGACGTTAACTAGTAACAAGTACAAGAAGTTATCAAAATGAGCCAGCTTTTCTTAAATAGTGACTAAGCAGAAGACGAAGGGTGATGAGGTACCGGGTGATGAAATACCGTTTTTGCGCTTTGAAGCACTCTATTAGTATGTTGTGAGATCCAAAAGTGATTGTACAACGAAAAACTTTCAGCCTTTCCACTATGGTAAAGAAGGAAGACCAGCGAAGCTGTACTATGGTGGGAATGAAGTAGTGGCCGGCCGCAAGTCTGCAAGACAGAGTGGAAAGGCTCGAAAGGTTGCCGCCATCTATGAGCGACGGCGGCAACCAGACAACCGGCAAGCCGGTTTCTTGTTGCCGTTGTCGCTCATAGATGGGTGTAGCTGTCCAGAGTTCTGTGTCATCATTTGTTTGATGACGGACACGATCCTGGGTAAACTAGCCCTTAACAGCCCCGCTGTAAAAAAATAATTGGGTTGTGTTTATGTTTATACAGCCTTGAACTTGATCTGCCTCAACAGGCGACGAGTCTCCTAGCTGTAGATGAGAAATTTAGCCAGTGCAGTACAACCGCTAGCCTGGGGTCTTTAACGTGCACCACGCAGTAGTGGTACACGACCGCACGCCGGTACGATGCTCATCCAGATCGAAACGGGCAGGGGTGGGGATTGAGCCCAGGATCCCTGGGTTCTGCAGCGCGATCTTTCGCTCCACGTGCTCCGAGCTGGTGCGCGCTAGCCCACTCGGCCACCGATCCCCCACTGTACAACAAGTGTGCGTCATAACTGTGTCGTGAAGTAATATTGATTTTGCAACAACTTACGTCTTTGCCAGGTAGTCCAGGAAGTCCCCTTTCTCCTTGAGGACCGGGTGAACCCTAGAGAGTACGCCAGAAACAGTGACATAAGGACATTAGGAGGACCCTTCGGTATTTTCAGCAGCAACTTCACGTCACCACTAGCCCTTTCTTGAGTTCAGGGTTTCCTGTGCAGTCATGAATTCTTTAATTGAACTCTGTTCATTTACGCTTTGCACACGGTGGTGCATTTCTTCAGATCGTCTACGATTGGTTGTAATTTGCTGCTTTGAGCTTAAAAAGTATATAAAAACCGCCGAAGAGCGTGCCGGAGTAGTCTAGGTGAAAACTCGCCTGACCGATAGTTGAAATATATAGGCCCTCACCGCCGACACATATCTCTCAGAGATCTCAGTAAAACGTTTCAGCGAATCATTAGCATATTTAATGAGCCCAGATATTGTCACAGGCGTCGTGCTTGCAAATAAGAACATTTGCTGAACGACGTTGTAAATAAAAATATTAGAGCTGATCGACGTTTCTCCTCCTTCTTTTTTTGTAAATAGCTGCTGATTGGATAAAAAAAGAAAATGATGTCGCAACTAATTAGGCCTACAAACATGTCGCAATCATTCGTCATGAAAAGAAAACTTTGCGGAGAATGAAAAGCTTCACCTTTTATTGAATGGACGTGCAGCGACGTCGATTGTAATATTTTTGGTCGTTATTGACTGCGAGAGCTCCATGTAGTTTCTTATCAAAACGCCATTCTTAATTAATCTAAGTCCAACAGCACATCCGTTAAAACTAAACTGTGATTACATGTTTGTCAACTTTTCTACTGTGTGTGATTGCAGTCGATCCGATGCCGGGCAGAGTTTTCATTAGTGATTTCAGCCTTATGCATTGGTTGATATATGACCAGTTTTGGCTTGTTTTCACAGCTTCGATGGCTTTCTTTCTTTCCCGATAGATGTTTTTTATCCTGCGGAATATCCAACGATCTTTCCTGACAGTGCTTCAGCTTGCCATCCAGCTTCTTTATCTCCTGCTGCATATGCTGGAGAGTTTCCTGCATAACCTTCAATGCTGGATTGTGGTTCAACGACAGAGAATATCTTCAGCCTTTTCGCCCATGAAGTACAGAATATCATTTACGTGTTCTGGATTATATCATGGAAAGACAACTAGCCACACAGAAGAAGCGTTCGAATCTCCGCTTTCAATTAGGCTATTTATCTGGACTCGCGAAGTCGAATTCATCCTCAGGCCGGCATTGGAATGTGTTGGCGACTGCCATTGCTCACCGTTCCTGTTCAATCCTGGGTCCTTGAACTTGTAGTGTTTGGTTCAATATCGATTTGGACAATTTCGCGTAGCTTCTTATAAAGCTTATTGTTTAACTTCAATGATTTGTGTATTCTAAGAGTTCCACAGAAAGGTATTTTCCAAGTTCCATAAGTTTACTCTTTTTTTTTTTTTTTGTAAATACATATATCGCTGTCTTGTCTAATATACACAATATTTACTAAAGTAATGAACCTGCTGTTTATGAGAAAGTCTCGCAAGTCTACTTTTCTGCGGAGCACGATGGTAACCATAATAGCAATCGACACAACGCCAGAGACTTACGGAACAAAGATGACGTCCTCACGCGAAAATGCTGTTTTCGCAGATTGTATTTTCAAAGAAATGACCTTTTCGACCTCGTTATTTGCTACGTTTTGTATGAAAAACGCAATTGTGTCAATGTGTGCTTTACGGGTATTACGCGAGTGAAAAAAATACTCAAAATATTGACAACTACAAAATATCTTAATCTGAACACGCACTTAAAATAAAAAATAAAAAAAACGGTTATGTACCACACTGTGCCTTCTTGCCTAGTATTAAAAGAATCCGATGCGAATTTGTTCAGAATTGCATCAACATTAAAGAGAACTGCGTGGCTGATAACAGTTTTAAAAGCTTTCTCTTTTTTTTTTTCATTAACGCTTCTGGTTCCTATAACCCAAAATAGCTACACTAATATCGGCAAAGCGACTAATTCATAATCAACTGTGTTATTTCTATAGAAGGAAAGAATCACGACAATTTTATATGAACACGTGGGATTCCAGCCTTAGTGCTCATTGGTTGTAGAAATAAAATCTGGTTACGGATGGACATACGTATAGTGTCCATGGAATTCTAAGCCTGACAAAAAAGGCAAAAGGTTATTCAGCATTGAATAAAATGATAGGGGTAATTCAATCGATTCAATGTGATAACTCAATTAGCATCAGAAAAAAATGTGTGTGCGAGCGCTTCGAAAATAAGATAAATTATTTGTTCGTCGTGAAATATTCGTTCGTCTTTCTCGAGCCCCATTTGGACGCAGGTATTAGAAAGGAACGATAAAATAAATAAAAAAAAATGTGTGATATTCTGTACCTAAGCGGCAGAAATAATTAAAACAATTTTTTGGTAGTGTGTCAATGACTTCCAAAATAACTATCACATTGACATTTTAGTTTACGTAAAAAAACACTACAACCGTAATCAAAATGTTTAGAATATATGTTTTATTGCAAAATGTATTTAACGAGTTTTGTTTGCATACTTTCAGTTTAAGAGTTTATTATGCCATACAGCTTTCAACACATAAAAGCTTCTTGTTCGAGACCAAGGAAGTTACTGTCTTCCACGACAGGTGCGTCAATAAATTGCTAATCTGTGATTATGCAAACTCCGAGACCGATCAGACGCACTCAAGAACACATCTCTGTGTATTCATGTAGCTAGCTTATCAACTACATCCTTTTTAAATCAATAATTTCAACAACTGGAGTCATATAACATCATGCTTTATGGGTAAACAAACACAACATGTAGTTCTTTGACCATCTAAAGACGTCTGTAGTTGTTTACACTTCAAAACGCATCAAATAATGCTTTTTATAAATTGCAGCACATGCTTTATCGATTATATTTTAAGCCTTCTCAGCATCGTAATGATTTTTTGTTTTGTTAGCGCTGCGTATGCACGTGTTTAAAGATAAGCTTTATGCAAAGATTGAAGTTATCAGACGGCATTCTGCTAAGAGCTTTTTATCCACTAAGAAATTTTACGCACAGGGTTCCTTTCTTGAATTTCATTTCTACAAGGTCTTGCAGACTTCGCGTTTTGTTTGAATAAGCCAGTAATGCATTTAAGGTGTCTTATGCACAGGTAGGATGAGTAAAGATAAAAACGTCTCCCCACTATAGGGCATTATTAAAGGGCTTATACTATTGAAGTGTGACTGCCACTTGCGTTTTGAAACGTGGTAATGTTTTTAGTCACATTATTGTGACTAAGAGAGACATACTTTTGAACATGTTCAAAGTAAGAATATTGCTTTTGACGTGCCTGTACCTTCGTTAAAACACCCTAATATAAATATCTAAAAGCTTGGGTCGTCTGACAGTAAAGTAAGTGGACTGTGGCTTTGAAACTTGCGCACTTACCGGCGGTCCAACTTCTCCGCTTTCCCCTCTCAGGCCCTGGAAACCTTGGGGCCCCTGTTAGAGGTTTACATGAAAAGGTTGATGTTCCCGCGTTATAAAAAACGTTGCTCGTCACAATATGCTAAAATAAAAACTACAATTATCTTTTTGCTGCCTTTTGACACATATAATAATAGAAACCACATTACCGTGCGAGTTAAATAAATCAAACCCCCTTTAAATAAATTGCAAAACTTGGTTTCGTGTCCCACGACACTGTATGTAACGAAGAATGTACAATATGCCGTAACTCGTGAAAATGACTCGTGAAAATGATAAAAAAAAAATGCTTCACTTACAAGTTGTGAAAACAAACGACACAAACGACGTTTTTTACAGACTGGCACTGGCAAAGTGAAAAATGTTGCTGTAGGTCATTGAGGCCGTTTTAGAGACACAATTAAGAAAACGAGAGAAAAGTGAGTACTTTGTTTTCTCTCGCTTCTCTGGTACGTAAAAATTAATTTCCCTATATTCCACAACTTGTTTTTAGTCATGATATAAAAAATGTTTAACCCCAAGTTGGTTTGTAGAATTACCGTACTTTTATTTTAACTTCTCTTTTTTTTCAACATATCGAAAATAAAATCCACCATTTAGCTGCATCTACGTGGTAATGTAATCCCGTAGCATGCGAATTTTTTTTTTCTTATTTTTGCAATTGATTTAAGGTGGGTTCAGTACATTTCACTTACCCCCAACCAATACTGCTTGCGGCAAAATGTTTATTTGTGTTGGTACAAACAAGATGAAAGCACTGATCTGCGAACCTTGAGCTAGCTAAATTGTTTGTTTGACCGCAATATGTTTTCTTTGTGACGATAAGAATTTATGTAAAATATTTGTGAGAGCGAGTTAAGTAGGTGTTCCCAACGTGCATGCAAAACAATCCCTTGAATCGGGCACAACAGACTGACAAACACCCGCGTGAACAAATTGTTTTTCAAAATCTTATTGTGAACACTTTAGAAACTCATTCTTGTGACTCATTTGCGGCTATGTTCACATAAACAGAACATTCTTAGCTTCACCCGTTCAAGCATTTTAAATGACGTGTATTATAAATGCTCAGTTTTTTACAACATACCCCTTTAAAGATTAGTTAGATTTGACACATACCAATTGCGGTAATGAAGATATGGCATTGGCGGAAATTGTTCCTCTCAATAAAATGAATAGGTGAGCTAGTTGGAACATGGTTAACTTGTAGAGCGCCTAAAAAATGAGGACACGGGAAGAAGAGACAGGACCAAGCACTAACTTACAACTGAAAGTTTATTGAAGCACACTTACTATTTGTACATAAATTCGGGCTCCCGACACAAAAAAAGGCAAACTCTTTCTCAGTTAGGTGCACTGACGGCAGACTTGTACGTAACGCGTTACAAGTAATGGATTACTTTTAATTGATTACATTTTACTGAAATTTTGTAACGCTTCAATTACTCCTTTAAGGAGTAACGATCCTCGTAATTGAATTACTTTTTTGTTGTAATCGATTGCAAAATTACCCATTACAGGTGTTCTGAATTTTTAATTTTTTTTTTGTCTGGGGGGGGGGGGGGGGGTTGATGTCCTGGGGCCATTCAGCTCTCAGCAACAGTAATTGTTTATTTCATTTTCCAAACCACTAAGCAGGGCGCCTCGTGGATTAGTAGGCCACTTCACTATGCTTCGTTTCCTGGGTACATTGTTTGGGGGGGTTAACCGGACACTACGTTCGGGTATGACCTTATGCAGCATCTTGTGAGTAATGCATTTAAGCAGCACTCTTTTTCTTTATTTATTTGTTTTCACGAGAGGGATTGGGTGTGTTGGCGTCACTCACTCAGCTTTAAACAAAAACAATCAAGGTTTTCTTTTTTTCGGAACAACTGAGCGCGAAATTTTAAGGATACGCTACCGTAATAAAAAAAGTTGAATGAAAAGTAACGTGGGAAGTAATCGATTACTTTAGAGTTCTTTTTCTATTACTTTTTTGAGGCAGTAATTGTAAATGTAATCGGTTACTTTTTACAGTGAAGTAATTGTAATTGTAATCGGTCACTTTTTTTCAGTAACGTGTACAAGTCTGACTGACGGTGCACTTACGCAGGTGTCATCGGCCTTGACTCTTACGTCAAGATTAGGCGCACACGGACACCTATCACAGTGAATTGCTAGATTACCCGATGTAACAAAAACAGTTGGAAAACTCAAACACAAACTTGGATTGAGCGCGTTGGTAATAGATTCAAAAATATACGAAAGAGTAAACAAAGAGGATGTTTGTCCTGTTCGTCCTCTTTGTTTACTCTTTCGTATATTTTTCAAACACAAAACTGAGAGAGAATTGTTTGAGGCCTACGGCATAAGAGTTAAGGCCGATGACACCTGCGTAAGTGCGCCGTCAGTGCACTTAACTGAGAAAGAGTTTGCCTTTTTGTGTCGGGAGCCCAAGTTTGTGTACAAATATTAAGTGTGTTTTAATAAACGTTCAGTTGTAAGTTATCGCTTGGTCCTGTCTCTTCTTCTTCTTGTCTTCTTGTTTTAGGCGCTTTACAAGTTAAACATGCCCCTGTACACTTCACATTTCAGTTGCAGAAAATGTTTTGTTCTTTTCAGGATTGATTCTAGGTCTGATGAATTAAGGACATGCATAAGAGCGCTGAGCGAACTGCGTGGACGCAGTGTTTGGACGTGGGTCCCATCAGTTCACCTATACTGGGGGAACTGATACTCCTACCAATTTTCTTTTCTCATAGGGTGACTATTTTGGCCTTCCTTTTTGAAAATAACTAGAGGGGGTACATCCAAGTCTGCGACATTACTGTTTTACTGTTTGAAGACGGGAAAATAGCTGCTCCCTTACTCTGGTGCACCAAGAATTTAAAGTAACCACTTTGTTATTTTGACGTCCCTCGTCAAAATAACATTAATAAAGAACACGGTATGTTGACGGGTATTTTAACCACGACTCGTCAATAGTGACACCGCCGGCCTTTCGAAGTGGCGTGCTCCAAAATACCGACTTATGGCAGACACAGCTATAACTTCACTTTGGTACTGAAGTCTCCGGAGTTAAGAATTAAGATCTAAGTAAATTACCAATATATTGTAATGGCACACATATATCGCAACTGTCATCGCCATGGTCTAGTTCTGTTGTTCTTTGAGTGGGTAGACGAAGTGTAGCTTATACTTAGTCCTATCAGGTTGTGCTTCCATGCTTCTTCTTTTTTCATAATACGTATTACAATAAAACTGTGAAGTTATGTAGCATGCCTTAATAACCTACAGGTGTTTAACTTAAATGAACGTACTCAACGAGTCAAATAATTTACTGGCGCGTTTGTGGCAGGATTATCACACCTAACCGCAATAGACAATATAAAATTGAGGGATCTGTCTGCGGAAGCTGAGGAAACGCATAATAAAGCAGCGTAATTGCCTGTTTGGTGTTCGCGCTGGATACGTGGCGCGTCTGCCAAAAGTTCCTGTTTCACTCTTCCTAGAAGTTTCTTTTCGGGCGTATGCAGTATTGATTGGCGGATTTTGCTGGGTTCTGAGAAACTCTTTTAGGCTAATCGGGTTAAATTGAGCTGAGCGCATATTTAAACATTGGGGATATGCGAGCTGTTCGGGTCCCTTTTATCCCCTCTGACACGCAATATAATTTTTCCCAAACAATGCCATTGCAGTCGAAAAAAACAACAACAAGAATTCACATTGACTTTACAGATACCAAAATAACAATAAATATTTACATTTTTACATTGATGTCAAAATGACGAAATAATTACTTTAGCAGAAGACACGAAAAACAAGCTACTTTAACAGATAATATTAAAAGAACAATACATATATACTTTAAAGGCGGACACGCAAATAACAGAAAAAAACTATCTTCATGTTTTTTTTAAAGTAATGTCATGAACCTGAATATTGAGCCTCGAGTATGTCTGACAACGGCTGTCCAAAGGAGTATCTTGACCGGCTAGCCCGACCAGTTGTTTTTGCGTACGCATTAGATTATGCTCTCAATAAATTATTTGTGATTTAATGTCGTTCATTCTATCTCTGTTTCATTTGTGACCGATGTCTCTTTTTATTACTAGCTAGCTGCTATCCTGACGTTGCCATTAGTGTGAATCATGTTTCAGGCAAACAGTTCATAAAGTAATCAAGGGGACCAGACGTAAATTTGAAAACGGTTCTTCGAAAATATCGAAACTGTCTACCTGCGCGCAAAGATATATCGATGACTAGAAAACAAAAAAGAAGAAAATTATTGGTAGCTAATACAAAATATTTAAGGGGATTTTCACTTTAAATTCTTAATTAAGCTACCTGTAGTATGACATCATTCAATTTGCTGCGAAAAATATATTCAGTATTTGTCGATATTGCACTCGAATGGCTACGAGATAATTAAACAATCCTTAATAAATTCCATTTTGTTTTATTAATTTCAAAATACTTAGGTCTTACGAGGGGTCCTGGTGGTCCTGGCGAGCCTCGTGGTCCGATGGGGCCCTGTGGGCAAAAAACAAGCAAACGGGACACTTTGTGAGGGGTTTTGATTGCTCGGGACACTTTGTGAGGGGTTTTGATTGCTCAGGACACTTTGTGAGGGGTTTTGATTGCTAGCTACCGCTCAGTGTGCGTATCAAACGGTCCGTACGATGTTCGCTCGAGGGTGCCCTCAGCTTGAACCCCGAAAAAGTATACTCCCTTAAAATTCATAATTGCACACATGCCATTACCTAATTTTTTTTTAAATTTAAAAACAAAAATTGCATAATTAGCACAAACACATAAGCGTTATGACGGCATGCGGAGACTAGTGCATCAGTACACTCTAAGAAATGCCTGGGCGTCCACTTACCCGCAAAACACTCAAGAGCCAATCCCTGCGATCTAGGAAATCAGCTCAGCGCATTATAAGGCGGAACATCCGTTTAAACCTAAAAATGAAGTCAGCGCTGTGGCATTAGCAATGCGAAACGTCATGCTTCCATTGCGTAATGCCACAGCGCAGACTTAATTTTAGGGTCTAAACAGATGTTCCGCCTCATCATTCGCTGAGCTGATTTCCTAGATCGCAGAGATTGGCTCTTTGAGTGTTTTGCGGGTAAGTGGACGACCAGGCATTTCTTAGAGTGTAGTGCAAGTGCATCACCGCCGGTGGGGGCTATATATTGAAAAGTTATGTGCTCCTGGGAAAAAGGAGATTCCAATTTTTTAATTCGAATGTAGCATCTTTCAAATCCATCACCAAATGAACGAGTTACAGCTAGGAGGAGACACTTATTGATAACCTCTGTATTTTGTTTATTCGACCGTAATTAAAGCTTGAATCTAGTTACATTTGCGTTGTAAAACGGCAAGCTTTGTTTCGGAGTAAAATACATTTTACTCTACATCACGCACGAATTCGCTAACATCTAAGCTTGCCTGTTACTTAAAGCATTAATATTAGGCAAATAACAAGATCGTACCAAAATGTTGACCAGAATTGCACCTATGCAAAAAAGCAATCACAAAAAAAAAAAAAACTGACAAGATTAACGTTTTATTGGCGGTCAGACGAGCATAATATACTATATTTACTGTTCGTATATTTTAACAAGTCACAGTCACGCCCTGCTACTAATTAAAAATGAAGATTTTGAGAAGATCGCTTTCAAATTTACTTGATTTGTACACTCGTTAATTCAAATGTATATAACGAATTTTATTTAAAATATATTGTAATGTATTTGTGATCAATAAAGATAACAAAGTTTTATTTTTCCTGTGGTACGTAAAGGTAATAAAATACTCTAAGGAGATCACACATAAAAGCTGTCTCAACATTGGCAAAAAGCATTAAAGGGGCACAGTTCGAAATTTTTATTATCCTAAAATGATTTTTTTTTACAATTAATCAAGCATAACTTTATTTTTAGATTATAAAAAAAATAACAGTCCTGGTTAAGTATTAGAGAAGTAACAAGCTATTGAGTGGTCAAACATGCGATTCCCGACAGATGACAAAAACACACCTTTCCCTTTAATAATTTTCGGCAAAGTTTTGCAAGTTTATTACGTGTGATCTACTTAAAATATTGTAATGACGCTAACATCAACAGTAAGCTCAAACCTAGTTATTTTTCTTAAAATACAACTTTAATATGATATGTTTAACAAATACCTTGCATACGTACATTTGAATAAACGAATGTTTCGAAGATCCCGAAAATTTTAAACAGCTTTTTTTTAAAGCCGCATGTATTCTTGCTTTGTTTTCTATTAGTAGCAAGGTATGATAGTAGTCTATAAAAGTAAAAGAAGAATATAGTATTATTTTTATATGTCCGTCATTGAGATTGAATCTCGTCAGTCCGTTGTGACTGCGCCTTCGCATAGGTGCTATTCTGGTCAACACCGCGGTATGCCGTAGTTAATGACCTAATGTTAATACTTCAAGGAGCATGTAAGCTTAAAAATAAGTGATAAGTATGTAATGCGGAGTGAAGGGCGTTTTACTCCACAAAACAAGGCTTGCTGTTTTACAACGCACATCTGACAAGATTCAAGCTTTAACGGCGGTGATGTCGTCACGAATGACAAATGACAAGGCGACAAATAACTGGAGAAACTAAACGTTTAATGGGACAAACTTGTGCCAAAAACAAAATAGAAGAAGGTTAGCGTCGCAGGTGTCGATGTCGGCGAAACACCAGGATCGAGCGCTGTGGCGAAACTCACTCCGGCTCGCCACGCGGAGCCCCTTTTGTACACGCGTGGGCTTCTGGAACATTCGGCGTATATGTTCGGTGCGTAGAACATTCTAACCTCGAATCAGCAAGACGGTTCTCGAATTTACTAAAACGAAGCATTTACAAAAGTAACAAAAAGGCGCCTCCGCTCCCAGGCACCGAACCCCGAGCCCTTTGAGTAGGAAGCAAGAACAATAACCATTTAGCTTTTTTTTTTTTTTTTTGACGATAATCATTTGGTTTGCGCGCGGTTGGTCGGAGACGCGCGTGGCAATATAAACAAAATACAATATTTTATAATTATATTTTCTAATAACTCACTAATATACCTTGCTACCAGTAAAAAGAAAAGCAAATAAAAGTGGGTTTTTTGAGAAAATCGATTTCGAAATTACTAGATTTTCGAAACATTCGTTCATTAATATGTAATGGATTTTATTTTTAAGTTATATGTTGAACTCATATTCATTGTAAAGATTTCGATGTGAGTTTTTGGAGATGCAATTAAAACATATCTTAAATACGTCACACGCAAAAATCCAAAGCAGCACGATTCAACATAAAAAACTAAAAAATAAGAAAAAATAACTTTTAAAATGATTGGGCATAATCAAACCTATTTCTAGAGTGTCACAAGAAAGTCCTAGAGTTTGAAAATGGCATAATAGCGAGGGGTCAAACATGTGACCCACTGCAGGTGTGAGGTACGTCAGTCTTCGCCTTAGCCGCTTCAATGGTCAATACTTTTAAAACAAAACAAATCCCCAAAGGTTGCGGTTTGCGCTCTGCTTCATTTTAAGAATGACCCAAAACATAATTTTTTAGGCTAAAATTAGAAACTTGACCCCAAAACCGTGCCTGACTTGAAAGTAAAACACCCACATTGTTTTTCTTTGCCCAAGCTCCGGTTCGTGCACTAGCATAAAGTAGGTTGAGTGGCCGAAGGCGCGGGCAGTGCGTCAGGGCCGCATAGCACTAACATCCGTCGATCGACGTGTGCATTTGAAGAGCTTTGCCCAATTCGAGGCGTGTTCAATGGCTTTCTCACCACAGAAGCCTGCATGAACTGGAAGGCGTCGGGGGCGGGACCCTTGTCTCCCGTGAGTCCCCCTTGCTGAAGCGAGAGCTGGTGGAACCACTGGGACAGCTGAAGAGGAACCAGCGTTTACACACATACATGCTCGTTCCCTACAAGACATTGCATCCGGTGCAAAATGCAATACAAGGGCCCTGTAATACAACACAATTGCACCTGTAAAACCATTGGCGGCCCAGCCGCTAAAACTCAGACACGCGCTGCTTCGGCCGAAAGAGAGAGAGAGAAGGAGCTGTAATGTCTCAAAATTCCGGCCTATACGAGCGCGAAACTTCAAAGAAACAAAAGTCATGTCTCAGAATACTTGGTCTCTGCTGCACGTCGAGTAGGTTTTCATTTTCGTCAGCAAAGATTTTGGGAAATATTTTGCGCCGTAATTGTTAATTTAAGTTGTTTCACACAGTGCATGTGTCTGTGTGTTGCGAAAGATGAAAGCAAAACGGCTTAGACAAGGAATGAATATTTTAAACGCGTAAAATATCTTGGTCTAAAGGCATCAGTAGCCTAACAGACACAACGTTGTAATCGTTGAGTATTTTTAGATTATTTAACATTTCGAAGCAATATAATTAAAACGAGCAAAATAATTGAAGAAAGGAAGCATTGTTTTTCTCCTCAGACGGCGTGTGCCAATATGAGTTCACGCAAACCTACAACTTAATGACTTCCCTATAGCAAGACAACACGACTGATTTGTCCGAGGCCTGGAAATATGCACCGTCGGCTGCCACACTTGCGCATAATGTTCCGTTCCCGCTGTGAACGTCTTACCACCAGATAAAACCTCCTCAGTATTGAAGCAGAAATTCGAAGACGTGGAGCGGGGTACACCGACAAGAAACATGAACAACAACACTCTATCTTGCTTTTTGCTACGACCGCGGTCCCACGATTTTTATTGGCTCTCAATTTGTTAAATAGTTCAGAGACTGAAACCTGAACCCGGAGCTACAGTTCTAGCCTGCACCAGCGCGTCTTTGAAGCCTGTCAGGTGCGGTAACTAAGCATGGCTGGCTGTTGGTGCCCGCATTGTTCTCGACAGTACTTACGTCGGCGGGGGGACCTGGAAGCCCCGGAGTCCCTGGGATACCGTGGCCGCCGGGTTCTCCTGGAACACCCTGAGCAGGGGAAAACAAGGCTCTCGTCATTCCCTCCCCACGGAAATCCCTTTCGGAGAGATGAAAAGAGCGGCTCCCTCACGCGATCGCCCGGCCTTCCAGGAGTGCCATGGTCGCCAGGAGAACCCTGTAACGAGGTGAGCAACGCGTAAGGAAACCACGCAGCGAGACCTCCTAATTAAATAAAACAGGCAAGGAGTCAAAATGTACAATAACATTAGATGGGCAATTCTCCCAGACTTTCTCTCGCTTGACTAATAATCTGTAATTTTGTTTTCTTTATTAAAGCGTTTTGTTTGAATGCAAGTAGTTCCTAATACATTTTTACGAGGGGCGTTCATAAAGTTCGTATTATCGGCCCAAAAAATTAAAAAAAAAAAACGGAACAAAACAGGCATCAACATGAGCGCGCGTCCCTCTAGTTTCCGCACAGTGTAAACATCGCATGCTATAGTAGCTCTGAACGCCACTAGGGAGTCGAAAGAAAAATGCCACCGCCCGTCGGTGCCAAGCACATGCAGTGATCCGTTTTTTTCATTTGAAGAGAAGCAATGCCAAGGATATTCATTCCAATCTGGGAGCGTTGTTCGGGGACAACGCCCAAGTTTATGACACTTTGGTTAAATGGCGCAGACGCTTCCAGTGTGGCCAGATAAGAGGAAAGCATTTCAAGGACGGCGACCAAGTGATTGCTGAAGTGGAGCGATTCCTGAACACTCAAAACGAGGAGTTCTGTAACAACGGCTTCCGGCATGTGGTGCATCGCTGGAAAAAGTGGGTAACTTTTGGTGGCGAACAAGTAGAGAAAGTCTGAACTCCTACTCGACTTTGATTGCTGAATCTCTATTCCTTCATGACAATAATACGAACTTTATGAACGCCCCTCTTATATTAGATCAAGTAATACATAAATTCATGAAGAATTCCGAACGGAACGGAATCCCGCAGTTTTAACGCGATAGCGTTTAGGAGCTCGTGTCACAAGAAATCTGGTGTCGGCGTCGGCGTCGGTGGGACCAAAAAATCCCGTAATGCAACGCGCGCAGCCCCGTGTGACGTCACACGCGGCTGTGAAGTCATGACCCTACCAGCCCGCTAAATTTTACTCTAAATTTAGCGTAAAATTGTCCCGAAAAATTTTGCGAAACGTTTTCCCGCCAAGTTTAGCGGAAAACTTTTCCGGCAAATTTTGCGTGAAAGTTTAATTAAACACACGTGACGTCATGTCACGTCACGTGACCCGTGCCGATACCTATTAGACCTCACACACACGCTTGCACGGCGTGGGAACGAGCGCGGGTTTAATTAGAAGGATTTGCGAACGCGGCCCGGTAACGCTATCGCGTTCCACTCTTAAAGGCGAAGCTTAAGCGACTCCAAGTTTTTGTTCTCTTGGATAAATATGGTCCGACAGTGACAGGTATGTATTTCTTTTTTTTAAAGGAAGAAATGGGTATAAGGACAAAACCATTTTTTCCTTCTCCGTTTAAGGGTAACTAAGCGTATCACTTCTCAAGATATCGAGCATGAGAACACTGAAGCGAAGAACGCCTCAGACTTCACGAGTGCGTGCTTTAGTGAAACCCACATTTCAATCGTAATTTAAGCTGCAAAAAAAAAAGAAAAACGTTCATTATCTCTTACATAGCGTCGCCCTAAACTTTGTCATTTCCGATCGATCATCCACGCGGCCGTTAGAGCGATTGTAATGTATATTTGCTAACATATTGAAGTACTTGAATGCCAGAAACATATGAGTGATGATGTGAAAGACATAAAGGCCAAACAAGTGGAACTTCAGGCAAGCGTTCATGGAATCAACAAAAGAATCGAAAAAATAGAAGGCAAATCGGGAAAGGTACTAAGAAACAATGAAGCAATTGGCAAATTAAGGACTATGGTAAAGTAATTACAAGGTACTGTAAAAATGTAGCAAGAAACACTCGTGAATCTGAAAGATAGGTCCAGGAAAAGTCACTTGATTGTTTTTGGCATTCCCGATCCCGAATAAAAAAAATAGCGACGATGTTTCAACCAAGGTACTTTCTCGGCTCTTTCTTTCTTTCTTTCTTTCTTTTCATTATTATTCCTTTGTTATTCTTTTTTAAATACACAATCGTTGCTTGGACCCATAGCCGTGGAGGCTAGTCGCGGGTCCAACATTAGAAATAACCTTTACAATGCGGCAGGCAAACAAAACAAATGAAAGCACACATCAAAGTATACACAAAACAAGATATAAACTAATTGAAAAATATAGACAGGACATATGATATAGAACTTATTCATTGGCTTGCAAATTAATTAGATACTTCTTTAAGGATGGCAAAATATTGGGTTTACATTTGATGTCTGTAGGGATATCTTTCCATACTAAGGCCCCGTTGAATTCAATAAGTCTTTCTCCATTAACATTTCTGCAAGGTGGCAAATAAAGATTATTTGTTGCAGCCCTCGTATTCCGTAATCATAATTTAAATAGATGTAATGAAAGTGGGTCGTTAGTTTTTATTATTTTAAAGACTGTTCAGCTATTTTTAATTTGTATAGGAAGTGTAGTACCAGCACGCCGACTGATCGAAGTAGAGGAGTACTTGGTTCAGTATATCAAGAATAAGTACAGAGTCTCAGAGCCCTTCTCTGTAATCGACTGAGTGGCTCTAAATACGTGCTATATGATCCGCCCCTAGATTCTATACAGTAGTTCAAGTGACTATGTACAAATACAAAGTGTAGTATGCGCAGTATAGGACGAATTAAAAGAACTCCCGAGCCTTTAGTAGTGTGTAGCAACCGTGTGCAAGTTTCGTACCTATGTTTTTAATTTGATTATTTCAGTGCATATCGGTTTCAAACAAGACGCCTAAATATTTGTAACATGAAACATGCAGCAACTTCACGTTATCTAAGTATAAAGCTAGTTCTTCAGAATTCGTTTGCTTTCTCCTAGAGTGAAACACTAGTGTACTTAGTTTTTTGAATGTTAAGTGTGAGTTGGTTACTAGTGAACCACGTTAAGACCCTAATAAGTCCTTCATTTATTTTACCTTGTAGTTCACTTATTGTGTCCCCTACAAATATTAATGCCGTATCATCAGCATATATGAGTGCTTCAGAGTGACATAATACAGAAGGAAAATCATTGACGTAAAGAGAAAAAAGAATGGGCCCCAAAACAGAGCTTTGTGGTACCCCAGTACGATACGATACGATACGATACGATACGAGTTTATTTTTCACCACAGATACATGTGGTGAATGGGAGGCCGGAGAAAAAAGCTGCAGAAATGCAGCTTGACTAAGCTCCGGTCCCCCCATTCAGCAGCTACGGCAGAGCACAGGGAGATCTATTTACAAAGTGTGTGAATATGACATATAATGGACAACATGCAAGGCTAAATGAACAGTTCAAGGATAGTACTTTTGGACAAATGTACAACATCAATATTTCTATCAAAGTAGCTATTCAATAGAACAGGCAAAGTGTAACTTATTCTTTGTTTACCATAATTGGTCCTACACTTCGGAATCTGCCAAGGCTGGTGATGTCTACGTGAATAAAAGTCCAATTTTTCCTTTAAATCCGATAGTTTAAGAACAATATCTGAGCGCCCAAATGCCGCATATTTATACGCGATGGTTAATCGATAATCATAGACCTGTTGTATATTCAGAATTTTGTATGATTTAAACAAGGACTGTGTTGGATGTATGTAGGGGACATTTGCAATTATTCTAATCACCTTTTTCTGCAGTAAATGTAGTAGGTTTAAATTCGAGAAAGATGTGTTTCCCCAGACTAGATTACAATAACACAGATGAGAATAAAATAATGAATTATATAGGACCCTCTTTACACTTGTTGGAAGAATATGTCTGTGTTTATTAATAATTACCACGATTTTTCCCAGTTTAGCGCAGAGATATTTAACATGATTAGTCCAAAGCATGTTTTCCGAGAAAACAATTCCAAGCGTTTTAATACTGCTTACAAATTCAATATTTAAAGAACCAAAATTAAGAGGATCGTAAACTTCATTACTCGGACCCCGTGGACGGAACATCACGGCTTTTGTTTTGGATACATTGATATGCAAACAGTTTAATTCTGCCCAAGTTTTTAACTTTAAAAGAAACGCATTAGCTTTATCCCTCAGACCCGCTTCGCATATGTCTAAAAAAAAATACTTGCATCATCCGCATAGATTATATATTTACATCCTGAGTCAATGTTCACTATATCGTTAACATACAATAAAAATAGAAGTGGTCCCAGAATACTGCCTTGCGGTACTCCTGATGAAATGTTTAAAAGGGTTGAGCGTTGGTCATTGATTAGAACAAACTGAGAGCGATATTCTAGATATGATTTAATTAAGGCAAGTGGAAGATCACGAATACCATATGCAAACAATTTTTCTAGTAAAATCGAGTGGTTAATACAGTCAAAAGCTTTGCTAAAGTCTAAAAATATTCCAAGCGTTAATTTTTTTTCCTCGAAGTTTCTGAGTATTTCCTCTTTTTGAACTAATAACGCTGTTTCTGTTTATCGTTTTTTCCGGAAGCCAAATTGACATTCTGTTATAAGGGAGTGTTTATCACAAAAATTTACAATTCGAGAGTGAATTATTTTTTCTAACCCCTTTGAAAACACTGGTAAAATAGATATAGGTCGGTAATTTCCTAATTCATTTTTGTTTCCGCCTTTAAACAAAGCTAAAACTTTCGCAATTTGCATCTTTTTGGGGAATGTACCGGATGACATGGCAAAATTGTAGATAAACGTTAGGCATGGGGCGATAAAATCGATCACATATTTTACAGGTAGAATTTGTAAATCATCCGCATCACGACTGCGACTTTTGCTAATACACATGACAGAGGAATAGACCTCAGCTTCGTCTGTAGGGGGAACAAATAGTGATTGTGATGTTGATAAAACACTTTTTGACGCATTAGAGTTGTAAGTGCTACTACCTATGTTCACGAAGAAATTATTAAATTCGTTGGCGAGGTGCTGGCCACTTAAGACTTGTCCGTTCAGTTCTAGGCTTTCAAGCTTATTTGAGCTGTATGACGTATTAAAAACACTCTTCAAACGTTTCCACAACAGATCGGCTTTTCTCAGGCACTCAGCATCGAATAAGCTAAAGTAATACATCTTTTTTGCTCTTCTAATATCTGTGGTTAATTTATTTCTGTACTTTCTAAACTCTTCTAATACAGTTTTATCTCGAGTTGTCAGAAATAATTGATAAAGCTGGTATTTCTTGCGTGTTTTTTTTTTTAAGTGTTCAATAATATGGTGTGATTAACTGTATCGAAAGCCTTACTTATATCAAAATAAACAACTACAGCAATTTTATTGTCATGAAGAGCCTTATTAAGAAGCTGGGTTAACACAAGTACAGCGGAAGAGGTAGACCTTTTCGGCCTAAATCCGTGCTGACTAGGGCAGAGAATATTGTACTTACTTATAATTTCCTGAACGTGTTTACAAATTATTGTTTTTTTATAAATTGTATTAATTACACTTAATACTGATATTGGTCGATAACTAGACGGCTCCGAAGTATCTCCGTCTTTAAAATGGGCGCAAACTTTGCTATCTTGAGCTCATCAGGATATATTGCGCTTTCCAATGAATGATTAAGCAAGCGTAGAAAATGAACGCCTAAAATGTCTATATTATCTTTTAATAATTTTACTGGAACGGTATCAAGCCCGGCCGATTTGTTTACTTTAAGACTTCTAATCGTTGACATAATTTCAGCCATCTGAAGTTTCTGTATGACAAAGGTATTAACAACCGAAGTCATTAAACTCGTGGAAACTATCACATGTGGCAACTGTGCTGCTAGGAGAGGACCTATGTTTGTGAAGTAGTCATTAAAATTGTCTACCATTTCCTGGTTGGCTAGTTGGGGTTGCACATGTCGATTTGAGCGAAGGCCGATTGCGTGATTAACTATATCCCAAATCTTTTGTGCATTCCCGTCGGCTTGTTCGATAAGAGGGCTAATATTCCCGTTTCCTTTTCCGCATAAGAGAAACAGATACGTTTCTTAATCCCTTAAATTGTCCTAAATAATTATTGTTTCTTTTGCTTTGTTTCCATTTGCGATACAAGCTGTCTTTCTCTTTCAGTACGCTTCAAATTTTACTCGTCGTTCAAGGGCAGACCGGCTCTTCATATCTGTTGTTTGCCTTACTTTCAGCGCTCTGCATTGCTGAGCTTTTAAGAGTATGAACAAAGTTTTGATATTGATTGTTGATGTCATGACTATAGAAAGCATAAAAATTTGTTTGTTCTAATATACTTCGCAGTAGGACATAGTTTACCTTGGTGCGTATTTTAGGAGAAAGATTCGCATTTACAGACGACTGGTTTTGCAAGAGAACAAAAATAGGCAGATGGTTCGCTGTTGGATCAAAATAAACTCCGGCACACACACCGCTATTGATGTTACAAAGCGCGTGATCAATCAACGCACTCGAAGTACTGGTAATGCGAGTGGGTTCACTATAATATTTTGTAAGCTGAAGGATTCAAAAAGTTGAGTATAATCATTGAGTGTATTCCATGCCAAGTCAATATTAAAATCTCCAAGGATTACGATGCGGCCGGTATGCTTATGAGATATTTGTACAAGAACCGATTATAATTTGTCTAAGAAAGATGTCATTGCGGTGCTTGGAGGACGGCTTCACTAATCCAATTGTTAGACTACAAGGAAGTTTAATAAAAAGTGCTTCAATATGTACATCAATGATAGAGGCAGTATGTACAACTTCAAAGACAATGTCCTCTTTTACAAAGAATGCAATGCCATCTCCCCTTGTACGAGTAACCCGTGGAAGGGAGAAAAATATGTACCCGGGTATAAGAGCCGTTTCATTATATTAAAGCCATGTTTCACTTACAGCAATTATATCATATGGTTCTTGGAGCCGTGAAATAAATGCAAGCAGTTGATTTAGATTTTTTCTTAGACGGCGTACATTGCTATGAAACAAAGAAAAAGAATCATGGTTTAGCATTAAATTGTCAACCTGTTGGAAAGTGTAAGGCATGATGATCCTAAGAGCACAGACCAATGCGCTAGCATTATAACGACTACACAACTCTCGCAAGGTCCCCTTCACACCGCCTCGGTGTGAAAATCGAGACGGTAGTGCGAATACATAGGCAAGGTAAAAAAAGAAACAAAACAAATCCGACCAATAATAATAAACTTCCGTGACTCTAATTTAAAAAAAATAGTGTTTTTTAAAAACTGCAGTAAACTAAAAGGGTCTGACATCTCGATTGAAAACGATTACTCTCAGGCGACCCTCAGTAAACGTAAAATCCCAAGGAAAAAGACGTGCACCGAGAAAGCCAACGGATCCCGAGTTCAACTCTTAAATGACAAAGCTCAGGTTTGTAACGACATGTTCGTATGAAATGATGACAGTCGAAGAAAATTGAGAGATAAGGCGCGAGGCTCAAACCAGTGACAAGCACGGAATGTAACAACAAAGCAACTCAAAATTATCGATCTCAACACTAGAAGTTTGGTTAAGAGAACTAATGAATAAGAATATATACTTGTGCTATCAAATCTGCGCGTTATTGTTGTAACGGAAACTTGGCTTAACGCAGACATAAATGACGAGTACAAAATGGCGCGTAAAGACAACCCAACGCAAGGGGGAAGAGTTGCTCCAATTTTAGCAAAGCCGGTGACATGTCTTGTGATGTCGGACCTTCCGAATGCAGAAAGTGTATGATCGAAAATTATTTTCTGTGGCAAGCAATATGTAAAAAGAGACTTCTACAGAGCTCTTGAATCTCCATTGTCTATGCTGAAAACTATTTACGATTTTGCTGTTAGAAACTTAAGACTTGCTGGGAATTTTAGCTTGTCTAAAATATATTGGAACAACCTTGAGGTCGGTAATACAGACGTGAGACAATCTGAATTACTTTTTGATATGTTGTTTAACTTGAACCCAACACAAGTTGCAAACGGGACTACCAGAAGCGGGGAACACGGCAGGTTCGGTGCTGGACTTCATCTTTGTCAATAGAAATTTGCGTGGCATTATTGTGTCTGTCAATGAGGGTATATTTCAGACCACAATACGGTTCTGATGACTTGCAATATTGCTTCATCATTGGTGGCCCCAAAGCGTCCGGTTGTTCGTGTGCATGACCTTAACAACACTGACGAAGTCGATATCTTGGGCCATTTAGAATTGAAATTGTTTGAATTTGATGGTTCAGGTGAGATAAATAATTTGTGGTGCCAGTTTAAAAACACGGTCAATAAATTTCTGGAGCAATTTATTCCCCCCAAAAAAAGAAGCACACATATAAGCAACGCCCATGGATTACGAGAGAGGTAATTCAACTACAGCATAAAATAAAGCGAAAGCGAAAGCAGAAACATACAAACGGAAGTGACATTTCTCGTTCTTCAGAAGAACTAAAATACAAGTTAAACGAGTCCAGAAACCGATATTCCTTTTTCAGGTTACCACAGTTTTTATGAATAGCTCCCCAGAAATTCTTGAGGTATCAAAATAATTTGATGGCCTAGTTGGTTTAACATAGACTTTAGGGTTCCGTGTTTTCGGATATATCCGAAAAAATTCGAAAAACACTCGCCGGTAAATTTTTCGTCAATTCGGATTTATCCGAAAAACTCCGAATTTCAAGATCACAGTGACAAAATAAACAGCAAAAAGGACGCAGTTTTAGAACTAAACTTTATAAGAGCACAGGGTCAATGGTCCTGAGGTGATTCCACTTCAGTTTCTATTGAAATCTGGAACTACTGACTAAGGGGCTTTGCCTTTTAGCACGTTGAGGTTCCTTTGGGACAACGGGTGATGATACCCGGACCTTATTCATTTTGTTTTTGAATTCTGTTTTTGAATTTTGTTTTTAATTTTACGCAGTAAAATGAACTTTGAATTTCAAAGAATTGGGAATCTAAAAAAAATAATCTCCGAAAAACCCGGATGCCCAGTGAAAAATAAATTCCGAAAAACACCCTCCGAATTTAACAAGAAATAAACTCCGAAAATACGGAATCCTACACATAGTACACAAAATTATCGCAAAGGGCGAACACAGGAAAAAGGAGTAGACAGGACAGAGCGCTCTGTCCTGTCTATTCCTTCTTCCTGTGTTCGTCCTTTGCGCTAATTTTGTGTACTTTTCTTGAGGTGTCTTGCGCCATCAAAAGGGAGAAATTGGTAATACTATTTTATACCCTAATGCTATAGCCAATCGGCTTAAGGAATATTTTGGCTTCCTTTTTACAGAATGTGGTAATACTATCTTATACCCTAATGCTATAAGCCAGTCGGCTTAACGAATATGTTGGCTCCTTTTCTTGATGCAAATGTTACTGCAGATTTAGGCATGGAGTGTAATGACTCCTTTCGATCTATGCCAGACATTACTATTACGGAACAGGGAGTACTTGCACTACTATTAAACATTTATTCCAGAAGTCACCCGGTCCGTATACTATTCCTAACGAATATTCGAAAGAATATGACAAGTGGGTTTCTAAATATTTTACCATTATTTAACGGGCCTCTCTAAACCAGCGCTACATCCCCGCGGACTTGCTGTGTACAAGGGCTGTTCCAATTCATAAATGAAGAGAAAAACATAATTAAAAAAAGCTACAGGCCAATTTCGATAACATGCACATCCTGCATGCTTTTTGAGCCTATCATTTCTAAAAGCCTTTACGACTGCTTTGATAGCTCGAACATCTTTTGAAAAAATCCACATGGCTTGTCCACAATGTAACACAGTTACTTGAGGCGTTCCATGACTTTTCATTTTCGTCAAACGAAAGAGGACAAGGAGACGCGATTTGTTTAGATTTATCTAAACTGTTCGATTGGGTGCTGCACAAGCAAGCCAGGAGCCGAAATGATTTTTGAGTCATGCACTGGAGAGTAGAAATTGTCGGTGGCTCGTAATTTCATTTGTATCTTAATTCACGCAGTCAAGGAAACCGTTAATTTAATGAATACAAGTATGTTTCACTTATACAGGTTTATATGTTTATACAAAATAAAAATCATGTAAAAAAGCTCGTCATGCATTGAAATATATTTGTATTGTTGCCTTTTTTATAAAATAAAATACATAAAAAGAAGTTTTATGCGTATTTTTATGATATATCTTTTACAATAATGGTGTTATTATTACTACAACTACATTCTTGGAAAGCCATGTTTATAAAATGTATTGGCTGAGACTTCCGAGTGATATTTCAATTCTACACAAAGCAATTTACGGCCACTTTCACGCTGCCCTGTTAAGCTCTTAATTTTCACGTTCCTACTGGCTTAAATAGACATCCCTCATTATTTTAGCCTCACTGCAAGTACAATGTACATCTTTATTTCGTATGCAAATCCAATTAGTGATTTAGCGTTGTCATATCTGAATATTTTCGTGGATTTATTTCCAATTTAGCGTCGTCATATCTGTGTGTTTTCGTGGATTTATTTCCAAGCATGACGCCTATCGTGCTCTACTAGGTATAAGACGTTCGGTGTCTCGACGACTTACAATCGTTTAATTCTTTAGGTATGCGCCACCACATGAAAACCTCACAAATATACCTGACAGGCTGACGCTAAGAAATACAAAAATCAATTATTAACCCAACAGCCTTATTGAAAAAAAATCACATGCACCTATTTGATGATAATAATAATAATTATGAGTTGATTTCCATCGAACGTTGATGGTGGCGATCAAAGAAAAAAGCTGTATTGCACAGCTTGACAAGTCCTTGACCGTCTACAAGGCACAATAGCAGCAACTCAAAAAACAAGCAAAAACATTCAAAAATTTTGATTACCGCAATTTAACAGAGCGTGTTTCAGACATAATATATTTTATCATCGGCTAGAACAGAAAAGTGAACTGTTTGCAGACAGATGTTATGAAACCCCAAAAGTTTGGTTCATACTCAGTTTCATTTGTGGAGAAAATTAGTCTAATTTCTCTAAGGGACAATGCACTGCATACTAATCCTTCATCTTGAAGTAGGTTAAGTATTTTTGGGATAGTATAGATATCCAAGTTACCATAGAAAACTTCCATATGAGCAAAATCCTAAAATTAAGTAGTCTTTTTAGTTGAATTTACAAATTTATGTGGTTCAAGGTAATGCTATACAGGTATATCTATGCATAAAACACAAATATATTTGGGTGCGGTGCGCGGCATTCAATTAATTAAAATAAGAGTTTTGCCAACATGTGAGAAAAAAAACAAAAAAAAACGTTATGTGCCACCTGACAGACAAAGTATGGTGGACAATAAAGGCGCACCAAAATGACCTGTGCGTCTTCCATAGAGAAAAATGCTCATAAAATGCCACACGCTTCTTTCACATGACGTAATAGAATATGGTTCATGTAAGCGCTGTCGGGACTATTCAGGAAATGGCGGGGAGGGAGATATTTCGCCCCCTCGCCTGTATTGTTTTCATACAATTTTAAAAATTTCTGGGAAGGCAAGCGTTCGCCCCCCCCCCCCCCCCCTTTTTTTTTTCTGACACCACTTTATGCTGGTCTGCAAAGGACGTTATTTTTATAACGCAGTATTCAGAACAAGCGTATGCAAGGAAAGGAATGCATGTCAACAAGCTAATTGGTTGACAAGAAAAGCGTTCAAGAGGTTAATAATAGTAATAATAATAATAATAATAATAATTCATTTGGGCCCTTCGCGTACTGCTGGGAGGGGCGAAGTGTAAACAAAGTTTACATAACACGGCTCCACCATCATGGCACATTACTCAGCAGCGAAACAAATGAACAAAAAAGGAAAAAAAAACACAAACACAGAGAATAAACGCATAAAACCTGAACACTCACCCTTGGGCCGGGCACAGTGATCACAGGGTATTCGGGCGTTACCTCTGGAGACATCGGTGCGTATGATGGCTGCGGGAGGGAACACACACATCAGCATCGTCTACATTCAAAAGTGCCTACTACTATGTCGTAAAAGAAGTTGAAAGCCCCAACATTTGTAGAGGAGCGAGGGTGAAGGAAAAAAAAAAAAGAAAAACTAGCCTGGTTATGAAAGCGGGGAGGGAGAGTTGGACGAGTGCCGTCTTTGACATTCATTTATAAGGCTCGGTGGACATTAGATGGTGGCATATTCGTCACGGGAAGTAGGCTAATAACCAAAATTCGATAATTAAAATGTTAATGATTGATTTGAGGGGTCACGTTGCGTTTACAGTATTGACGACTGTTACTATTAGAGGCTAGACAAATTAAACACATGTGCTAAAATGTAATAGTTCTTAGATATTAATTAATGAATTTTCCCATATATTCACTTTATTTAAAAATTTCGCGCAAAAAGCGAGTCGCGAGCTCTGTCCCCATTAACGCTTAGAAGACGTGGCGCAGTCGTTTCAATCGTGTCGTCACTATCTCGGCAGCGTGTCCTTAATGGGTACTCCAATGATACAAGTTACGATATGACGGACGCGACTACGTCACTCCTCTAATGCCCGAGTCCCACTAGAGCGACAAACAGAAACAAACGACAGCGACAAGTCTCAAACCAGAGTCTTTCGCGATTTGGCAGACTTTGCAGAATAAAGGAGGCTATGCTCAAACACGAGCATCATGCACTCGAAGGTATCTTTGGCAGGCTTGCAGACACTCGTACTTACTTCACGGGTACCGAACGACTGAACGCCTGCCAAAGGTATTCCATCGCGAGCATGCTAAGGTATTCCATCGCGATGACAGCGCAGCAGAGGCTGGTTGCGCTATCTCTCCACGGGGCGCGGTGCCGCCGGGGCCCAGATGCGCTCCGATAGCAAACCGAAACTTAAAAACCCGTCGAATTTGTGCGGTTTATCACAAAGCCGTAAAATGCTTCGCGTGCCTTCTATCGTTCTGCAATTTGTTTCGTCGGAGGAGGTTCCCCCTCCGACGAAACGTCCGATTAAACTATCCAAGTTTGTTTGAACCTCGGTGGCTTTTTTACACACACATATATATATATATATATATATACAGCTAGAAGTGTCATTTCAAAGAAGGTTTGACTGATACATGATGGGTGAAAAGTAATCGTTGTGTTCAAAAAGAAAATTCCTAATTTTTTTGTTTTTCGCACATTATCAGCACTTACCTTCCGCTCTGTTTCTTTTTATTATTTTTTCTTGCAGTTTTGATTTACAGGAGTTAAACTGTAAGAGAACCTGAGCAAGCTGCCGGAAACCTCGTACGTCCGAGTGAATGACATTCATTGCCCACTTAAGTTACAATGCAAGCAATAATGACTTAACAAATTAAAAAGGTACCTTGCCTCGAAAGTTTCTTACGCTCGTCCTCAACGCTTGTGCGCACATGTTTCACACAACACAGCCCAGTTGTGCTAACGTAAGTTGCGTAGTGTGTTTGCCTATTCGAGGATTTGCGGCCACGACTGTGCGGACTCTTCTCGTCCGATTTTATCTCAGGCCTTCTGGATAAGGCCGAACATCCGGCCAATGGAGAAACCCTGGGAAATATTCTCAACTCTAAAGGAGGCGACGCCACGCAGCGGAAAATACGTGGCGGAGAAGTGAGGGGAGGAAACACCTACTCATGCGTGTGAGGAAAACTGGCGCGGCCTAGCGGCTGAAATGCGAAACAGGGTTGGAGTTGACAATACTTACTGGCGGTTCGGGGGCAACCGGGACAGTCACGTCGTTGTCTTCATCTGAGAAATAAGACGTAGAGTGCAAGTTTAGACGTAAGTTCTACGATTCTGCAATCAAGGGAAATGAATATGCTCGTATTGCCATCCCTGTTAGCGGGGTAAAACGCTCGTTATTTGGTTTTAGTTGCTTTATTTTGTTAATACAAAATACTGCACTTTTGTTGTTTGCGCATACTAGTATTTATTTGTTTCTTTTGGCTTTATATAGTGCAGGGCAATGCAGTGCTTCTGTTTATACTAGCTTATGTCGCTTTATCTACATTTGCTAAACAAAAATGAAAATTGGGATTGCCCGGTGGGAGATTCACCTCTGGAATGACAGAGGTGAAGGTTGATGGGACACGACGGGAAGCACGAACAAGACGTTAAAATGATATTTTTGGTTTTGTTTGCTTTCCTGGTAACTTATTATTCAATTCAGCTTAGCAAAACTTCCGTTGAAAGCCACATAAAAAAAAAAAAAAATCAGAGGGCAAGATTTGTCGGACTTTGCACTGAATGAAGTAGAACAATACGAATCACCTAAAAATTGAACTTTATACTAAAGGCTTGTGGTGGCTTGCTCTTTTCTACGACGCCACAAGCAAGTCGGACTCCTGACCTAAGGAGTCTCGGCCGCGCACCGGGGATACGCGCACCATCCGAGAGCCCCGCCTGCGCTGCATAAGAAAAATCGCGAGTCCCTCCGAGGGGGCCCCGGCCCCCGGAAAGAGCGAGAGAGGCGACCTGGGTCAAGCGATCGGAGCGGACGCGAAATTTGTCGGCTGCCAAATTTGATATGTATTAACCAGTTAAAACATTCGCAGGGTGTCTTATGTTATCCCTAAGACGACCTGAAGGCGAAAGCCCAAGCGCCGATGCATTAAAGAGAGACGCCCCTCTTAATGTGCTGAGTCATCCTTCTTAATGTGCGGAGTCATCCTTTTCAATGTTCTGAGCCATCCTTCTTAACGTGCTGAGTGAACACCTTAATTCGCTTATCATCCACTTCATTCGCGTAGTCATCCACTTAATTAGCTTTAATTCCTCTTAATTCACTTTAAATCCTGTTAATTCATTTTAAATCCTAGTAATTAGTTTTATTGTCCTTCTTAATTAGCTTTGATTACTCTTACTTCTCTTTAATTCATCTTAATTTACTTTAATTCCTCTTAATTCAATTTGACTCCTCTTAATTCGCTTGGATTCCTCTTAATTCCCATTGATTACTCTTCTCTTTAATTACTTTTATTCACTTTGATTCCTCTTAATTCGCTTTGCCATCCTTCTTAATTTCATTGCCTCCAATTCGCCTGACTAGTCACGTAAACGTTTTTGTTCTTTTCGTGTCGCCGACGCGTTTTCGCTCAAGGACTTTGAAGGTCAACTGAGCGATGATACATATAAGGCTTTTGCCTTAATAAGTTATACATTTGCAGAAACGACATCAAATTCCCGAAATTGGTTATCCGGACGCGATTTCGTCTCCGCTGCGGCCGCTGGTCCCACTGCCAGGTCGTGCCTTTCGGGGGGAGCTGCGATGTTTATTCTGCCACTCATCCGGTGCTTTCGGACGGTGTGGGGTATCCCCGGTGCGCCTCAAAAACCCCTCTTGTTAGGAGTCCGACCTACGCGCGTCGTCGTAGAAAAGAGCAAATCACCACAGACGTAAAGGGATTATCCGGTCAAATTTCGTATTCATGAAAACATTTAGACCGGCATTGTCAATGGTTGTAGGAGCATCTTCCACGACAAATCTGAATTTTGTGTGCTTCCCTGGAGGAGTAATTGTATTTTAACCCAAGCGTGCATAAACAGCGTTTTCCTCTTCCACCTTCAGGGAAGCGGAGTTTCTGAGGTAACATCAGGCAAAGAACGCGCCAAACTGAAGTGCACTTCGAATTTTGTCCTCCGCGTGAGCGGTACGACGTGGTTCATCCTCGCTGCTGCGCTAGATTTTTTTTTTTTTTTTTTAGAATGAAAGGGTATTTTTGTTGTGCGGTTGTCACACTCCACACTTCTCCGCGACATTTACAGTGGCGAGTAATATGGAATGCTGCGGTGCGTCGGGAGCACTGTGTTCCCACGGAGGAATGAGGCATAGGATATGACATTTGCAAGACTGGTGTGACGTCACGTCAGGCATGGGAGTGCAGCCGTTGATATTTGCGAAATTCGGTATGGAGTTTCGTTCAATTATCCGTCGTTGATTACACTAAATTGGGGTGTCGTTTAATGGAATAAAAATTGCCTATGTTAATCATTAGGCTCCCACCTGGTAACCATCACGAAATCTTAAGAACTTCCGGTTTTCACCGGACAATCCCTTTAAAGGGGAGCGAACAGGCACGTCGCAAGTGAGGCCGAGTAACTGCGGGATTAGCGCTGAAGACTGGCGCTGCTTTGTGTCCTGGAGCTCAAGGAAACTTGACGCATTTGAATAAAGGGCTTGTCTTCGCTTTTCCCCATCGTAGGTACTCTCGCTCACTACAAAAGTTGCTGTCATTGCACACTGCATTCTCACTTGAAGGAGGCAACAAATTGCAGCACCCACTTGAAGCTCATCTGGCGCTCCCGTAGTTTGTGCTGTACTCGAAGAATCGCGAGCTAAAGGACAACGCAAAGAGGACGTCTCTGTGTTGCCTTGCCTCCAAAAACCCAGAATATTCAGGTCCTCTAAGATTCGAAGATCGTTCGAGAAACCTTAGTAGTTCCCCCAACGTCTTTACATAAAAAAATAAACAAGCAGTGTTGGGTTGTACTTTAAGTACATAAATGGTGCTTAAAGTACTACATTAAGTAGGCTTATAGAAAACCTGTACTTTACTTGAAGTACATTCTCTGAGCATGTACTTTTACTTTACTAAAATATTTTTTTCCGGTACTTTCTGAAGAAAGTACAACTCCCGACTTCAAAGTACATTCCCCTAATTTGAAAACAAAAAATGGCGTATCGTGAGTCGTAAACTCGCTATCGTCTTTCGAGACGTCATCTGCTTATTTCGCTGAGTGAAGCAATGGCGGCTATAAGACCGATAGAAATAAGTGCCTTATAAGTTTACTGTGTTAAATCACTCATCAGCGAGAGTAAAACCACTACCCTGTGGCGACTTAATTTTAGTCAAAATGTGCCGCCATTTCCGATAAAAAAAAAAAACAAAAAAACTTTTAGCTTTTCAATTTTGGTGAAGAAGGAAGACCAGCGAAGCTGTACTGTGGTGGGAATGATGTAATGGCCGGCCGCAAATCGGCAAGCCAGAGTGGAAAGGCTCGAAAGGTGTTGCCATCTATGAAAGACGGCGGCAAGCGGACAACCGGCAAACACAACACTCTGGACAGCTACCGCCATCTATGAGCGACAGCGGCAACCAGAGTTTTGTGTCGACATTGCTTTGCGGGGGACACGATCCTGGGGAAACTAGCCCTTAACAGCTCCGCTGTAAGAAAAAACGCATGCAACTCTGATTACTCCTGGAGCGATGCATACCAGTTAAAAAAAAAAAAAAACATTGTATGGGGGTTGAAAGGGCATCATGAAAGATTGTGTTAAAAAATGAAGGACGTTTACAAATCTCTGTAATGTGAAATTAGATGTTAGACAAAGGAGGGTATGCTCCTCCTCCTCCTCCTCCCCTACTCCTCTGCTTCTCCTCCTCCCCTCGTATTATTCTTATCCTCCTCCTCTCCTCCTCTCCCCTATCCTCCTCCGCCTGCTCCTCCTCTAATCCTCTCTGCTTCCTCCTTTTGTCCTTCTTCTCTCCCTTCCTCCTCCCCTCCTCTTTTTCCATACCCTCCCCTCCTCCTCTTCCTGCATACTTTCCCATCCTCCTCCTCTGTACCTTCCCTTCCTCCTCCTCCATCCCACCCCTCCTCCCACAGTTTCCCCGCTAAATTTAGCTGGAAAATTGACACCACGCGACCTCAACACCGATTCGATTTCCTCGGCTCGCATATTGATAAATTTTCAATTTATTAACATGCGAGCCGAGGCTCTGCTAAGACATTTATTATCTTGTACTGTTTATACACCTGCTAATTGTATTGCAGCAATTGAGCTCAAATAATTTCCACTCCTGGTGATATATTTTATTTAATGCCGAACATGTTATTAAATGTGTCGAAGTTGAAATCATAAAAATCGACCATATCGGAACTATTGAAAATAAGTCTAAAGGGCCCTTCAAAACTTTTTAAAAGGTTTGAGGGGGCCTTTAAGAATTTTTAACGGGTTCGACGTACCCCTCAAGGGAGTCTAAAGGGCCCATCAAAACGTTTTGATGGGTTTGACGTACCCTTTAAGAAAGTCTAAAGGGCCCGTCAAAACCTTTTGAAAGTTCTAAGGGGAACTTCAAAGATTTATTAAAAGGTTTGAAGGACCCTTTAAGATTCCTTGATGCGTTCTATGTCGCAGAATCTTTCTTAAAGGGTTTGAAATGCCCTTTAGAAAGTTCTAAGAGGTTTTTTGAAATGTCTGTGGGGCCTTCAAACACACCCGTCAAACAATTATAAGCAACTCGCAGAAGTTTGTTGAAGTGAAGCCTGGTTCAGACAGTTGCGTTTGACTGCGTTTGACTGCGTTGCGGCTGTGAGAAACCAGCACATCCCTGCTGCTTATATCGAGTGCCAAGATGATTCCTCGAATTGGATTCCACGCTTCATACGAAGCACCGATGTGCCGGTGACTCGCATTCGGTTCTCGACGCAACACAGTCAAACGCACTCAAACGCAAGTGTCTGAACCGGCCTTAAGAAAAACTGTAGCCTGCCAGTTGTATTTGTATGCAATTTCTAATTAAACATTTTTAGTGCTTAAAATACCAGGCAAAAATTATGAACGCGTGTTGTAATGATGTGATCAATACGGTGACAAAAAGAGAAAGAAAATGAAAGGAGACAAGAATAAAAGGGGAGAAAAGAAAAGGAAGTCGAGGGCAACGAGGAGATTCAGGGCGAAAGCGGACGCATTCGGAAAAGCTTGGCTCCGGAATACGCCGGCAAAGCTGTCATCCATAGAAGTCTGTCGACCTGTCCTCACCGTCAACTCTGAACGGCAAGCCTGGCTCAAGAGCGAACCGGCAAAGCCATCCCAACAACCGGTTGACTGGTCACCATCGGTACGCGGCCGGCAGCTGGAGCCAAACGAGACCGGCTTCTACCGCCAGCGTAAACCAGTGCCACCCTTGGCAAGTCGAACTTTGGATGAACGCCCTTTTCTTTTATTTATTTGCTCATAAGTTTTCTTTTTTTTTTCTTTGCGGAGATTCCGAAAGTAGAACAACTGGGTGCAAATATATTTCTTTGATATCAAAAATCAGACGGACCTCTCAGTTTCCTTTCTTTGCGCGTCCGCGACAGGAACAGAATTACGAACATAGGTTGATCAGGAACGAGCTCGGCAAAGAGAGGACAGAGTGGCCGAACGAGAAGCTCTCTGACAGAAAGCGGAACTGGAGGAAAGAACGGAGAGAACGCTCCAGCTTAAGCTTAGGGTGATTGAGGCCGAGGGGTCGGCAAGTGACAGGCATGGTGCGGGCGGTGGTGAAGGACCCCAAGGAGTTACTGCGTCACAGTACCTCAGTCCCCATAAGCTAATGCCGTCGTTTGAGGACCAAAGAGATGACTTGGATGCGTATCTTTTCCTTTGCACTTGATGAAGCCACATGCGCGTGTCAGTAGCCTTGACAGTGTTGTACACTAATTATGAATCGGAGTATAAAGAATTCAATTTCTGAGGGGCTAATGGATCTAAAGGGTTGATGGATCTAAAGGGCTGTTGGGTCTAAAGGGTTTATGGGTCTAAAGGGTTGATGGGTCTAAAGGGCTGACGGGTCTAAAGGGTTTGAAGGGCTAACAGGGTCCCATAACACATCAAGGCTGATGGGTTATTTTCAATAGGGGCGCGCGCGATGCATCAAATGAAAATAAGAAACAGTAAATCTTTTTCCGGTTATTGTTCCCTGTCAACGCTTACTTTTATCAACATGGTCATACACAAAATTTTAACATTTTGTTCTTTTTCGACCGTTGCGAGTGTGGTTGTCTTCCATAAAAAAAAAATAATTAAAAACGTCCACCGCAACCCTTTCGCATTGACACAGCGATTTGAAAGTAATTACAATATTTTATATTAAAACTTGGCGAGCAATTTTTCTTACAATATTTGCCACCAAAACGACGGTCGCTTCCCGCAATGCTTGAATAGAAAATGGCGTACCATTTCGATTCACACGATTACCAGCAACCTCCGCGCTTCCCCGTGCCCCGTTGTTGGGCAGCATAATGAGTTGCCAAGTGAATTTTACGACAGTGTGAAATGCGGGACATTTTGAAAATTGTGTAATTTCTCGTGGGACGCGGGACACGAGCCCTCAATGCGGGACAGTCCCGCGAGTCGCGGGACGGGTGGTCACCCTATACGCGAAGTCTATCCGGCGAACGGCACCGACCCACACCTTGTGCCTCATCCGGTCTCTTGGGAAGTGGTGGAACCGCAGCCCCGGGTTGCGCACCGGATTGTTGGTGCAACCCACAGCACTACAAGTCGTGCTCGACATTGCCCAACGCGAGTCCGGCGAGTCTCTCCGGCTCCACGACACGCGCGTGCGCGAGCAGCACCGCTTCGCTCTCTTGCGCGCTCTCGCGGAAGCAATGCTGGAGTTAAATGAACTGCCTGGACGCTAATAAAATAGGAGAACACAGGATAACGTGGTAAGCACCTCTTGCCGTCAGCAGAATCGCAGAATGCCACGGGAAACGAAGCGTCCGCGGCGTCCGTGCGAGAGCGTAGGACTAAACCTACTTCATTGCCCAGTGTTGCTTCACTAGCTCACTCGGTGCCAGCGTTGCTCACCCGCTTTCGGGCCGCTAACCGAGCCGGGAGAATTTTTTTAATATTGGTTTTAATCGGTAATGCGGCGTCGGTTTGACGTGATATTTTGGGTATGACCGTATTTTGACCCCCTGAAGCGAAATCAGTCATTTGGATAGGGTCGACTTTTTGAGTGGAGTTGCCCTTTAAAGCATTCGTGTGAAAACACAAGCCACTTTCTATTTGGCAAGCGGAATTTTGCAAACGGATCAATACCTATGCACTTTGTTGTTAGTATAATATATATAAATGTTACTTCAAACGTAATTCGTTACTTTTTATGGTAGTTAGTAATTTACTGAATTACTTTCCATTTTAGTAATTTTTATTCTACTCAAAATACTTTTGAGGCCAATAGTTAGTAACTTAACTTAATTACCTTTTTCGAGTAACTTCTACGTGTTTGATTCCGTCTTAAGGCGCCGGACGTGTTTGGGCACCAAGCCCGTCACATTCTGTTGTCTCTTCAGCCGTGCCGTTTCCGGGGCTTTTACTTCCCCCTTAGTTTTTGTATGGCGGACTCTAGATAGTCGAGCTTCACCAGAAAATAGCGCTGAAGAAACTTTTGTTTAATTCAAACAGCTATTGCGAATTTTTAGGACAGGCAACTGATTTCTCGTTGGAACGTCCAGCTAAATCGAATATTAAAGTGTTTGTGAGAAAACTCTAGGTAATTAATTTTCTCATTGTCACTTTGCACTCTCCACCCGACGTCCGTCGTGGTCGGTAGTGATATCCCGAAATAATCATTTCTTTATTTTAAGTGCCCTTTTCAGAGTGCAGCTCTTAGGGGCCCGTTTCTGACTTGAGCGGCGTCGCCATCGCCGTCGGCGTAACCGCGCGCTGCATTATGGGAAACGTCCCATAATGCAACGAGCGGGCGTCACTCGTGACCAGCGCGTTGCATTATGGGACGTTTCCCAAAATGACGTCACACGTGACGTCACAGTGACGTCAAAGGGGTCACGAGGGTCACGAGTGTCGTCACGAGGGTCCCGCGTGTTCCATTATGGGAAACTTTCTATGATGCAACGCGCGGGTCACTCGTGACCCGCGCGTTGCATCATGGGAGGTTTTTCATAATGACGTCACACGTGACGTCATGGGTGACGTCACGAAGGTCACTCGTGAAGGTCACGACGAAGGTCATGATCTTCACGTGACCTTCACTCGTGAAGTACACGAGCTTCACGTGACCTTCACTCGTGTAGGTCGCGACCCTCACGAGGCCTTCACGAGTGACGTCCCGAGGGTCACTAGGGTCACGAGTGATGTCACGAGGGGAAGGGAGGGAGGGGGAGGAGGAGGGGAGGAGAATGAGAGGAGGAGGAGCGAGGAGAAGGAGAAAAAGAATGAGGGGAGGAGGAGAGGGTACGGAGGAGGAGGAGAGGCATACCTTCCCTCTTCCTCCTCAAGAACTCCCAGTAATGCCGATTTAGAGCTGCGCTTTAATTAGGCATTACTGGGAGTTCTAAACGTCTTTCATTTTTTTTTTAGAAGCATTTTCAGTTGTTGGTGAAAAACCAAGTATTGGAAAGGCAACAATAGACAACCCGCTTTAGAAACAGGAACACTGTTTGTGAGTGCTCGAACAGAAGAGCACGAGCTCGTGGATATCGATGTTTTCACGAGTAGGAAGCGAAAAAGCATCGAAGTACACCTAAGCACTTATTATGAGTTGTGAATGCGAAAGCATGAATGTCGTTATTCGTGCCGCGGCCGCTTCTGATCCTCTCGGAGCTACTCGGAGCGGGCACGCAGCGCAATGGGAGGCGCTAATTGAGACTGACGCGTGGCGGCTTCATATCACTGCCGTTTGGCGTTGCTTTCTACGTGGTTTCAAAGCTGGGATGCCTCAGATCCCGGCTTCGGGGATTTATCTGCCGTTTGGCGCGGCTGACGACGTCGGCTCGCTCCATGGCACAGTTAATGCTTTTGCATTAAAAATCGGTGCATGGTTCACGAGGAACATGCCACACTGGGTGATCCTAGAGCGTGTGTAATGAAAAATTGAAAATGATCTGCTCTCAAATAAAGCTGACTTATACAAATAAACATTCGACATTCGGACTTTACTGATGCGTTCAGTGCGCGGCTTGTTTAAACTGTTTACAAATTATTTGTTTCCTCCCATTTCGCTCAGATAGTACTTTTCTGTACCTTACCGTTCTCTGCTGAGTTAGGCGATATTGCTGTTGTATACCCACTTGCTAAAATATCCTCGTGAGATCAGCCGGAATACTAAATAAATAAACAAATAAAAATTCTGGGACGTTCTCTTGAAATAATACGTACTTGAAAAAATGTCTGTATTTGCCTCCCAGTGAGCCTTCATAGCTTGGTGTGCAGCCTATCGGCTTTGTATCTTAGGCAAGACAGATCGACGCTCAAGCTTGCGGCTCTGGGCGGGTGGCACTCACCGGGGCACACAGGGCAGCACTTCCCGAGGGGGATGTACTGGTTGGTCTTGCAGTCCACCTCTCGGCATTCCTCGGTGTCGCAGATGGTGCTCCCCAGCAGGCACTTGCACGTGGTGCAAGGGTCCGGATGCCACTCGTCGCCGTCGCTGTACTTGGTGCCCTCGAAGGTGCACGTGGAATCGCCTGCGAATGCGCGTTGGAGCACACCAGATGAGGCCAAGAAACGACACTACGCCACCACTATAAAGAGTGAAACTAGGGATGTTTCGAATCTGCCAAAAGTTCGAGTTTAAAAATTTTCGAAAATTTCAAACATTGCTAAGATTCCAATTCTAAAAGTTTGAAACTTTTGAACCCCGCTTAGGTCGGAATAAAAAAGTTCGAGTATGTCAAGATTTCTAAAAGATAAGGCTAAAACGATTTCTTTTACAGCTCAATTAGAAAAAAAAAAAAAAATTGAAGATTTAGAAGTTTTATGAGTGTGATAAAAAAAACAAAAAAACATTTAGAATGTTAGGCTAAAGTCTTCGACTTATGCAACGAGGTCGTATTCCGCAGTTTCGAATAAAGTTATCACAAATGTATCTAGAAAAATTGTTTCGAGTGTAATAAATTTAATTAAAACCATTGCACATTTCATTTATGCGTGAAGACTCCTTCTTTCTCAGTATACTGGCAAATTTTGTTTATTTTAACTCATGAGACACGTTGAACTGGTTGTAAGGTTTAGCGAAAAGCCTCAAGGTTTTTTTTTTGTTTTTTTTTTAACCGTACGTTCTTGATTCTAACTTCTTTTTAAACTGACAGCGATTCGATTGAACGCCGCCTAAATGCGATGCTGGCATGAAAAACACAATATAAAAGATGACGCATGCACAGAGGCACCCAGGCAAGGCACTTCAATTCAAGAACGTTTTTCGTTGCTCTGGCTATTTATTTCCGATGGTATAGTCTGCGGCATAGAGAAAACAATGGATAGAGGAATACAGACACAGCACCCAACACAGGTTGAGGAGCACGCAACCAGACAAGCTCGGAGGTCCATTGGCCCCCGAAAATACGTCTCATTAGGTCACGCACAATCGTAGATAAGGCTATATCCCCACATCGCGGGTTTGTCGTGCCATTTTCCTTCGATGAAGAATAATATAAGTGAACGTGCAAGCTACTCTTAAGTGCAGCTCACTACTATTGATAATGGAGCAAGCGCTTAACGTGTGCGACATTCTTTGACCAGCCACTTACACGAGTTTGACATAGAACATTGCCCAAGTGCACGATTATGCGCCAAAGTAAACGTTAGGTTAGACAAGGAATCACGGCGCTACATCGTCCGAGTAGTTTTTTGTTGTGAGAAGGCAGAGATTGGTTGAAAACATGCTGTGGGAGATTTCCACCAACGACTATTCAAGATATTGCTGGTTTTATGGACGCATTCCCAACCAGTATAAATCAAAATTGAGCTTTTGCAGGACTTTGATTCGTACGAACTAGCCTCCCGCATTCTTTTACTACGTGACAATGACACCATCAAGACCACAATAGTAGGGAAGCCGAGCCCAAAATATATTTAGAGTGTTGCTGTAAGAGCCAGTTAGTATCTCAATCATTGGTTCTCCATTATGGTGCACATACTCAACGTAAATGTTTGTATATGTCGATGCCAAAGCCTTGATACTATGCGAAATGGCATGATACAAATTTGCAGCGAACTCTGCCTTTAAAGTTTGGGCTCGTGTGACATGCCATCGCTCTTTGTCGTCCAACAGGTTAGTGCACACATAAAGTTCAATTTGTTTTCGAAGTAATGAGACATGCATTGTTATTGTGCCGAGCCCAAAAGCGTTTTGTCGTTTGATGTCCGAGTGTTGTAAAATGCTACTGCTCTGATCCGGCGACGTTAAACAAAACCCTGGATCACAGACGAAAACTACAGATCTGGTTCAAGAAGTGCTTGATGCTCAAGCACTTATCGGTGCCGACGTATGGTTCATAAAAGAAAATTAAAGCTGGTTTCTACAGGAAGACGTGAAGCGAAACCCCAGGAACCAAAAAACAAAAACAAAACAAAGCAACATAAGCCCTAATTTAAAAGGTTCTCGGTGCACAGGTGCATATTTTTATCGATGTGTTACCGATAAAAGAGAAGCATGATCGACTAAGTGGGCGCATCAAGACCATGTTTAAGCAGCTTCAGACCATTACAAAAAAAAAAAAACAAGGCACAGTTGCGGAACTTGTCGTACAACTCCAGAATGCTCTTAAAAGTATTAACCAAGTCACCTGTTCTCAGCATGAAAAGCTTGTCGACCTGGAAGACAGGAGCCATAAAAGCAGCAGTATAGTATTTGTTATTCCGGAACAAGAGAGAGAAACCGATGAAATAATTAGGAACAAGGTGATACAGGATTTGTTTCGCGATCGTCTTTGAGCTGATATATAGTCGGTGGAACGTATACACAGGCTTGGTGCAAAAAAACTCGAAAAAACTCGGCCAGTTATCACGAAGGTTTATGATTACAATGAAAAGAGTGACGTGTTTAGAAATTGTATCAAACTCAAGCGCACAAAAATATCAGTGTCAAATTACTACTCCCAGGTCACGTTGCACAAACGGAAACTGCTCTCGAACCGTGCAATGGCAGGAAAAGAACAAGATGCTAAAATAAAACTTGAGCATGAAAAGCTGCGAGTCAATGATAATGCATACTCGTGGGATGATGAACAAAAATTCTGTGTAAAAATAGGTGATTATCCGGACTCCAAAACTGCGTCTACGTGACAGCGTGAAAACACTCTGACGTCATCTATTTTCCCTGATGGCCGGCTGGTGACTAGCGATGAAGGACGCGGTCGCGATAAAAAATAAAATGTAGTGAAAAACGAAGTGCTGTTTCTGAAATGTTTTTTCCTGGTAATGTACATGTACGTACATACTGTTTTGTTAGTGAATTGTCGCACTGTAAAAAATGAGATTGAAGAACTAAACGGCTTAGTTCAAGTATTTCATTCAAGTTTTATTTTGGAACCGAATCATGGTTAGATGAAGCAATACTTAATGCTTAACCTTTTCCCGTGAAATTTGACGTGTTCCGAAGGGACAGAAATGGACACGGGGGTGGGGTGTTCCTCTTAGTGAACAAGTCTCTGAACAGCAGGATGATTGATGTGGGAACAGAATGGGGTTGAAACGGTACGGTGCCGGATACAAGCCCCTAATAAAGGACATATGGCTATCGGAGTATTCTACTATTTCCTGGTACCGGTGTCGCGACCCTTCAGGCTTTGAACGATATTCTTTCTGGCTTACCTGACGAGCAAATATTCCTTGCCGGAGATTTGAATCTTCCAGAGCAAAAATGGCTTGGTGACGACACCATTGCATCAAATGGGGCTGTTTATGCTGAATTTGATGATATTTTGACAGCTCATGGTTTCGAGAAATTCGTTCAGGTCCCAACTAGAGGCGAAAATGTACTGGATCTACTGTTGTGTAAGAGTGAAATTGTTCATGATGTAGCCGTCCTCCCAGGAATTAGCAACCAGAGGATAGTCACTGCTAGCTTGACGTTCCCTTAACTTTCCGTGCCCAAGGTACTGACAGGAAAGTCTATATGTACAATAAAGGTAATTTTGAAGCTATATAGAAAGGGCTGCCTGAATCTTTCGGGGATTTCGAGCGTTTCGCTTTAGAGAACGGTGTAGACACTATATGAAAAAACAAAAAAAAATGTATGATGAAATTAGTAGAAAAATATGTTCCCGTTAAAATAATACGTGCAAAAGCAATGAATGATAAGCCTTGGATGACAGTTGCTCTGAAAAAAGGTGATAAAAAAGCGCAGACGTGGTTATCAAAATTATAAACTACACCCACGCATATCGGCAGCCGCAGAGCTGGAGAAACTTAATGTAACCTATAAGGAAGCTATTACCAGCGCAAAACTCGAGCATTTTGATAAACCGTCTGATGGCATGCGACTCAGTAGCAAAGAATTCTGGAAATACTTCAAAAAGACGCGAAAGAAGAATATGGGAATTCCAAATATGTTCTATATTGGGGAAGTAATTGAAGAAAGTTACAAAACGTCAAGCTGTTTTAATACATACTTCCACTCTAATTTTACCTCTAACGTCGGAACTCATTCTTACCCCCATCTCAATAAAAACAAATGTGAATCAAATGGCTCCTGTTGTCATCAGTTTAGAAAGGATAAACAAATGTTTAAATGAGCTTGATATTAAAAAGGCTGTAGGTCCTGATGGTTTGCCGCCCACAGTTTTAAAATTGTTCTCATTCGTTGCGTCTCGCAACTTATAGAATAGTTTTTTGTAAATCCCCAGAACAAAGTGTACTCCCGAGTCAGTCGAGGGCGACGTGCGTCACGCCAATCCATAAGCACGGATCAAAACACAATGTGGAGAATTATCGGGGTGCCAAATTTTACCTCGCCAAGTTTGGGTTTATTCTTTTGTTTATCCCCTGTTCTTTTGTGTTTCGATTTGAGGTTAGGGGACACTCTGTAGTTTAGACGAGGAGGTGTTCTGAATCTGTAAAGGAGGGTACTTGTCTTCTTTGGCTCCAGCCACCCAAACTCTTCTAGTGTGAACAAAAAACGAAAAAAACATACGAGCATAAAAAAGCCTACAAACGTGTTATCGCTTCCTTTAGAAAAGCTCTCTGAACAATTTTATTATAGATATTTTTTTTTAATAAAAATTCCTCGGCCGGCTTGGCAGAACCAGCGTCTCAGCTGAGTCTGTGTGGAAGAATGCACATCCAAAGCTAGTGCACGAGTGGAGTGGCACGTGATGTCGAGTCTCAAGCACTCGCGCGGACCTGGCTTGGAAGCTTTTTTTCACACTGTCTAAGCTAAGACGCTAATTCTAGCAAACCGGCCCAGGTGTCAAAAAAAACTAGAGCTTCACGTGGAAAAAATTTTCACGAGTGACATCGTCCCTGCCACAAGTGTTAGAGAGCGCAGCACTTAGGCGTCCGTTTCCGGTTTGAGCGGCGTCGACGTCGCCTTCGCCGTCGCCGTCAGCATAACCGCGCGTTGCATTATGGGAAACGTCCGATAATACAATGCGCGGGTCTCAGTCGTGACCTGCGCGTTGCATTATGAGATATTTCCCAAAATGACGTCACACGTGACGTCAAGTGTGACAAGAGGGTCACTCGTGACCCGCGCGTTGCATCATGGGACGTTTCCCATAATGACATCAGACGTGATGTCACGGGTGACGTCACGAAGGTCACGACCTTCACACGGGTCACGTGAAGGTCACAACCTTCACTTGTAAAGGTTACGACCTTCAGGTGGTCACGACTTTCACGAGGCCTTCACGAGTGGCGTCATGAGGGTCACTAGGGTCACGACTGACGACACTAGGGGGAGGGAGGAAGGGGGAGGCAGAGGGGGGGGGAGGATAGGAGAAGGAGGGGGAGAAGGAGAGGAGGAGAGGATACGGTGGAGGAGGAGGGCCTCAAGAGCTGAGTGCTAATTCGGCATTACAGGGAGTTGTAAATGTCTTTCATTTTTTATACTTCATAGTATTTTGTTCGGGTCATTAAGATTATGTGAAATACCCGTCAGTAATGCCAAGTCTCACATTTAATCAAGATCAGGGAGACTCAGAAGGTCGAACTCCTTCCACGGGAAAACAAAACTAAAAAAAAAACGCGATCTCTTTAGAAAAATAAAATTATTACCGTAAAATTCTTGCTTTCCCTATTTATTTAGCTTGTGTGAAATACTGGACATCTATAAAACCAACTGTGTGCATAAAAAATTGGAAATTAGCAATGGCATGAACTCCGAACGAAATTTGCGGTAGATGCGGCGGGCTTAATTGTTGATTGCCTATGCATGACGTTGGTGCACACGAGTTGCTGATGGATAATGTAGTAAACGCTCATGGGAAACCAACTCCCCTGCGTGCCGTTCTAGTGTTGTTAATACGTCCGATTACATTGGGTTTGCAACCAACCCCATTTCTTGCGCCATTAGTCCTTGAGGATATTTGCGTGGTTGGGGGCCTTTCTGGTAGAGTGGCGGGAACCGTATAACATTTCCTCGCGTGCCGGATCGCACCCGCGGGCCGCCAGTTTCCGATTCCTTATCTAAACTGTAGAACCCATGCTCGGTCTCCACGCGTGTCATGCCGACGGTGATGGGTACCACTCCCACCGAGCATCGTTCATTTCCGAGGTTAAGGGGTATCAACGTCCATACTTATAGGTGTTAAATTGGTAATTGTTGTATTTGAGCCTTACATGACATGGAGAGGATAAGTTTATTTCTATCAAAACCGATTTCCCACTCCTCGAGCAGCAAGGGCAGCAACAAGACATCAAGAAGGCTTCAGGTTTCTTCCAACAACAATAATTAAAACTCCTGTCGCCTCAACCCCAGCTCGTTTATGTGAGTGTCAGTGGCTACGTTTACATGGATGCGACAGCAGCGCATCGGATCCAGTTAGCGAATCGGATCCACTTCAGCCACTACGTTTACATGGATTCGGATCGACCAGTAGCGGCACCTCGTGTCGTAGGATCACAACGCAAATTTCGTGACCTTCAGAACGTTTCCGAGGTGTCCGGTTTGCCTAGCGGCATGCAAAGCAAAGCTCCTGTAATCCCTCGCTCGAGCACTCGATCCAATCCGCTAGCGTATACATGGAGAGTCTCGATTCGGATTGACCATCTCCAACCACCCCGTCCCAGTGGATCGGATCGGATCGGATCCGATCCGATCCGAGTTGTTTACATGGACCGATTCGATTCGTTAACTGGATCCGATCCGCTGCAGTCGCATCCATGTAAACGTAGCCTGTGTGCCTGTCCGTGCATGCGTGCTTGTTTTTTGTATGTAAAAGTTTGTCAAGTAATGCGGTATGGGCCAATAACCTTTCTGTGGTGTCGCAGACTCCTCAGGTTTGAATAAATATCATTATTATAAATATATACAAAATTGCACGTACCAAGTCTACCAGAAGTACGCAGATATCCAGATTCCACGAAATGATAGTGGTGTGATTTTTTTTTTCAATAGTATCCCGCGTATGTTTAGAAATTTTTGGTTGCACTCAATAGGACCACTAAACGTTACGTTGGATTATATGACGTTGGCCGTTTACAAATATAGTTCGGAACGTTCTCGTATAATTGTTCATATTTGCACCAGACACGATGCAGCGGTCGGAAACACAATTTGGCGTTTTTTACGCAAGACTTGTAAGAACATAAAACACAAAGCCCATAGTCAGCCTATGCCAAAATCTTGACATCATAAGTGTAAAGACAAAAACTTTGGACTTTGCTTTCATTGATGAAGCTCATCCAGAGTATTTTTTTGAGAATTGCAGGCCCAATTGATTGTTAAACTTTATCGAAGGTCTTAGCTGCGTATACAGATTTCGCTACACCGAAAGCGTTAAATTATTTTTGATATGTATATCTAATTTTTTATAGAACGGTGGCTGGAGCTTTTGTTTTTGCGAAAATATTTATAGTTAGAGCCTGCCTCACTCAGGTTGTAAGAGGAAAGTACCTAGTGCGCTACTGGAAAACTTAATTGAGCGACAACTGAGAACAGAGGAAAGGCAAATATTCTGACTTTGCTGCTTATTTCTTCGTTTATCAAACGAAATTTCGCAATGACCTACGGCAATCAATGTCACTGAAGCAAAAGTCCCTTGACAGACTGGGAAAAAATGAAAGACGTTTACAATTCTTTGTAGCGCTGAATTGAGCGCAGCTCCTAGGATGATGAGGGGAGGGTACGTACCTTCCCCTCATCCTCCTCTCCTCTCCGTACCCTCCCGTCCTCCTCTCCTGCTCCCATCCCAATTAGCGTAAACTTTTCGCTAAATTTAACCAAAATTCCCCCGTTAAATTTAGCGGAGAAATACTCTCGCTAAATTTAGTGGCGAAACTGAACTGGTGTCGAGGTCACGTGACGTCAATTTCCGCGCTAAATCTACCGGGGAAATTTTTCCCCTAAATTTAGGGGAAAAGTTTTTCCGCTAAATTTTACGTGACGTCACATTCATTCACGTGACGTCAGGAAGGTAAAACTTCCCCGCTAAATTTAGCGGAAAAAGTTTCATGGGTTCAGTGGCGCCACGTGTGACGTTAAGAGGGTAACATTTTTCCGCTAAACTTAACGGGAAAATGTTCCGCCAAAATAAGCGGAAAAATTTTACCCTCATGACGTCACACGTGACATCACGTGGAACGTCATTGTGGGAAACGTCCCATAATGCAACGCGCGGTTACGGCGACGGCGACGGCGACGCCGCTCAACCCAGAAACGGGCGCCTAAGCGCTTTAAAAATAGTTGCTGTCTGGTTAGTAGAAATTTAGTGTGTCATGATCTTCCCTGAGTGTGTTTCCACAACACATTCATCGAGTAGCATGTGTATGCTAAGTGAGGGGGTCGTGCCGTACGGGACCTAAAGTTTTATATTTCCTTTTTTTTTTTTTTAATTCGGTGGTGTTTTTTCCGGGTTTATTTCTTTAGAGCGCAGCTCTTAGGCGCCCGTTTTTGGGTTGAGCAGCGTCACCGTCGCCGTTGCCCTCGGCGTAACCGCGTGTTGCATAATGGGACGTTTCCCATAATGACGTCAAACGGGACGCCCCTCAACCCGAAAATTTTTTTTTCTTCATTGAGCGGGAAAAAATTTCGCAAAATTTCGCGGGAAAATTTTAACCTCCTGACGTCACGTGTGACGTCACGTGAATGGATGTGACGTCATGTGAAATTTAGATGAAAAACTTTTCCGCTAAATTTAGCGCAAACATTTCGCCGCTAAATTTATAGGTGGAAATTGATGTCACGTGACCTCCACACCAATTCAGTTTTCCCACTAAATTTAGCTGGAAAGTTTTCGCTAAATTTCCCGCTAAATTTACCAGAAAAGTTTTGGTGAATTTCTCGTTAAATGGGAAGGAAGCAAAAGAGAAGGAGGGGCATACCTTCCCTTCCCTATCCTCCCCTTCTCCTCCTCATGAGCTGCGCTCTAATTCGGCATTACAGGGAATGGTAAACGTCTTTCAAGTTTTTTTTTTTTTTTTTTTTTTTACGGGTTCGTTGTTTTTTTTGTGTCAATTTGTTCTGTCGGACATATCATCGGCGTTTATCGGGTTTATGTTAGTGAAAACTGCCCACGAGTAAGGAATTCCCGAACTTTCAGGGAGCATGCGCGTGACCCGAATACATGGATAACATTCCGGGGTAGATAAAATAAACAAACTGAACAAGGGGTGCGGTTTTCAAACAAAGAACGAACCTCACAGAAGTCTTCAGCGGGAGTTGTGCGCCTAAGCAACCGCCAATAAGTATTCAGATTAAGATGTCGTCCTGTGAATTTTTTTTTTTTTTACTACAGGGCAGTCCTAATTCGGGGATTTCAGTTTTCTTCGCTTTTTATAAAACCAGCTCGGGGATTACTCATTGGTGTTCATCGGTATGTATGAGACATACAAAACCATAATTATATAATTTCGGTATAGTCCACTTTGAACACGCGGTACAATGATCTGGAAAGAAAATATGACCGCAAATTGGTTGCATACACGGACAAAAATATATATATATGTTCTTGTAATGGATATTTATCACTTACTCGAGATGCGTTGCTTTGAAGCTGGATGAGTGATGTGAACCAAGTGCAGTCACTTAACTAACTACGTAATGAACGATTATGTAAAGTACCTAATCCCCGGTTCTTCCACCTCGCATCTCTGCGCTTTTGGACTCTCTTGCTCCTCATTTGGTTATATTCGCAAATGATCTAGAGCGAAAGAACACGATTGTCCATGCTGTGCGCTACTTTATTAAAAAAAGGCTAAGCAGAAGGTATGTTCCTTCAGTGTTGTATGGAACGGCGTTCCAAGGAACGGCGTTCCTGGAACGCGTTCCTTTTAGGAGGAACGAAGGAACGCCGCCGTTCCATTTTGCATCGGTGGAACTGGAACGGGAACTCGTTACATTTTTACTGGAACGGAAAAAGGAACGGCGTTCCTTTATTTTCCGTCTAGTGGGGTAATTTTTTTTTTTAAGGGGGAAATTCTAAAAGTATAAAAACAATACGCGAAAAGCAGGATCTCGTTAACTTTTTGGTTACTTATCTTATGGTTTATTTCGTGTGCTCCTCGCTTGGTAACAGTCGGGTGAAGGAGAGCTAGTTGACTTGACATCGATTCTTTTTTCTGTGCCCGAGACTGCGGCACAAAAAACCAAAACTTTAGTCGAAGGAAAAAAACAGAAAGGGGGACGTTTCAAAGTCAGCTACGTTCTCTGCTTCCACAAATCCTCATACACCCGGAAATCTAAGGCTGACTACAGCTATCCCTGAACTTCCACAAAGAGACCTACAGTTGCACCGAAAGAACAAGTTACTAGAATTGAACCCACCCTTGTATCCCGAACATAGGTCACTTAAACGATACACAAAAATTAACCTTTATTCCTGCCCCCCCCCCCCCCCCCCTTGTCCACCACCTCCAAACTGAACAACGAATCCAACCTTCAAGAAGAAGGACTTGTAGTTTTCAAGACTGACCTTCCAAAAGCCACAACCTCTTCTTCACTTGCTCGTCTTGTGGACAGCAACATCGAGAATCAACTGTTGTTAAGTTCGAACAAGGGACTTCCTTAGATTGAAACGTGTGAGGTTGTTGTAAAACACCCGTGCAATGTGGGATAGCAGTACATGTGGCTCGTCTGAAGCGCCCACCACAAACATGAATAAGTTTCAAAGCTGATATTTTTAAAGGTGAATATATCAACAAATGAAACCCTGCTTCCGCATGATTTCTTCTCCTAGTTCCCTTCACGGCATTCAAATTCGTATGTTCCCATTTAGTGCGATCGATAAAAAAAAAAAAAAATTCCTCGATCTCATTAAATATGGTGCTCAGCAAAATACAAATGTAACGTATATGTAACGATAAGTTCCATTTTTTAAACTCTAAAGGGATCGAGTTCCTTTTTCGCATATGGAACTTGTAACGGGAACGCGTTTCAAAAATCAGAAGGAACGAGGAACGAGCTTTCGTTCCTTTTTTTGAGGAACGTGTACAACACTGTGTTCCTTGCAAACTGCGAGCACAACGAACAATAAGTGTTATCGTATAATAGGTCATATATGACTGGCTACGCAAGAAATGACCGATATAAAAAAAGCTACCCATACCAATCATGTGATCCCCTCCGCTAAATGTCTCACAATCCAAAATGTAGCCTCTACTTATAATAATATTGTTCTTATTCTACTTATAATAGCTTTTTCAGCCATAACTCATAGACAGAACAGGCTACAGAAGTTTTAAAATGTACCTGACTGTAGTAGGCAATCAATCGTTCGGTTTCGCCCTGTGACTGAGATAGGGCGCCACGCCCACTGCAACATTGCTTGCATCTGTTGTCCTGTGTCAGTTCGGAATCCCACACTGCCGATCTGTCCTGTGTCCAGTACAAACTGGCTGTGTGGGATTCCAAGAATACATGGTGCTCCGAGGACATTCTTGAATTGAAAGGCCTCCTCAGCATAACTGTTTCATTCAAATTTTACGTTCTGTTCTGTCAACGTGTGGAGGGATTTAGCAACAAAACTGTTAATAAAATTAAAAAAAAAAAACCAAAAAACGTTGGTGGTAGGTACAGGGTCTAAAGAAGATTTTGAGTTCACGTTGGTTTGATTGCCGCCAATTCTTAATACAGTCCATTTTGTTGGCGTCTGTCTCCATCCCAATCTCATAGACAATGTTGCCAAGGTAACAAACTCTCTTCTAGAACAGCGGGCCTTTCTTCGGGTTCAGCTTTATGTTCGCTTCTTTTAGGCGCGTGAAGACTGACGACAGACGACGAAGGGCAGCTTGGAAGGTTTATCCATGTACCAGTATATCATCGAGATATATCAGACATACATCAAGAGGCAGACCTTGAATGACCTAGTTTATCAGCACTTGGCCGAATTGCACCACCTTTAATTGCCGCAAACTATCGCCTGCTGTAAACACTGTCTTCTCACGGTTTGATGTCTCCATCCTAATTTGCCAATGGCGCCGTTCCTAAGGGCAAGCGCTGGAAACCAGGAAGCACCCGCCATTGCATCAAATGTGAAGTCGATTCTAAGGAGGGGATATGAATTCTTTCTGGTGACGTTGTTCAGTCGACAGTAATCCACGCAAAATCTCGTGCTCCCATTGTTTTTAAATCAATACCATCAGTACCACCCGTGAAACCGATGGACTGGAGGGGGGCTCAATGACGATATGTTTTTACATCTTCTGGATCATCTCACTGACCCTATTTCACTTAGCGAATGGGATACTTATAGGGACGGTTGCTTGATTGGAATGACGTCATTAATATCTCTACGATTATGAGCAGCGCCCGTGCCCGGTCTCGGAAGGGTGCAAGCGAAAGCGTCTTTATATTCTTTGATTAAATTTAAAAGCGAATCTTGCTGAACTAGATCGAGGTGTTGCTTGGAGCGGTCTGCCGGTTCTAGCAAATATGTTAATAACTCACCTCAATTCACGTGGGTGAATTCCGCCCACCAATTTTTCAGGCTCACAATATAAGATCAGGTTACCATTCGACAGTCTTTTATGATGTGTATAGCATCATTGGTTAAGTTGTCGATAGAGACACGCATGCATTCATTAACAAAAACTACCAGTGCTCTTTGAGCAGTAACGCCTGGGATAATGTTGCAGATGTGATTTTCTTCGGTGATCGGGATACCTTCAGTGCTAATATGTCTATGAGCCATTTAAGTGATTACTTCCCTCCGTGAAGAAACCACAGTTTACTTAGGTCAGATGTGAAATCCCCTGATGTTTCTCGGGAGTGCTTGTCGGCATCACAGGATGAGGATCTCCTCGCTCCTATTGTGGCGGACGAAGGCGAAGAGACAAACGTAAAACTGAAAATAAAGGTTTAATTAGCGAAATTGGGTCACAAACAAAATGAAGAGCAAACTTCGAGAAAGCAACAGCGAGCGTCGACGGCGGAAGCAGTGAGCGACGATGCGTCAGCGTGACAGCTGACTAGCACGAGAGTGCTTGTGCCTCGTCATCGGGAGGGTTGGAGTAACTCGGCAAAGCCACGGTCAGCTCCTTATTTGTCACACTCGGCTTCTCGAAGATTCGGCTTAGAATGTTCGGGAGTAAGCTAGGACGAGACTGTCTAGGCAAGGCCATTCTGGCCTTCTTATCTTTTACTCTCGGGGTAAGAATAAACGCAAATCCTTTAGATGAATAAAGAAGCGTTCCTTCTCACTAATGCACACGGCATTGCTTCCCTCTTTAAAACTGTATCGCCCCGATGCAACCTTAAGGAAATTATTGCAAAGCTAAACCAAATAACAGCAAACAGTAAAGTTCGAGATCACATGAACCATAAATAGCCCTCAGTTCTATCGAGCATAGTACGGCTTGAGACGAACGGCGTGCACTACTTCGGGTCATGGCCGGCGGCGTCCTGATTGACGGGTAATGTCGGGGAGCACCTCGTACTTGAAGTCCCCAAGGCGCGCGAATAACCTTGTAGGGCCATCGCAGGGCGTCATCACTTTCCGAAAGCGGCGAGAGACCTTTCCACTCAAAATGGAATAGTCTGCATCGGTGTCGATCTTGGCCATCGCGTCGTGTCCGTCGATGGTAACGTGGAGGTTATTCGACATCGTCGCAGAAACGTCGTTCCGGTGCGTTTTGTCGCTAGTGTGTGAGCTCTCTGACATTTGTAAAGGATGTTCGCTTCGGTCGTCTCCGGCAATACCACCTCCAGGTATTGCCGCACTTAGTTTTTCCGGCGAGGCAGAGTTGACAGGACCTACGAAGAGGCGATGCGGGGCGTCGCGGTGAAGGCGAGCGAGCTCCTCGGGGCAAAGCGGGCGCAGGAGACGGTGTACGGCGAAGATACTCGTCGATGTCTTGTGGGCACTCATCGTATCGTGGGCGTGGATCGTTCGGGTGGAACCCGCCGGTAAGGGCATCGGCGATAAACGTGGTCGGATTCTCCATAGTGGTAGCATAGCGGGCGTCGGCCAGCCGTTCCCCAGACGTCCGTCTTCCATGACGTCGCGACTGTTCTTGGCGGTTGTACTGGGGTCTTCCTTCCTGGCGTCGAGCGTGCTGGGGTACAGGCGTGTCGCGTCGAGAAGGCGCCGCGTACTGGCGGGCAACTGGCACCGGTCGTCGGGTCATGGCGGCGTAGGCCAACGCCGGCTCTTCCGGTACTGCCACGTTGACGGGAGCTTCCGACTGCAACGCCCGCTGGACCTCGTCGCGTACGATTTCGGCCACTGAAAGCGAGGCCGGGCGCTCAGCAATGGGGAGCAGCTTTCGGAGCCACTGTCGGACGACGTTCCGGATGATCTTGCGGATGTCCGACGTACTGGAGCCAAGGTAGCAACTTGATGACTTAGAGGGAACTTCCTAGTAGCACCACGCCATCTGCTGCCAGTGTGCGTTCTTCAGAATGATTGATGGATGACATCTAAGAACCTGTGTTGTTCTCACGTATAGCTCTGACAGCCTCACGAGGCGGTGTTGGTGCTGACATTGAGGCTCGTGATTCCGAAGACTGAGATAAATCTTCCGGTACCTGGTTAAACGGGAACTGAGCAGTAATTTCTCGTCGAAGTTCTGCCAAGTCGTCCCACTGTTGTTACCGATGACGTGTTTTTTCTTCACAAATGTAGGCAAGTGAAACCTTCAAGGTGTTGATCGCTTCAAAGGCTTGGTTTCCCTGGCTGGTACTTCGGGTTTCTGCCAGTCTATTTCTGAGACTAAATGTTGTGGCTGAAGGCTCTTGTAGTTTCGTTTGTTCAAGTTACTTCATCAAGTACTAAATACGTTAATCTCTTCCACACTCGCCTTTTCTTTCTCTTTTTTTTCTAGCCTGGTGCCTGCCTTTGTCCTTCAAACACAGTCATCTCCGTCTCTCACAACGGTATTCAATGGTCGCTATTTACTTTACACGCGACTCCAGATAATACAGTGGTGAAAACAGTCAACGTAAAAAGGCAAATACTTCTATAAAAACACACTTAAAACACAGCTGTATGGAATATGTATTCCTTATTTCCTTTCTTCTCTATTTCTGATAGCACATGACCGAAAAAAAAAACCAGTAGCACAATCGCAGCGTCAGGATTATTATAAGGTCTTTAGTTTTACTCACGTAAAAGGAATTCATAAATAGTATAAAAGAAATGGCAGAGTCAGTCGGTTTGATTAATCTATGCCTTTTATTTTGACAGAGTAATGGAAGGAATATTAGGTATACACATTTATGTGCTTTAATATATTATAATGATAATACAGTTTTTTTCTGGTAGTGTCTAAAAACAGCCTTAATTGAGTACTTAGTGCACCACTAAAAAAAGCATTAACCCAATACATTAGAACATTGAAAAGTTTCGCCCTCACACAGTATCACACATGTGTGATACTGTCTGAGGAAGCAGTGCCACGCCTTCAAGTACCACGCGGTGATACTTAAAGTGTAAATGCTAGTTTAAAAGTTTGTGCCTGATTTTAGAACCTATAAGAGAGCACAAAAAAATGCGCACTAGTTCATTCCAATGAGTTAACAAATGATAGCCTTTTCACTTAACTGTTTTACAGCCGAAACTAAATTGCGCCGTTAATGTGAAATTCTGCTCGTTACACGTGTGTAAGCGCGCCCCAATCTTAACATCGCCACAAGGTTGTCTGTTTTTTGGACTTGTCATATTCCTGCGTCTACCGGTTGAACCTCGTGGTGAAGTTCGAGCCGTTTCAGTCACGATTTTAGTTTTTAGTAAACGGCAACAGGTCAATACTTGAATAACCAAGTAGTGGTGTTAAGTATGAGGAGCAATATTTCTATGAGAAACGGATAGTACTACTCTGCAACGATTTGGCATTTTATAACTCATCCACAACGTGGTTGGAAAGCACAAAATGGAACTTCGCGTTGGTAATATCGATTCGGAATCTATTAGTACCCAATTGCTTTAATTTATTGGTTTCTGTTAATTAGTTTCGACTTCAGTTCCGGCTTAAGTTATCATATCCAAATTAATGCGCCATTACGGTTAATGTTCCAGAAAAACGTTCAGCTTGAAATGTTCGTGGAGGAAGTTTCAGTTGCAACTGAGGTCTCTAGTTTTAATAATATCGCATCCTACTTAAAATACATGCTTGTCATCTTCTCTGTTTCACATTGTAAAACAGAGCATGCAAGAACGGACTTTATGCACCCATGATAGATGCGAAGTGGGTATGTATGGGTAAAATGTGCAATCTGTCAAGAATATATTGGGTGATTCATTGTGGCCAAGGGACACACACAGTGCTAGGGCGTTGGCTTTAAATGTATTCCTGTCTGAACACATTCAGCATAAAACGTGCTCCCTATTCGGGCCGCTGTGATAGTGCATTTTTAAATATCACTATTTAGGGGTCCTGAAAACAGTAGTTTCATTATTTTGTCCATAGAAACCATTCGAGTGAAACTTTTCACTCCCATACCTCCCGTCCCCCGTCTAATTAGCGTCGGAAATTCTAAAGTGTAAAACAACCTTTCATGGCAGCACTAAGTAATACTCTCCGGCACAAGCACCGAATAAAACCAAGGTCTGTAATCAACGACCAGAATGTAGTTATTTTCCGAGACGTCACCATAGTATAACATGTATTATAGTTGATACTAATGGGCAGGAATGTACCATTTTTAAGTTGCAAATAGGCCCCAACTCCTTCGTAGCCGCGAAGGATCCCAGGTGCATCGCATGATGTCCTTCGTGCTGCAATGCATACCTATTTTGTTTTAGGGCAGGTGGAATGACGATACGGCATACAACAGGGGCAGTTGGTCGTAGAAGCCTAGCTTGTTATTTTTGTTCCAGTAGAGAGCAATGTGAGCTGGAGCGCTGTTGTTTTTTGACCAACTTTTCTCGAGGTCGGCCATGACTGAGGAACACTATCTTGGGTTTTATGTAGGCGGACGTCTTCCGGACGACCTGTCACGCCCTGTTAAAATTCCTCAAGGCCTTCGCCGTGAGGTGTTGCGGATACCCGATCGCTTTTAAAGCTGGTCTGTCCGAAAGTACAGATAAGAATGTGTTAGGGTGCAGCGGTATCCGATAATTTCACCACTACGTAGTCTATCGCAGCGTAGTGGTAGGGCAATACTTTAATCCATGTGCGCTGTACTTTGGGGGGCACAAGCTCGAGCTCTTCGCCACCAATGAGGGCGACGAGAGGTAGATGATCATTTTCCCCGTCAGATTTCAAACCACTAAAGGACTGGTCAAACCACGAAACGGCCGACGTTACGACCAGTCTGCTCCGTTTGACTGCAGCGTCCATCCTTGGAGGTGAGAGAGCTCTATATGTTTCTTGGAGCAGAACAGCTCCCGGGTGAAATTAAGCGGGTTTTACTTGGCCATGCAAGTTTCAGGAGTGCGAGTTAAATTAAGGAGTGCAAAAGCTACGTCTTGGCTTGGACACCTATTCGAGGTGACGATCTTGTTAAATGAGGAGCGAATGTGCGTCGTCACGTCAGCCAGGCGTAAAGTAAATTGTCAGTCGTGGTTAGCCACTTCAAGCAACCTGTGCCCTCCGCTGATGTCAACTGGTGCAGCTGACTCTCGGGTGGTTTTAATCTTGTCAGGGTTCGACGAAATTTTTCTCGCGTCAATGACGGCTCCCAGCAATGAGCGCGACCGCTTGTTTCAGGCTACTCAGCACGTCGGCCGGGCGTTGGTAGTGTGTGTTGACGAATCTCTTTCGAAACCTAGTACGTTGTCAACCACGTTCGAAACGCCGGAGTTTCCTTTGAGAAACCTTGAGATCAAACTTTGAAAGTATCCGGGCGCCAATGCAATACTAAATGAAAAGCGCCTGTAGAAACATCGGTCAAAAGGAGCGATGGATATTCTAAGCTACTAATTTTTAGGTCTTAGTTGCACCTGATAAAGGCTGGACCTGGCGTTAACTTTGGAAAAGGTCTGAGCTCTCCCCGACTTTCCTAGGATATGCTCAACAGTTAGAAGACTTAGGACTCTCTTTGAACTACCTGGTTAAGTTTAGTAAATCGCACTTACTTCCCAATTTACTTAGTTATCTAAACACCAAACATACAACCTTCACATCAAAAACGAAAGATATAGGAGACTTTTGAAGTGTGTCAATACATGACGACATTTCACTCAGTGTTCCACTCAGTAATTTTTTTTTTGTTGCTAGTTTGCATTTTTGGTGTGAATTTGAGACGTGTATTTATTGAATGATACTAGGATTACAGCTTCATGCTGTGTGTGTCTATGAACTGTTGTCAGAGCTGTTTTTCTTTAGTCAGACAAAGTCAGTTTTTAATTGTTAAACTTATTGATATCTTTTATAATTTTTTTTTTTTTTTTGGGGGGGGGGATAATTGATTTTAATGTATTTGCGGTGTTCTTTGTGAAGTGTCGCTGTTGCCAGTTTTGGGGAGGGGGCCAAGGACTCGTCAAGCTGCAATTACGCAGCCTTTTTTCTCTGTACCCTTCCATCCTTACATGAATAATAAAACAAAACATTATTATTGTTATTCTTCTTCTTCCTCTTATTATAATTTCTAATAATTAATATTATAATTAACAATAAAAAGTAAAATAATAAAATAGTCATGAATGATAAATACTAATTAATAATTAATAAATTATTATTATTATTATTATTATTATTATTATTATTATTATTATTATTATTATTATTATTATTATTATTATTATAAAGTTCATAAAGAATCTCCAGTTGCCCGTCGACCTGAGTACAACAACAAGACCACTGGGCCGACGCGTCGACATATTAAATGACATATGAATGCGTGTCATACAATTGATTCCACTTTCGCGACCTCGAGTAGAGTGATGAAAATCCGTCTTGGAACGCCCAAAGCAGCTGAACGAGCATATAGCTAGTGATGAATGTGGTGTTGCTCTAAAAGTTGCCCCAGGCAAAAAAAGAAAAAAAAAAGATATATAGGCTTGGGCTGATACTAAGTACTCAGTTGAGTGAAAAAAAAGTAACGGCGTCAATTGTATTTGGACAGAGAAGAGGTGCATGCTGCTATAGCACATATACAGTCTAAACCCTTAAAATTTTACGCTATTGTAAGGTAGTTGTTGAAGCTCTTAACACGTGCAGACGTCACTTGACGAGCCCAGACACCTCCTTTTGGAGTTTTTTCAGGTTGTGTGGGACCCCCGGAAGAGAAGGTGAAGCGACGATGGCCTCCACTTCCGAGTTTATTTTGAATTTCGTAGGGTGAGGATTCATAGCTACCTCGGTGCACCTCAAAAACCAAACTCTGACTGCGTTGAGTTTCACGGAACCCAAGGGCTGTGTTTGCTTCTTAGCCTTAGATACTCTGGCGAAACGGTCCCGGTTCTTGTAGAAGTGAAGAAACGATTAATGCGCTGGGTGGCCCATCTGCCTTTGTCGCAATACACGGATACTCAGGTTAAAATTAAAACAAGGTTGTTTAACCGCCGTTGTACATATGTTAGTCCTCAAAAGTAACGAGATGTCGATACTCGTTACTTGGCCTTAAAAGTAATTAAGTACGTTAATCGTTCTTTTTCTGCAAAAGTAACTACATACGTTACTCGTTACTGCAAAGAGTAACTAGGTAGAGGTAATTTGTTACTAGTAACGAGTTAAGTACATGTCTTACTAATTGTCTAACGCAGCCGATACTTCGTGCTGATGGGACCGATCAGGCAGCGTCAAAAGTGCACCATTATGATCTTGGTCATATTCATGTACGTGTTCTAACATCGCTGAACCAATCATGTGCAGAAAAAAAAACTAGTGACTTGCTCTTTTGACACTGTTTTATTGGTCCATTAGCTCGTAGCGTCGGTTGTGTCTGCAATTAAGCTGCAAAAATATATAGGGTCTATCTTAGAATCCACTGTGTCACTGCCCTCTCCGCTTGCAGCAAAATCGGTTAATCCTGCACATGTGTCTAATAAACGTCAAGTACAAATACTACATGAATGATTACCGATATCTGGTTTGTTTCCGAGTACAACCAACCTGAGGAAAAGTCAGTACAATTTCACGTTAACGTGATTGATTATGAGCCTGTTCCCTCCGGACAGAGATCAAGCAGTGGTAATCTTCGACAGTTCAAAAGCGACTCATGGCCCGACCTGAAAAAAAATCCCCGTTCACAATAACTTCGTTGCCACTAAGATTACCAGGACGAGCTGCACAGGCATAATAGTCAAATCTTTGAAGGAAACAGGTTTATTATTCCAGCATAAACGAAACCGTGGTATTCGCTTTTCTGCACGCGGCAGGTGGGAACACCTAAGGCAAGAGATCAATAAATGTGATACACTCTAAGGTATTAGCAGAAACTTGAAAACGTTGGAGGAGGGTTTTACTGTTTGCAAAAAGTGTGCTGTCATTCTCAACTTGACATATCAAATTATATATAAAAAAAGAAACTAACCTGTTTCATCACAAGTGTTTTTACCTGCGATTGACTTTTTATATTTTTGAAGGCAGACTGCCCCCACAGACAATGGCGACTGCGGTCTTTGCAGCAAGCGCCGGAAGTTTTCGCCCCGCATTGACTGACAATGAGTTTGAGCAACGACAAAGGACAACAATAGAGGAGCCAGCAGAGCTAAGATTTGCGAGAAAGCACTGCATTTCTCATGCTGCGTCTGTGCCATATAATCTAAGATCCAATAGAATGCGACAATGTGGTGATTTTGACCAGGTGCTTCGCATATAAAGAAAACAGCGCCGAATAGACACACGGAAGATGAAGATAGAGCCCCGCCCTGTCTCTATCTTCATCGGTCGTGTCTATCCGGCGCCGTTTTCTTCCAATGGGATGGCCGAGCTCACTACTCAAGTTTAAATAAAACAAAAATAATAAATATAGGGACGGAAAGAACAACACTTAAAGTCTGCAAAGTTTTGCAGTGCTTTGGTTAGAACAGGGGAACAGTCCAAGGAATGATCTTCTGAAGTCTCCTGTCATAAGAAGACCGACAAAAAAGCTGTTCCCAGTTCCATCAAGCCATTTTATGTCCGACGTGCCCGGCCCGAAAATGTACAAAGCGGACTCCGGGAGATCAAAAATCAAAAATGCACATGCTATAAAAAAAAAAAAAAAAAATCCGGCAAGATCATTGTTTGATTTGGAGACAGCTGCTCCTCTGTCTGTGTATGCGTTATGACGCTCACTCACTCACATGGGCACCATCCGCCGTAGTAGACAGGGCGGAAACCACTCGTTCCTAAGTCACTTCGTCACTTATACACTTAATACGAACGAACATTGGATTATGCCCAGGATTATGCTCAATTCTGCTGAAGGTAGCAAAATCATTCTTAAACCTGGTCAGTCCCTACTTGCTCATATAACGTAGCAGAGTAGACAGTTGGGCGAGTTGGTAGATATTGAACATAGTTACAGTTGCGCACACAAGGACAGGGACAGAGAAGAGGAACACGTAGACGACAAACAAGCGCACACTCACAACTCATGTATTAACGAAAGAGGAAAAGAAAGTGGTACAGAACGCGGAATCCGCTCGAGCGTCCGCTCGAGCGTTGGCCACACAGGCACGAGGGACCACAGGCCCGAGGGCTCGAAGGGGACACGTAAAATTACCCACACGAAAAAGATTTTAAGAAGGCAATTTCCTCCTCTGTTAATGAAACAGACGGAAAGCTAACACATCGCTCGCCCATGCTTAGGATAATAAAGGCTTCAAAAATCTCTCTGGTGTGTCTTTGTCGTCTACGTGTTCCTCTTCTCTGTCCCTGTCCTTGTGTGCGCAACTGCAACTATTCTCATATAGCATTGCCATTGTCGTTTTGAGCTCAATATAAAATGTACTACAATAAAAATCATTACCATTACATGATTTTAAAAAAAAAGTTGTAACCTCTACCAACACGAAATGAGAATATACCTATTAGAGTCAGGTACGCAATAAGAATGTTCAAGAAATTCCGCGATCAGCACGGACACTTTGCCTTCCTTCGTACTACGGCTAGGCGTGCTCCGTAATTCTTGAAGTGTTACGGATGGTAGCAAACTCACGCTGAAGGTGGAGCTTCTGGCAGAATCATAACTTTTGCCTAAGCGGAGGTTCAGTAATATGCTGACCGGTGCCGTATCTTGTAACAGGCATCAAAGGAATAAGCAAAAACTACACGCAGAAACCACCATGTACTTCATATTGCAACGGGGGTACGGCATGAAGTAATTTTAATGGCGCTCTCGAATCATAACTCTGGTAAAAAGGTCATAAATGGGATTTGGAAAATGTTCAAAGTAAAACAATCATCATGCCACTTCACAAAGAAGCTCGGGGCATGACGACAGGATAAAAAGAGTACCTCAATGAGGACTAACATACCTTAAATTTTATAACACCAAACTATTAAATTTGAAGCTAGGTACATTGCGCGACACTGTGTGCGCGAACGCGACATTTGCACTAATTTACAATGTACTTCCAAAGGGTTTGTGGGCATAAAATTAGGGGCACGGCGTCGTTCTTTTATGTTCTTCAGGTGTTGGTGAACACGCCACGACCCTCTTTACAATCCCGCCTGGAAATCTGCTGCATCGTCATCTTCTGTCTTGGGACACATCATATATTGTCGTCGAGAGATTCACAGAATTTCTTCTGGCGTTTTCTCCACCAACTTGGAACCACCAAGAGTCGTTCAACATAAGCATCTGGCAAGAATCAAGCACTGGAACATCACATGGTTCCTATCCCGACGGGTGGCTAAATAAGCCGACCGGAATGGATGGCCAGTTGGGGCACGGCGTCGCCAAAAAAACAGTATGCAAAACTTCTCCTTTTTTCAGGTGCTGGTGGCCACGGCCCCTTTTACAATCCCGCCAGGAAATCTGCTGCATCGTCATCTCCTAGCTTGGGACACATCATATATCGTCGTCGAGAGTTTCAAAACATTTCTTCTGGCGTTTTCTTCACCAACTTGGAACCACCAAGAGGCGTTCAACATAAGCACCTGGCAACAATCAAGCACTGGAACATCACATGGTTCCTATCCCGACGGGTGGCTAAATAAGCCGACCGGAATGGATGGCCAGTTGGGGCACGGCGTCGCCAAAAAAACAGGATGCAAAACCTCTCCTTTTTTCAGGTGCTGGTGGCCACGACCCCTTTTACAATCCCGCCAGGAAATCTGCTGCATCGTCATCTCCTGGCTTGGAACACATCATATATCGTCGTCGAGAGTTTCACAAAATTTCTTCTGGCGTTTTCTCCACCAACTTGGAACCACCAAGAGGCGTTCAACATAAGCATCTGGCAACAATCAAGCACTGGAACATCACATGGTTCCTTTCCCGACGGGTGGCTAAATAAGTCGACCGGAATGGATGGCCAGATGGGGCACGGCGTCGCCAGAAAAACAGGATGCAAAACCTCTCCTTTCTTCAAGTGTTGGTGACCACGGCCCTTTTTACAATCCCGCCTGGAAATCTGTTGCATCGTCACCTTCTGTCTTGGGACATGTCATATATCGTCGTCTAGAGATTCACAAAACTTCTTCTAGCGTTTTCTCCATCAACTTGTAACCACCAAGAGTCGTTCAACATAAGCAGCTGGCAACAATCAAGCACTGGAACATCACATGGTTCCGGTCCCGACGGGTGGCTTCATAAGACGACCGGAATGAATGGCCAGTTGGGGCACGGCGTCGCCAGACAAAGAGCAATGCAAAGCCTCCCCCTTCTTCAGGCTGGTTACTATCCGAATGCAGTTTGTTTCCGAAGTAGAGATCTGACTTAGATTACGATGCCGTGCCCCAACGACCTTGCCTGGCGAAAGTGGCTGTGTTTTTACTGTTTGCAGCACTCGTACATTTTTTTATGTTTCTCGGCTCCTTTTGAAATGTCCAGAGACGTGGAGGCGAACCCGAGACCACTAACCGAAAGTGAGCAAATCGCAAGTATTCCTGTTGCTGCCAAGACAATCGAGGCTGCACAGGCAAACTTGCTGGCCACAATCTCGTCATTAGAGAGCGGACAAAAGGCTACCGAGTTATCTGTCCAACAACTGTTTCCAAGGATGTGGACTGTAGAAAAAAAGTTTGCCGTTACGAACTCCGCATCTATAACCCGTCATGAAGAAAATCTTTCTGTCGACCTAGCGAATATTCAGAAACAGTGCGATGATAACAAAACTAGGCTTCGATGGTCAAACCTGTTATCATTTGGCTGCCTAAATAATCGCACCGAAGCATGAGGGCAATCAGTAGGAGAAATTATCGAGTTTTGTTCAAGCAAGCTAGGAGTCTAGCTTGATCCCTCAAATTTGAAAAGATCACACCGCCTAGAGAAATTAGAGCCCGAGAAGGTGAGGCCAATTATAGTCAAGTCTGCCCGATTTAAAAACAAAGAAAGCATCATGGCCTCCGGGTTCAAACTGAAAGGCACCCATTACGCTGTACACGAATATTTTCCCGGGTCTGTGTGAGTTGCCCCTGCCAAACGTTTTGAGTATGATAGCAGTATAAACGTACCATTTAAAGTACGTTTCAACAAACTGCACTCGGACAACAGACGTTTCATTTTATACCCAGAATCTCAAACTGTTCTTGAAGGTTCATAGCTGCGTGCTTCTGGCAAAAATAAAGCCTTACCGTCATCCCCTTATGCCGCCTTGCGCGATCAAAACAAGTTTTTTTTGTCCTTTTCACTAATATTCGTAGCTTCGTGCCAAAACGCAACGAGTTTCACAGTGTACTGGAGGACCGCTCGTCAGATATAGACACTTTGGCAGAAACTTGGCTAAACCCTGAAATCGAAGATAAGGAGCTTTTTCCGCGAAACTTAGATTCAAATTTCTTCTTGCACTACTGGCATGGCGAGAGGGGTGGCGGTGTGCTTATTGCAATAAAAAGTTGTATATCTTCTTTCGATATTTGTTTAGCGAATTATTACTCTAAATTTACTTACGTATGTGTTTTTACGCCATCAAATAAGGTCATTGTGGGCGTATGTTATAGGCCAAAAAAATCTGTTTCATCATTCCATCTGATCTTTACTCTGTCCTACTTGATATACAAGATCGTTTTCCAAAAGCTGATATGTTGTTATCCGGTGATTTTAATTTTCCTCAAACTGATTGGTCAAATCTGTCATCCGTAGGTTCAGCCACATCTGCACACTTTCTAGACATGTCTTACTCTGAACCTTACGCAGCTAGTTTATAAACCCACTCATGTGGGAAATATTCTCGATTTAATACTAAGTACGTCACCGGACCTTTTCAAGTGTATCCAGTACTGTGACGGGCTCAGTGATCATAGACCCCCACTCTCTTTAAGCATCTCATTTTTCAAGATTATTCACGATCATAACAGGGCTGATTATATCTCGATAAATCGCGAGTTGGCAATCTTCTTTGACACTTACGTCGTTCGTTTTTTATCTCAGATATGTAGAGGACAACAGGACATTATTTAAAACTAAAATGAATCATCTAGTGCTCCTTCATTTTGTGTGCGCGTCGACTCAGGTAATCCATGATTTAGAATTTACTGCCTTCTTTGCGAAACAAGAAAAAAATTATTTTTTTCAGAAGCCAAACTGTTTAATACCAGCCAAGTTTGGAATGTTTACAGTTCTTCAATACAAAAACTACACCCGCAACGTAAACCGAGCCAAGAATACATTATTTGTTTAATGGCTTAGCGTCCCTCTTGAGAAGTAATTCGAGGAAGTTCTGGAACCTGGTTTCAAGAAAAACAACTCCGCCGTCCAACTACGTACCGACAACTCCCCGGTGACCCCATTCGAGAGAGCGACATTCCTACAGCGTTAAAAGAATAGTTTTCTTCCATTTTTGCTAACGAGTGTTTGAACACTGTTCCCACTCTTTCCGAGCAACCTTACGAAACCTTGCCTCCAATCAGTGTAAACGCAACCGGTATTCAAACTCTCATTGCCAAACTAAAACTCTATATTCTGCTGGTTCAGACAACATTGAATCAAAAATTTTTGAAATACTCCCATTATCTCGAGTGAGTTCTTAAAACTATTCTTTGACCAGTCACTATCTGAAAGTTCCCTCCCTTCTGACTGGAAGGTTGGCAGGATTGTCCCAGTCTTCAAGCTGAGAAGTTGCTTTTTATTCTCTAACTGTCGTCCATTATCTTTATCTTCAATCGCATACACTGTATTCGCAAATCACGAGTCACCTACAAGATTAAAAAAAAGAAGAAAAACACTTAGTGACAAGGACAGACAGCACAGTTCTTTCGGACAGCACACAATTCTATAAAAGAACTCTGCTGTCTGTCCTTCTTCCTGAATGTTTTTATTATTTCTTTGAATCTTGTATTTTCACCAACCCTCTCTTTGTTTTCTGTCATGAATCACATAACAACTAATTGATTTTTCTTCAAAAACGCAGCATGAATTTATAAAGAGACTCTCCTGTGAGACGCAACTTTGCGACTTCATAAATGACCTACATACTAATCTCGAGTGTCGGGCTGAGTCTGATGCCATCTTTCTGAATTTTTGAAAGCGTTTGATCATATTCCCCATTATCGACTACTTTCTAAACTGGCACCCCTTCGTTTTGACCCACTGATCTTCTCATGAATACGTGATTTTCTTTCTTCCCGCGTGCAATACACGGTTAAAACCTATCCTGAATCTGCCTTAACAAACGTTTCATTTGGTGTTCCTCAGAGGTCAGTACTGAAACCCCTACTTTTTTAATATTCATAATGACCTTCCGGCCACAATCTCACCTAATATTTGTCTATTTTAAGATGACTGTGTCGTCTATAAAAAAGTAACAAATGTGCATGACAACATTGACCTTCAAGATGATTTAGTAAAAAAAAAATTAACAAATGGTGCGAACAGTGGCTGATGCCGTTAAACAAATGTAAATGAAAACTAATCTGTTTCCCTAGAAAAAAAAAAAACAATTTTGTCCTACCAATATTACTTAGGCTCCGATATCATTGAGACCGTTCCTTTGTACAAATATCTGGGTGTAAAACTAACATCATAGCTTTCCTGGAGTAATCACATTGAAGCCATCTCCGCAGACACCACCAGGACCCTGAGAGTGATCCGACTGAACCTCCGATCTGCTCCACCAACTGTCCATAAACTGGCCTATGACACACTTATCTAACCTGAATTAGAACGTTATCAATCATCTGGAAGCAATTCAAAAGCCGGCCACTCGTTTCACCCTCTCCACGTATGGTAACTCCATCAGTGTCTCTGCCCTAAAAACTTCTTTGCAGCTTTGTAGGAACGTCTCTGAGCTCTGTCTTCTTCACAAAATCGATTATTATTATCTCGACCTTAAAACCGCATGATTATCACTTCCCGATCAACATCGTCATTTTCAAACAATGCCTATACCCTCAAAAGGATCTCTGGCTCAACTAACGCTTTCAACCGATCATTCCTCCCACAAGCCGTCAATGACTGAAACAGCCTCCCATCCTCCATTGTCACCATCGTAGACCCAGACGCCTTTAAATCAAGTCTTCAATCGCAATTTTTATGTTGTTCACCATTTACCGACCTTTTTCTGAATGTATGTATTTTGTGTCTGTTTTTCCTATGTATAATATGAATGATCCCCACCCTAAGTAATTCCCTCAAGGGCCCTTATGGTTCAATAAATTAAATAAACGAAATGAAATTTTATCGTTCAAATATGTGCCCCGATTGACTGCTTTCCACCGAACAAGTAGTTTTGAAAACAACCCTTTAATTTTCAAAATGCGAAATGGAAAACAAATCGCGTGCTTTTTCGCGTTTACTGTGTCGTGTAGTGTAGTTCTAGAGGCGTTTATATTTGAACCCTTTCTGAGGAGTTGTTTGTTAATTAAATCAACCAAGTAAAATTAAATATTGACTTGAGAAACACTGGAACTATTTACATTTCATTTGAATAATCTTAGATACAATCAGTATGACTCTATTAATATTACTAATTCGAGGAACGTTCATAAAGTTCGTATCATTGTCACGAAGGAATAGAGATTCAGCAATGAAACTCGAGTAGGAGTTGAGACTTTCTCTACATGTTCGCCACCAGAAGTTACCCACTCTTGCCAGCGATGGACCACATGCCGGAGGCCATTGTTTTAGAACTGCTCGTTTTGAGTGTTCAGGAATCACTCCACTTCAGCGATCACTTGGTCGTCGTCCTTAAAATGCTTTCCTCTTGTTTGGCCACACTGGAAGCGTCAGCGCCGTTTAACCAGAGTTTCATAAACTTGGGCGTTGTTCCAGAACAACGCTCCCAGATTGGAATGTTTATCCTTGCCATTGCTTCCCTTCAAATGGAAACAAACGGATCATTGCATGTGCTTGGCACCGACCGGTAGTGCCATTTTGGTTTCGACTCCCTAGTGGCGTTCCGCGATACTATAGCACGCGATGCGTACACTGTGCGGAAACTAGGACGAGCGCTCATGTTGATGCCTGTTTTGTTCCACTTTTTTTAAATTTTTGTGCCGATAATACGAATTTTATGAACGTCCCTCGTAAAATACTGGGTTGCTAAAGAATTACATACTATATTTGTAATCTAAACGTCACACCCGGAACTGGATTTAACTTATTTCAAAATATGAAACTCCAGTTGTTAGGTTAACTGTAAGGCTCCGATTAGGAAGGCTCATCGTAGTGTAGCAAGTCTGTTATTTCGAAGGAATATACACTTTCAATTAACAAAGCAGTCGTCTTTGTTTTTTGCTAGAAACCTACTTTAAGAATTAACATTTATTTAGGATGATCCATTATTCATTATGTATGAACTAATAAACTCATTAAAGTAATTATTCACCGAACTATGTTATGAGTTCAATATTGAATTATTTCACCAGAAAATAATGGCTTGAACTATTCATAAGCGCTAAAAGTAGGAAAAATACCTGCCAATCTATAGCATTGCTTTATAAAGCGATAATTTAAGGTCTTAAGCGTCGCATAATTCCTCATCTCGCTACAGTGAGCAAAACAACGAGACGAAACTACAGGGTGTGCTGAGCAACTATCTTAAATGTGTGTGTGGCTTAGAGATTATTCTGGTGTCGGTACTGCGAAGTTGAACTGCTTTACCCTTGTGGAATTAAAATTACAAGGCGCTATTTGAATTCATTTACACTATTCGCAATACGCAACGAAGCTCTATTTTTAATTAATTAATTTTTTTTTTTTTTTGCTACCAATAATATACCAAAAGAGGCGTCATTCACGTAAACATTGGAAGTGGTCCCATGGGAACTAAAAGTCTTGAGTGCGGATCCAATATCCTGAGAATTTATTACGAATCAAGACAAAGCAATTCAGTCTAGTTTCAGTTTGATGAAAACTAAATCTAGCAAGTATCAAGAGTCGCCTACACTGACGGATCGTCAAGGACGTGAAGTTATTTGTCAGCTGACTGACCAATTTCACGTTTTCTCGATGTCTGATCTAAAATCATAAAGAGCAGCCGAATTTTATAAAATTCATCATTTATATTTTAGCCAAATTTACAAAATTTGCAGGTATTTACTATACGCCAAATGCAGCCCATCACGGGCTTGATTCTATAGGCATAAAAACGTTTTGTTTTGCGGCTTTTATAAAAATTGCCGAGCTATATCATCGTACTTTTGTATCTGGAAATCATATAATTAATTATTAAATTTGAAGCAAGGTACAAACCAAGAAACCAGCCGGGGAAGCTATCAAAACGACACACGAATGCGCCGCTAAAAGGTTGGTTCCACTCGCAAAAGGAGACTACCCATCATTTTATTAAGCCTATTACCAATTACCACACTACTCTCGTACACAACACTAGGTCTACGTCTGAAAAGACATGCTAAAAATAATCTATCACAAAAATAATAATAAAAATACTGCTGCTCCGACTTCACAGGGAAGTATTTGTATAAAAAGTTAAATATTAAAAAAATAGATACCGTAAAAATATGACCCATGAGCATTAGAACAAATCAGAAACTGTCACGCACAGCTTAATTACGTTTCCATCGCACACCAATGCAGCAATATGCATTTATAATGACTGTCAATGTGCGTCAATTTCTAAATCAGCTAGGCACGGAGTAGAGGGTACTGTGCAACGTAATTTGATTATTACTTCAGTTTGCGTTTGTGAGTACTAACAATACGAACGGTCACTAGGCCAGCCGCGGTCAACTTAAATGCCGTAGCTTGTTCTAGGCGCGCTGCAGCCACAGAAAGTGTTTAGTGAATGAAAAAATTTAGTGATAAAAGACAATATTAAAGTAAACCGATCGAAGATTTTTCTTTTGTTTGCCTTTAAGGATCAAAATTCTCCTTTAAAAATCGCTGACAGCGTGCGAACTTCACAGCCCCGCAGGCACTTGTTCGTCGCTTCGGAAAGTGAGCAAAGCACGCGACCCACGCACAAATACTGAAATTTTAAACGGCCTGAAGCCCGTTGCACGTGAGGTCATTGCACCATGCTGGCGGGAAATAGCTCCAGAAGCCTTCGCACTCAGTAACAAGGCACCCACAGTGGCCACTGATTTGACGTCAATGCGAGCCATGTCTACACGCATGCAAGCGCGTGCAGCATGCGCGAGAAAGCAACTTTGGCAGGATTGAAGTTGCACGCGCTTGCTAGCACAAGCAGTGACATGGCGCCGGTCAGGCTCACTGTTTGCAATCGTCTATGGTTAGTGACAGGTTAAGAATGCAGTAAAATGTTCGCCTCCAAAGTCAGCTTTCTGCCTTCAAAAACACTTCGTCGCCTCGTCAGTACACGCAGTCCTTCAGGACGAAAGGCTGCGAACGAGTGCTGAAAGCAGAGTTTATACTGCGTACTTAACGTTTCTAGCGACATTATATATATACATATATATATATTGGTGAAAGTGTTAAGTTGGGTCGCACCTAAATCGCAAAAATTTAATGCCGACAATGTGCATTTCAAAACGGAATTAAAAAAAAAAAAAAAAATATCGCGTTCCCAGTTTCGAGGTGCCAGTACATGTGGGCTGCATTTTTAGAAAGCGGGCCTTGATATTGCAGACGGTTTTCTAATAAGTTGACTCCACGATGGCAAGTATTCCAGCCAGCGCAGGTCGGTCCTATCCAAGCGCTATTTTACCTGAGCAAGGCGGAGTGGGATCTGCAATTATGATTCGCAGAGTCTCGTTGTCTTTGTATAAAATGGACGCATCGATAAAACCCGAAGATATTTTTTACTGTTCAACGCGCCTTTGGATTTCGGAGAGCTTACTGACAGCTTAGGGAACGCAGTATGAATTTACTATTTGCGCTCCGCAGTCAAGAGCATTGCGGTATCAGCCGACAAGGACACAGAGGAACAAATCACGAAGCGAGTGTAGACATAATAAACCCCCCTCGGTGTTTTTATGTGGTCAGCGACTATACTACGATCCAGCGCTCTCGGCTTCTTCAGTTGCGAGGACCCCAGCCACCTCAACCGACTGCGCTCTACTTTTACGGATCCTGGGCTTGTCCGCTCACCGTTTCCGTTTTGGTCCCTGTCTTCGTTTTCGTCCACGGTGTAGTCGTAGTCCGTCTGGGGCCTGGCGGCGGCGTCGGTGGCTCCCACCAGGAGGAGCAGGGACCCGAGGGTCCAGCACAGGACGCGCATGGCCGTCTTCCCCGCGCCGCTGTGTCAGGCCGCGTATCCGTACGCACAGGGCAGCAGCGAGGCTCCGGCCGACGGCCGCTGACGAAGTCTGCCCCGGGGCAGAACGCAGAAGCGGCCGTCGAGGGCCGAGTGTCGCACTTTTGAGCGACTCTCGCCCACTCCCGCTCCCGGGTCCGCCGCCGAGGAGGCGAGGAGGAGGGTCCGATGTCCTTCGGGCCCCTCGGGTCTCTTTGGGACGGCTCACGCGGGACGTCGGAGGCCTCCGAAAGCCACGGCGACTTTGTGTGACGATCAAGAGCCGTTGAACCCCGCAAAGCCCCCGGAAGCTAGGTTAGGTTACTTGTGTCACATAGTGGCGTGCTGAGCGGCTGAACTGCACTGGAGCTGCTATCTTTACTAGAAATGAAAATTATTTTTGCAGAGTTTGTCCGATAAACACAGAGGTATTTATAGAAACTATAAAAATCGAAAGTAAGGCTATCAACGTTTTTATACATCTTCTACGTTCTCATATGTTTATTGTATAAATTCATATAATAAGTTTAGATGCATAGCATTAATGGGGTCAGCGTCAGCGCTTTCGTGTTCTCGAATGTAGCTTCGATAGAGCGTGCAACACAGAGCGAGCAGTCGTTGATTTCCTGCTCATCACGGAATAGGAGGCAGAGCATGGAGAGGGCGGTCTTCTTCGCGTCTATCTCATTAAACATTTTCCTAATCGAAGTCAAACGCAAGATTTAAACCTTTTTTGTACGGGGGACATTTGTTACCTTAGATTTAGGAACAATCGTGGGCCTCTTGTCAAGTTTGTGTTTACACCGGAAGCTGCACGCCCGGTTTTACTTCTTAGGGGACCTTTTAACAACGTAGGGCACATTTTCTCCATGACAATGAGTTTTAAATCTCCCTGCCTATTGCAAGTCAGTAGAAATGCCTTCAGGCTTGTGCAATATAGCAGTCTGGCAACCACGTGAATGCACTTGAACATAGTAGCGTGGTACAAATAAATGTCCACATCTACTGTTGTCACAGGATATTCCGGTCATGCTTCTTGTCTGAGACATGAAGCGGTCATTATCGAACGCTGAGGGTTCTCATGGAACTAACTGCAGCTGTAGGATGGAAGATGGAGAGCCTGAAGCCGCCAGCGGAACTGTCTAACAGGGAACCTGGGAAAGAACTGGCGGAGGATTTAACGTCTACATCATTGGCGTGGGATATGCCCGACGACTATAAGGCAGCACTGTTCTTTCACGCTGCGGAAGATAAATCGCTGTAGATCTAGACTTTGTTGTAGATTAAGTCCAGAAGCAGGCGACGCTACGAGGTACTGGGACCAATCAAGCGGCGCCAAAAGCGCAAGTTAAGGGGTCGTGTTTGTTTATGATTTGTTCAGCGATGACGGAACATCATGATGGTTCGATTTTTGGCGTTGAATGATTAGTCCCATTAGCGCGTAGCCTTGGCTGCGTCTGGACTTAAGGTGAAACGAAGTAAAGCACTCCTTCGAATATTCATTAGAAAAGAAAAAAAAATCGTACGGAACGCTAGGGAAGAATTTTGAAACTACTGTGCCACACTCCCAAGATAGGAAGGGACGTTCGAAAGGTGGGGCTATAAAACGAGGTCATAAAGTTAATTAGAACCATTTGATATATTTTCCCGCGACGCAAAGACGAAAGAACAGTCCTGCACTTTCGAAATCCTCATGGATTTAATATTCGAGGATCTGTTGAGACCCGTTTGCTCTTCTGACGTCTGACTCCAGATTCGGTCAGTTGGTATATAGAACGCTCCACTAGAAATGAATACGCCCCTGGTTTGATACCAGAACTAGGCGGATTTTTTCAGTCGCGCACTTGTTACTTAGCCGTGTTTGGAGATTTGTGTTTGTCCTTTGTCCGCCTGGTTCCCCTTCTCCAGGGATTATTGTCGTTATTCTTGTCCAGCTCGCTTGCACCTTTGCATTAATTGCATTATTATGAAAAGCTTAATATGCAGGCCGTTCACCCTTGTTGGTGTTAGAGTGGTACCAGCTGTCAAAACCTGTTTGCTCTATTAACGTCTTCCTCCTGGTTAGCTTAGTTGGTAGAGCACTCCATTGGAAATAAAGAGGTTCGTGATTCGATGCCAAAACCAGGCGGATATTTTCAGCCGCGTACCTGTCACTAAGTTGTGTTTGGAGATTTATGTTTGCCCTTTGTCCCCCTTGTTCCCCTTCTCCCGGGATTATTATAGTTATTCTTGTCAAGCTCACTCGCACCTTTGCCTTATTTTTATTATTATCAAATTGTCTACGGCATCCTAGACAATAAACTCCGCACGTGGCTTCTATGGGAAATCGACCGGAAACTAGAAAAAGCAATACAGATTTGCAAGCAGAGGATGTGTCAAAGCATCAAAACGTTACCTAAAAGGGAAACGAGGAAACTGCTACCGCAGATATACCTGGAAAAAGAAAAGTGTTGCCAGTCGGCAACGTACAGGGGAACGCGCTGCAATTTCATGCACACGTCCCGATTGTGTTCAGTATAGCGCAACTAACGGCGATGTGTATCACATCGCCGTTAGTTGCCCTTTTAATCAAACTTCACGGGATTAGCAAGATCATTGTATCCGTCAGCGGCAAAAAATAGTGAAGAGCGATACACAAATTCCTCGTACCAGAGCACGTGACAGTCCGGAACTGAAAAATTACGAGCTCTACCAACCGAACGACGGAAGCCAAACATTTCCCTGCAGAACATCAGCAGCGACTCCTCGGAGGACTTTGACATCATAGATGAAGGATGTGTTCCAAAAAGAGCAAGCAAGACTACTGCGCGGTCAGAAGGCGGACGAAGCCTTTAAAGTGATTGCATAAATCGGCTTGGTAACGTATAGCTTTACGATTTACCACAGAGGTGTCCGAAGGTAGGTGAAGTATGGCATGAAAACAAAATAAAACAACCTAACTTACCAAAGTAAAAAAGAACAAACAAAAAAAATAATAGCATATCTGTAGTTTGGCATCATGCTGTAGTAAAAGAAACTGTCCAAATTGGGAGCTAAAAACATACTATTCGTGTAAAGCTCGTCAAATTACTCGGCGCTCGAGAAAATCAGCCATCTGCGTTAATACCCTACTTTTCAACCTCTTTGTTTACGTTCCGCCAATTGAAATGCGGGGCGAAAGAGTCAAGTGCGCACCTGATCTTTCCACTTCACCGTCTCCTTCCACTAAGTCCGTCTGATATGGTCACTGTCACCATGGCAACGAACTATCTTCTTTATTTAGGAACGAGCGAACGCAGCGCATGAAGCCAGCAACGGCAGACGCCACATTTTGAATGTCGTCTGCTAAAATGAACTGGGCAACGCTAGGGTGCCCCAATACCCTTCTGTTTAGGGTGATGTCACTCTTTGCAGTACCCGAAGCCGACAGCACGCGTTCACAGGAAAATTGCAAAGAAATCATCGAAGCAAAATATCGCCGTAGCACATACAGCGCCGCTTCAGGATAAAATAAAACGAATGTTGGGAACGAAATGGCAAGATTTCATCACCCTAAGCAAAGAGCACATGAAGGCACCCTAGACAACGCTAGCCAGAGTCGGACGCACCGTTGTGGAGGTAAACATTGAGAGCAGAAAGCGGTCGCCTGGCGAACCCTTGGCGCTTCCGACGAGGCTTGGTGCACGCTCGAGCCTGAGATTACATACTCGACGTGATCCTTCATGCCACCAACCATATTCTGCTCAACTCCTACCAACAGCCCTGGGTTTACGCGTAGAGTCAGGAGGCAGTCAAAGAATGCACCGAGCCAGCCAGCTAGCCGAGCCGCACTCAAACTAAAAACGCTAGGCCGCACACTTTTCAAGCACAACATCAAGCTCCGTGTCCTCTGGATTCCCGGACACGTGGATATCCCCGTTAACGACAGGGCACATGAGCAAGCCCGGGTGCACCTAAAATATCCCCAAACAACACCGATAAAACCTACAACCACCTATTTCTCAATCTACACCGAAGACGACGAAGCCAGCTACGATGAGCTGGCTGCCTTGGTTCGCGCCAAAAGCCTCCGCACACTTACTCGGGCCCCTCTCAGTCCCGAACCACTTCACTCAATACACAAGACCTTTGGCAGACAGGACACCGTGCTGCTCCTTCGCCTAGACACTGGCACATAATTACATATGTGCCGTAAGCAATATTTATAGCGAGACGCAAGAACGTGTTATTTTTAAGTGCACGGGACTTCGTCTTGCCCTCCCTAAGGCTAACGGATATGGCGGGGGTGCTGGGTTTTGCTGGGAAGTATGGATGAACGGAAGAACACATAATTGCAGTAAAAAGATGAGGATATAAGTTTGGGGAAGAAGGTCTATAGAAGCCTGATAATGCACTAAATCGGCGAGGTAGATGATTTAATGAGAAGCGAAATTGACAGCAAAATTTAGAGGGGAGGGGTACAAGTGTTTTTAGTACAGGTGGTGCAAGTTACCTTAAGATAGTGTATAGCCAATACCATTAATTTATTCATCTCTTTTACGATAAAAGACACGCTTGTTGCAAGAACTCTGGTCGTTTTATACTGTCTCACAAGGAAAAGGAGAAGACTGAAGAGGACATCGCTGAACAGAAGTGGCGACCCACTGGGGCTTAGGAGCTTCGTCGGGGCAATCAGACGCGGGAAAAGAAAGAACAGAGTTCAACTCGAGACAGAAAAGCAAGGTGGGCTCGTTCTGCTACGACCAAAAGCTGAGTGAGGGAACGGAATTCATCTAAGTTTTCTAAGCAGAATATGACCTTTCTAGAAAAGGATTAAAAATGCTATCGCATTTTGATGAAGTAGGCAGCAAAACACAGCAGAAACAGCAGATTTTTGTTTAACGAATTCAAAGCGCTTTCATTCATTTATGACTTCGCTTACATGACCTCCATCCTTAGTCCTATGCTTTAACGGTGTAGCAGAAGAGAAACCTCAAATTGTAAATTTGATTTAAAAAAAAAAACAACCAAATCGGCAGGTGAAGACAAATGGTTAGGACGCCTAAATCATAGATGGACAGCTCTTGAAGCTGGCCGCTCACCAAATGAGCGCCTTACGAACAAAAATTTGAGGTGCAGGCAATCCAACTTCACTTTTATGAAAACAAGTGTTGTAAAGGAAACAAAAACATCACCACCTAAACAGTTAAACTCATCTGAGTAAAATCCGCCCTAACGCGTTGTAAGATTTAATAGTAAAAAAAAAAAAAAACCTGTAGTTCGTAAGTTTTCACCGAGTTCTTCGGAGGTAATAACAGATGATAATATTACATTTCACAGAAACAGCCAGCAGCAACGACGAACATAAGAGGAATTTCAACTGGAGGGAATTGGCAATGATGAAAGTGAATTCAAGATGTTCCTCACACGAATAAAAATAAAGGAATGTGCCAGTTCTTCACTACCAGAACTGCAAGTGCGGTATTCAGACAGAGCAGGTCAGGAGCTAGGCTGACATACGACGAAACTTTCCATGAGATTGCCTAAGCTTCTCCTGTTCTTTTGCATATGTGAAATACATATTTCCTTTGTTATCACATCCCTTCCGGGTGCGTATGGATGCGTGAACAAGTAGCAGAAGACAAAATGAAGCAAATGTTTCCCTGGATAAAGGACGACAACCAAAATATAACCTAAAAACATAAAGATTCCACGTTTCGATGCTTACCCGGCTCTTCTTCAGGGTTGACTATGGCTGACCTAGCAGAGCACGTTGGATAGACTACAGTTCACACAGAAAGGATAAAAACACCGAAATACGAGGGACAAACACTCACAGTTCTTTCAACGAGCAACGACTGTCGTTGCTCGTTGAAAAAACTGTGAGTGTCTGTCCCTCGTATTTCAGTGTTTTTATTTTTTTCTGTGGGAACTGTAATCTTGACTGTGGCGATGGCCGTTGAGGAGCAGTATTTTTCGATCTTCTTCTTTTAGCGATATGGCGAAGCATGTTCACATATACGAGCGGCGAATCTCCAAACCATCTATTTATGTTTCCCGGCGTCGTTTGAATGTGCCAGGATTCAATGAAAAGTCATTGCGTCGATGATGCTGGTGATGTTGAAAGCAATTCAGTGGTATCTGACATCGCACAGCTCAGCGACTGCGCTGCGCTCGTGGTCCAACTTGCGCACATTGTTTTTGTGTGGGTGGATTCTTTCATTGAAGTTCTTCGTATCCACGATTTAGGTGGCCGGGAAATCTGCGCAAGGGATCTTATAAACCACGCCTTGCCTTTTTTTTCTTTTAGCGGCGATCTTATGGACGGGGCTTGAGACGTTCAAGCGTGGACATAAGTCTATGGGCTACGTCTTATCACACTTTGCCTAGCACGCGTCACAGCGCCTCGCTTGTTCCTTTGATGTAGGGTACGCAGATGCCTGATGTTGAGCGTGGCTGCGTACATGCTTGTGCCTGCTGGCATCGGTGATCTCAAGCTTGGCGACGGGCAAGTCGGTGGATGAATGTGCTAATGTACCCGATCGTTTTGAAATCAACACAGACGTTTTTTTGTTTTTTTTCTATTCGCTTCAGACCAGCATATAGTATTCGCCCTAGACAACACTGTTCTTGCCACCCATGTTTTGTAAAAGGGCGGATGATTGGAATTAAACTGGAGATAGTGTCCACTATGCGTGGGTTGCCTGCACTAAACAAAACGCAAACTCTTCATGTTCTTTTCTCAGGAGCACGTCGGAAAACGATAATATATAGTTTTTTTCATATTCCACGGTGAGCTGGATGGCCGGTTCGATGGAGCTGAAGTGCGAGAGGAATATGTCCATTTCAAACTTTACTAGGATGTAGAAGCAGTTATCTACATACAGCAAAAACACTTTGGGTGTTGCTGAGAATGACTGCAAGGCCTCTTCCTCAATGACTTTCATCCACACGGTGGCCGTGTGGGGCTTCCATTCGCACGTTGGTCGTGGCGACTGAGATAGACGCGTCTATTGCGGTACCACTAGCTTTCTCAAAAAAAAAAAAATCTCCTTCTTGATGCTGAAGTAGGTGCTGCTGAGGCAGAACTGCAGGAGGTGGCACAGTTATTCCACGTCCTTTCTTTTTTGAGGGCCTTCCTGGCAGTGGCGACTCTCAGGGGAACCGGCACGCTTCTAAATAGCGAGATGACGTCGAATGGTAAAGGCTTTTTGTTCTTTATTTGTTTTGCGGATTTGTTTTCGCAGAGGGTGCAGAGATAAAGGCACAATGCCTGACATAGCCTCTGCCCCCCCCCCCCCCCCCCCCAACGTAAAGTTCGACATAAAAGGAGCAAACGTTACAATCAAGCCAAAAAAAGAACCGCTGTAACGAAATAAAACACGCTTTGAACAGAGAACATAAATGATAGTGTCAGGAATAAACACGAAATGACGCGGATACAAAACAGGTAAACAAATATTTGAAGATATAAACATCTGCACACTCTGTTGATGGGCAAACAACAAAATTTTCAAAGGTCAGGCAGGTACTGCAATGCAAAATTGAATTTTTGAAAACTGTAGAAAAAAAATACACAACATTACACCCAGAAAAGAAAGTTTTTATACCAAAGAAAATGACACGTCACTTTCCACTAGAATCTTCCTGCAAAAATGTTTGAAACTACCAAACGGCTGGTCAAAGTTTATATTGATATCTGTTCTATTAAGGATTTTAGTGATCTGAAAATGTGATGCTTGTCGACCATAGTTTGTTCTTACGTATGGCGTTTTTCGAATTGGTTTCCGTAATAATTATGGATTAGAACTGGTAATGGGCGTCAAATGGAGTCTATTTCTATGTATCAATTGCAAGAGTTTGAAATAATAAATTTGATTTGCCTTGAGAATATTATACTTGATAAAGAGTGGCTGCGTTCTTAAAATCCTTCAGTCGTCTCTATAATTTTCACATATCCGTAGTATCTTTTTTTTGTAAAATGATTAGTTTATTGTAGCTTGTAGCTGTTGTTGTACCCCACACCATGATGCCGTAACTGATTCTAAAATAGAATAGGGAGTAATATAACGTTAGTTTAAACCAGGCAGGAATTAGATTTTGAATTTTATAAATAAGGCCAGTAACTCGGGACAAGTCGGCTTTTAGTTTGTTGACGTGCGTATTCCAAGAAAGGTCCTCAGTGAACCAAAAATCTAGAAATTTTTGTTGAACCACCTGCTCAATTACCGTGCCTTCAAATGTAATGTTTATAATGCTGTCATCTCGGTTCCCCGCTGGCTTAAAAATCAAATACTTAGTTTTATTGGTATTGAGGCTTAAACTATTTATTTGTAACCATTTGGATTGTTTTGTAAGATATTCATTGGCAAATTTTTTTACTCTTTTTTGTTAAACGTGGAAAAAAACACATTTGTGTCATCTGCATACATTGTCATATCGGGGCAACCTGGTATAACCGTTTTATAATTTATATGCACTAGTAATAGAGCCGGCCCCAAAATAGAGCCCTGAGGAGCACCGTAACGTATTTTCATTTTATTGGATATCGTATCATTTACGCACACGTATTCGTACCGATTCGTAAGATATGTTTCAATTAATTTTAACGCCACTCCACGTACTCCGTACATTTCAAGATTTTTAAGTAAGATATCGTGTTATACCTTGTCGAAAGCTTTCTTTAGGTCTAAAAATAAACCTAGAGTGACAAGTTTTCTCTCAATATTTTCAACTATTTTATCTTTTATTTCAATCGGGGCTGATTCGGCAGATTTGTTTTTCTGGAATCCATACTGGAATTGAGAAATAGTTTTAAATTTTTGAAGAAAATTATTCAGCCTCTCATTGATAACGCGTTCAAATATCTTTGAAAACACAGAGAGAACAGATATCGGCCTATACTTATTAACTCCAGTTTCTCCTCCGCCCTTATACACAGGGATTACGTTTGCAACTTTTAGCTTATCAGGGAATTCACCAGTCTCTAGCATCCTATTTATTATATTTGATAATACTGGACTTATTATGCAAGCGGTGCATTTAATTCGTAAAGCTTTAATTTCATCCTCACCTGCAGCTACATTGTTATCTAAACTATTTGTTATTTTGTAAATTTCTTCATATGTCGTTGGAGCAAGCATAATCGAATTTTGTTGATTTTTTTTATCTTTTACAGTCATCATTAGTTGTATTTCAGCCGCGCACGTGACGATATTGATAAAATGCGAATTCATTGTGTCTGCGAGCTCTTTCCCTGCCACACTTACATTATCGATTATCAGTTCCGTGACACTAGACGTTTTTGATTATTGTTTGTTAGATCGTTCACTTTATTTTAGACTTTTTGATGGTCATTGTGAATATGCTGAAATTTATTTTGATAATACTCACATTTTGCTTGTTTTAAGTCAGAGTTCAATTGTTTCTAATTTTTTTTTAAACTCAGACAGTAAACTTAGATCGCGATGATGTATGAAGGCATGGTACTGGCGGTCTTTTATTTTTATTATTTTATTTAAATCATTTGTTATCCACGGTATTCTAATTTTTTTTAGGCTTGGCTTTAGTTTCACATAGAGGAAATGCTATATAATAACAGCGTTCGAATTTAGACAGGGAGTAATTATAGGATTTCATCGGATCGTGTTCATTATAAGCGCCTTCCCAGTTTTCTTTATCTATTTAGTAGCCGAAAGTTCTTAGCGTTTCTTCGTTTATTTTGCGGTGACAACGTTTTTATTTATTTAGACTACTTTTCGCGGTTGAAAGAGTTGCAATGCAGAAGATAGGTAATTGGTCGCTTATGTCGTGCGAGATAACGCCAGCTGAGATCTGGTTACATTCTATGTTTGTTAGCCAAGCATTAAGTGATGTCGCAGTGGCTGAGGTAACGCTAGTAGGCAACGATATGGCGTTGTTACAGGCGTATTGTTGAATAAGATCTCTGAATTCTCTTGCATCTCCGTCATTCTGAGCAGTGTCTATATTCATATAAACAAGAATCATAAATGGTAGGTTAGGCCCCAGAGCACAAAATACGTTTTCAATTAATGACACAAATGCAAGCACGTAGCCGTTTGGTGGCCTATACACAGCTGCGACTACAGTATGTGACAACTTAACAACCAAACATTCTACATCATCATTTATTGTTGTTAACTCTTCTGTAATCTGATACTGTAGGGTATCTTTTACATAAATGGCTATACCCCCCCCCCCCTTTTGTTAGCTCTGCACACATTTTCACATCTATAACCACGCAGGGATGGCGGCAAATCCTTGTTTTTTTAACCAAGTTTCTGTGAGTGCGATTGCATCGAATTCTATATTTAAAGAGTGTAAAAGGATTTCAAGATTGTCAAGCTTATTTTTTACACTTCTTGTATTTAAATGTATTGCGGAAAACTGTCCATCGTCTCTTTTGTATTTTTTGTTAAATGACAGGCAGTCGTAATAATTGCAGTCGCTGAGAGCTTCTTCGGTCATCATTGCTACGTTTGTCCTGAATGGCTGTCACTGTGATTAGTTTGCTATCTTTTCAACATCCGGCGTGCAAGCGATCCTGAAGGCGTTCTCATTCTCGGTTTTTCTGGCAAACACCTTGCCCCCAGGTGACCACTCAAACTTCCATCCAACACTCTTTTTCTTTGAGACCGCAGCACCACGTAATCTTTTGTTTGAGCCAGTTAGGTGTGACGCTCACCTTCAATTTCGAGAGGCGCTCCACGAAGTCGCTGGAGTTGCTCACATAAGTCACCGCTTTTCCCACTGGGGGGGAAAGAATTTGGTGAAGGTAGTTCGAAGTGTTGCACAGGTACCTTCTGAGTGTATACATCACGGTCGAGGACAACGGTCGAGTTGTCCTTATCTGCTGGAAGAAGCATGATCTTTTTATTCTTCCAAAGCGCCCGGAGGGCTCTCTTGTCTTTTGGTAAGCTGTGCTGCTAAAGTTGCGAATATTATAATATATGTCGATTACTTTTTGTCGTACTCACTCTTGGTCGCTTGGATTCAGGTGCGCGATGCCGTCTTCAAGGACTGCACGATTTTCGGCACAGACGACCTTGTTGTATTCATGTTAAATCCGTGACTTTTGGCTAAACATTGGTCTTGCAAGAAGAGAGCTGTCTGAACGAGAGACTTGTGACAAACCTGGTGGTATCGGTTTTGTGTTTTGATTTTTTTCTCTCCTTCGGCCTCGAGAATTTCTTACTCTGAGATACTTGCCCTTACAAAAAAAAAAAAAAAAAAAAAAAAAAAAGTTGCCCTGTCTTGTCTGTTTGTCTTAAATGTTCCTCTTTCCTTATCGTAAACTATTGAAATCTTTGCGACTTCTTAACGATCCTTGCGACTTTCTTCCCTACCCACTTTCTAACAACGTATTTGTATACATTGTGTGTACACCTTTTTCAGACACGGGTCTATACACTGCAGTGGTTAAACTTTTTATCTAAATTGGATTCATTATTACCGCCCGCTTTGTATATACTTTTTATCAATGGTATTGTTCAGACTTTGTATAGGCTTTGTTGAAGTAAAAGTCTGTACACTGCAGTTGTTACAATGTGTATCAAAATAGGATTATTTTTATCGCCCGCTTTTTATATACTTTTTATCAGTGGTAGTCTTCAAACTTTGTATGGCCATTGTTGATACGAAAGCGTATACACTGCAGTTATTACAATATGTATTGAGATTGGAATAATTTCTATGATCCACTTTTTAAATACTTTCATTCAATGGTAGTGTTGAGACTTTGTATAGCCTTTGTTGAGACAAAAGCCTATACACTGCAGTTGTTTCCTTATGTGTCAAATTTAGATTAATGGTTCATTCCTCATTTTTATATACTTTTTATGAACATCAGTGGTCTATAGTAAAGTAAAGTAAAAATTAGAACAACGTGAGTTCAATGGAATGTTTTGCAAAACATTTTACTTTATACGTGCAGGCATGGGATAAGCTTACCTTCGCGGCAACAGTATGTGCCAGGTGATTCTTCTATTCAACCCGCCACTTGTGAACGAGTTTAACGTTGCAGTGAAATGTGTCTGCAACCTGAAAGGAAATATCAAACATGCATATTTTGGAAGCTAATCTAGCTTCAGCACAATGCCACCTTAAAATTAGTGCAGGAGGATTTAGAGAACATTTCATTTACAAGCGAACAAAATGTTACCATGTAACAACACTTAGTTTTTTTCTGAGTAGCGTGTCATCTGCCCATCTGATAGCTTCCGACTCGCGAAAACTCGTTACAGCCCCGGTCTGTTCTGCGTCAGCAGAATTATATACGTCCTGGAAGGCACTTTGGCGTCATTCTCTTTGGCTGCCTTTGAAAGGTCGGAAGCAAAACTTGTTGAACACAGCTTCGGTGAAGTCCTTTTCGACTACGTGTCTGAAGACGGCCTTTTATGGTATCACCTGCCCCTTGCACACTTTTGTACACATCGGTTTAACGGGATCAGTCCGTGCAACAATATCCGCTTGGAATGTTTTTCACTTCACACGGGCTTACTGTCACTAGTGTGACCCAAGCATACTCGCACCCAACGCCACTGACCAAGAAACTCCTTTGTTGCGGTGTGATTCTAAGAAAAAAAAGGAGCGTTTTCTTTCAATCTCTTCTTCCCAAAATTTGATGACGTAGGTTAGGGGTCGCAGTAACCCGCAGTGACGATATTTTAACGCGCTTCATAGACTGAACCCGAGAATGGCGTGAGCACTCGATTCGGGCTCGTGATAAATCGGTAGCTCGACAGGCATTCAGGGTTGTGGCCCCTGTCCAAAAGCTGGAATGAAGACAATAGCCGAACCATAACAATGTCTGGAACTCAGCGCGTGTCCTGTGCCTTGCCAACCCCAGCGCGTGGCTATGATCCACATGGGCGCCATATAATCGGCTCCAGGTCACGTGGCCGCTTACTCTGGCTGCGAGTTGAGGCAGCGAACGCTGCACGTTATTTTTATTTTTTTTGTGACTTCTTTCGCGTGTGGTTAAAAACGAACGCGTGTTTTATAGGTAATTAACGCGAGGGATTTGTTATAAGCGGTATTTGCGCAAATAACCGAAATCGTTGCATCGCCCTTTTATGGATCTGTTCGCATTTTGTTTTAACGGGTAAAAAACAGCGCAGGAACACGGACACGTGTTTTAACGTGTAAAAGACTGCGCTGTTTTTTACCCGTTATAATGAGCTACCAACTAGCCCATTCGTCAACGCTACTAGACGTATTTTTGTGAACTCGTGAGCTATATCGTGAATGGCTCTCCGTGCTACGAACGTTGCCATTACGTGACTGATTAGTGAGGTGTCTAAAAACTGGAAGAGATTAATCATACTATCTAAGATTATTTAAAAATGGTCACCAAGTCTTTCTGCCCTTAATGTAGAATTCGTTCTTTGGCCTTCACTACAGCTTTCTGTGGCAGCAAAACTGAAAAAAAAAAATTAGAAGTGAAAACGTACGTTACAGTTTTTCTAGTCGAATTACTTCCACTATATTGTTCAAGCAAGCTATTATCCTCGAATTTATTTGATTTCCTTGACTCTACGTTAATAATGGTTGGGCACATTCTATGCGGGAGGTTTTGTAAAGCAGGACCGAAACAGGATGCAATTTTGGTTCAGACTGTTCAGGTGGGTGTGTCAACTTGAATTTATTACGAAGAGAAAGGCAGAGTTGAAAAATGATTTTATGCATTGGATCAGCACTTCACATTTCTTCAACCACCTTTATCCTCATCTGCAGCCAAAACAAATCGGCAATTAAACGGATTCTGAGTCTATACCAGGCATCCTACTTCATACTAAAATGTGGCCCATGCTGCCGCCCCCCCCCCCCCTCCCAGCAAACCTTCACTTAAACTACATTTCGTTTCGGCAGAAATCAGACCGCAGTCAAAGGTTAAAGGGCACATAAACAAAGACACACAGAGGGGACGTGTAAAGTAATGAAGCATTCCCTCTGCTTGATTTGTTTAGCCGGTGATAATAGAGCCACGGAAAGACGATACTGCGGCGGCTTTGGAGCTCCTTAATTGACCCCATTAGTTGATATCAATACCTGCGCTCTTACTTATGGTGACATGAAGTATAGTGCCCTGCGTCTTCTTGTCTCTTTACGTCCTGACACTTTATTCCAAAGTCCTTCTGGACATGCCCGTCACATTTAACCAGCGTTGTAGGCGTTACCGAATTACGCTGCTCGTTACTTGCAAATAAAAGGGACCTTACCGACCTACGGTACCTCAAAATAAAAAGATTCCGTTACCGCTACCGTTAAATGTAACGTACGCTACATTCGCGTTACTTTTCTGATGATGAATTAATACGTTTTATTCTTTTAACGCTACAGGTATGCGTAGGCGCCGTATTTTAAGAAACATACCCATCCAGAAACCGAACATAATTACTTTTTTTTTACGGTTTTACCTAAATATTTACGAAAAGAAACGAAAAAAAATAACCGCAAAGAACTAACAAATTCATATGGCTAGGATTACAAAAACACTTGAAGCGTTTTTTTTTAAGTTTTGGGAAGATTATGTAACTAATAACGTAACTACGTTAAACGTTACTCGAAATAAGAGACGTAAGTACGTTGCCCGTTAACGTTATGAAAATAGGGAGTTTTCGTAGGCCGCGTTTGCCCCTCCGCTAATATCTCCGCAGCGATGGAGCCGCTACTGCGCCTACGCGCCGATGGCTTTGACTGTAGAGTTCCGGGTACTGTAGCTGGTTGCGGAGAGCGTTGCGGGTCGGCAAAAACGATCTACAAAATCCCTTTCATAAAACCAGCACGTTACAACGTTACCGGAAAACGTAACCCGTTACCGGTAACCCCGTTACTTGTAGCACGTTACCGCCAACACTGCCTTTTTTTTTTTTTTTTTTGTCAATGTTGAGCTTTTTTGTATTTGCGAAGTTAGAATTCCGCTCCCGTACGATTGTGACGAATTCAGCTCCCACTCGACGGCATTAGCCGGTAACAATGCCGTAGAACAAATGACGGAGCGTTAAGATAATAAGTCACGTGCTGTGCTGCTTAAATTGTCCTTAACTGTAGCGGCAGTAGATTTTTATTACGAGAACTCAAGAGCCGTTTGTGATGGTTTGTCGCCCAATTTTACTCTCTTTGTAGCATCCAGTTTTATTGCCCCTGTCGTTGAGACTGACGTCCCCTGTGAACCAGTTAGTGAACTGGTGCCGCGGAATTGACACCTCTCCCTTTAATGAGCCTCATTTCGTCACTGCAAACCACCAATCTTAGTGGACTGTTTTTTTTTTTTTTTTTAAATAAACAACGTGGATAAATAATACCGTTTAATAGACCTCGTCGGTGAATCGTACTGCTTAAACTTACACTACACCGATGTATAGTCTCCAGACTATAGTCCAACAGTTAAGACATATACTGGCGTTGTTTTTCTGCAGTGTTTTAGGTTGTGGGAACGTTTTACACTAAAAATCAACCCGTAGCCCTCACCTTTCCCATAAAAGGGTATTCTGAGTTTTACTGCCAAGTTTAATGAATTTACGACTATTTTGTTTTCTTTTCACGCTACGCCGTAAGTCTTATTGAGAAATGGGGTATCTAATGCAATTAACTGGGGAGATGCAGGAACCTCGATTAAGCAATTGTGGAACGCCATATATGAGAATTAAAAAAAAAACTGTGTCGTTACTAAACTATATTCTAGTAGAATAGTGAGCTCAAAAAGCAGACCGTACAGTACGAATAGCGCAAACACGGGTTTTCCCATATTTTGTTTCATGTAACGAAATTTCTTTTAAGGCAATGGCAATGAAAACAAAAAAGCGAAGAATGCATGACTGCAGCTTTCAAAGCGTTGACTCTGAACGTTGACCCTGGGTAAAGTGTCGAACATCAAATTTCAAGAACTACAACGATGCCGCACATGAGCACATTCTATAGCAGGTGTTAGTTAATATTAATACATTTCTAATGTGAGAGAAGAAACAAACACTCTTGTCCAGCTCGCTTGCACCTTTGAATTAATTGCATTATCATCATAACCTTAAAATGCAGGTCGTTCACCCTTGTTGCTGTAAGACTAATGGAAGCTGATAAAACTCGTTTGCTTTACTGACGTCTAACTCCTTGTTAGCTCAGTTGGTAGAGCGCTCCACTATAAATGGAGAGGTTCCTATATAGTTCGATACTAGGACCAGCGGAGTTTTTTTCAATCACGCACCAATCCACCAGTCGTGTTTGGAGTTTGTGTTTGTCCTTCGTCTCCCTCGTTCTTATTCTTCCAGGGTTTATAATTATCACAGGAGAACCATTTCCAGTTTCTGCGTCGTGCACTGTGCTTGCACTAACCTTAAGGGTAAATTTCATATATTGCATTTTGCCTCCACTGCGAAGTTACCAAAGTGCAATTGCATAATCAGTGAGCTAGTTCTGTAGGATACATCGAGTACAACATGATTTCAATACAGATAATACAACAACGTGTTTCTTTTTATGTCTAACTTCGAGTACTTTTGTATGTTTGTAACATACAACAGCGTGTCTCTCATCAATTGCAAGAACCACACATTAAGTCGAGTTAAGGGGAAAGGGGCTTGTAATACACTCACAGAAAACAAAACCTCACAAGCGGGCTGCTAAGCGAACACGCATCGCGTCCGCTCGAAGAAATGTAAGTTTTAAATCAGGCGCTATGGCGCAACCGTTCCTCTGAACATACGAGCAGATACGAGCGTATAACGGCAGGTTTTGTCAAGATCGTCCCCGGTCGCTGCTGGCATCACGATCCGCTGATAGCCGAAGGCGGAATTCTCTCGTCAAGGTGTTCTATCCGGACAATTTCCGACTTTCATTTTTTTCCCCTTCGTAGTCACTGCTCGCATTGAAACACAGGGCTTAGCAAGTCCCGCGCCTTTTGGTATCGCTCCCAAAGAGATTGTGGCATCAGCTGCCAAGAAGGCCGAAGACGACGCGAGAGGCAGAGTAAGCCGGACTCTCATACTTGGTTTCACCTCAAGCCCGACCGCAGCCGGCTCTATACCGATTCGATGGAGGCAATCAAGCGACTCCAAAAGTGCAGTGTCACGGCTCTCGACGTCTGTGCGCGTTTTCTATCAACGAACAGAGCGATAAGGTACCAGAGAAATAGCGCAGGCGTGCGTTCACTGGGCGTGATGACTGCAGTCGGTATAGCGCAGGGGCGCCGGGAGGATGCACGTTTGGCGCCGCCTGATAATCGCCATGGGATTGTAGCGTTGGTTAAAGAGAAACGTAGAATGGCGAAGTCTGTGGATCAAGCAGAAGGCTCGAGGACACCAATGGACCGACGGTTTTCCTCGCTGTGCCACATTCTGTGCCGAAGAACTCGACACTCCGTCACTTCCTTGTCGGGTGTCGCAGACGTGCACCGTGTCACTGGCTCTCCTCCCTCTTGCCTTCCCGGTGGCCCGCTGTCCCCGATGGAAGTCTGCGTTCACTCGGCCGACGGAGCGAGAGGACGTTGACGGGCGTCTCTCCGCGGTATGTCGTTTGGGGCGACGAAGAGCAAAAGAAACGCGAGGCCGGCGAACGCGTTCACCAGGCGCGGAAGACGCGTCGGCGCCTCGGGACGGGCCGTTGCCATCGGCAGCCTGCCACAGAGGATCCGGATTCCCCGGTCGTGCTTTGGGCGGCGAGACGCGCGAAGTGCGGTCCCGCGGTCCTGTTTTCCGACCACGTGCACTGGCTGACCGACGAGCCTCCTTGGTTTCAATGCCAGTGTCAAGAATCGATCTTTGCGTTCTAAAGTGTGAAATGCGAGGAAATCGCTGGCCGAGTGTGTTAGCGCACCGCAATAGAAGCCCGTGGAGCAGGTTTGCGCTGCAGAACCCGAGGGTCCGGAGCTCAAACCCCACCACTACCAGATTCCACTTTGATGAGCACCATCCCGCGCTCGAACGTGTGTCCGTGGTGCACGTTGGCTTAAATTCTTATCTACGGCGGAGACGCCCACTGACTGAAAAAATAACCGATCAGCCAGTGTATCCACTAACTGGGTTCACTTACTAGGCCAGTGAGCTAACTAAATTCCGGCGTTCTAAACGCCCATATAACATATTTAATTTATAGAATGTTTTCACTGTAGTCGCTTCCTTCAGCATAAAAATAAAGTTCCAAGGAACGTTTTTAAAAGAGCAGCTGCCGCAGAGTTAGTGAACTGCACATTTATTTTGCTTTTCGGTCCATTTACGACAGAACATATTATCAAGGCCACGTTGACTCATCGGTTGTAAACACGTTTTTTGCTCGACGTGCGTCGCCCGAAAAGTTGAGGATATTTGCGTTTTAGCTTGAGATTGCTGTATTGCCTGTATTAAAAATTATTTATAGTTTAGGCCAAAGTCGTTTTCCGTGAAAGGGTTGCGAATTTTGTTTGCGAATTTGATATATTTATGCAGTGTATACTGCCAGCCTTTGTTCAATGACTAAGGCCGGTGAGGTACTACCTCACCTCACCTTACCGTTGAGGTCAGCTAGTACTTCACCTCACCGGTGAGGTGAGGTAGGCATCCCTTGAAAACACACACTGCAAGCTGACACAAAGTTTTACTGTCACAAAACATTTTTTGATGTTTCGTGAGATAGGGTACTAATGGGTAATAGAACACGCGAGAATATGACGACTTGCCCAATAAATCACAAAAATGGTGTTTGGTCGTTTCTCCCTTCTTTATGTCCCGACAGTAAGTATTTCCAAAACCGACCGATTGATGAGTGGGATAAACCAAGTACAATGCCAAGCACCATCAGGTTTGCTGTGCATTACTAACCTCCACCTAATAAGCGGAACGCGCTTCTTGCAATGCGGTGTCTGTCAGTTTGTCAGAGCCGGGAAGAGAGGGAGGTGTTGACGCGTGCTCAAGTCAGCGCTTCGGACCAATGGGAGCGTCACACACGGCAACTGACAAACAAAAGACACCGCCGGATTTTCGTTTAAACGAGCGTTCTAACGCTAACGCAGTAAACATTTGATGTCTTAATATATACAATAAACATTGTTATGAGTAAATGAGTTAGATTATGTGGTAGTTGTCATTTGTCTGGAAGGTTAGACGTTCTACAGGAATGTAGCGCTATCAACTGGGAAAATGACAGATAATACTTTTATTTTTACGTCATCCAACTCTGCTTTGAGATGGCGTATTCGTAACAAAAAAGAAAAAAGAAAACCAACCAGCCTTCGGGCAAGCATTGACGACTCACAAAAGTTGTGAGTTCTGGGAGATGTATAGCAGTTTGAAATTAATGTTATTTTTGTTACTTTATTTAACATACTAATTTTAGGTATTGCGCATGGAGCGTACAGTGGAGCGGTGTGCCCAGCAAAATTCCCACACTTGACATATGGCGCAGCACTGAACATTTCACTTGCTTCCTAATGAGTGGGAATCTGAAAAAAAAAAGTATAATTCTAGATCACGAAGCAAAAAACTACTTAAAATATGAAGTCCTTAGATCACTCGCTTCCAAATGACGCAGCAATTAACATAAATTCCAAAACGACGCTGCCACCCTTTTTACACGAGACATGTGACCATTGCCCTTAGCTGTAAGGAAACTCCTGCAAACCGCCTTTCTGGAGCCCTAAAAATTGAAAGTTTGTAAAGAAAGAAAGCTATAATAATAAAGTCACCCTGGAGTATTCTTAGCTTATTTTCAATGGCGTTTTGTTACAGCCGGTTTTGCTTGCTCTGATATTTAAAACAGTGTTTTAATATTTCAAACAATTTAGCTACACGTTCATATATGATACTAGCGACTCTACTCTTGAAAATGAATATAGGCGCGATTTTCTTTTGTTCTGAGGAAACGAGCCACTATAGTAGCGACGTGAGTGACCCAAAAGCGTCACTGTGGCCGAGGTTCGCGATTGGCCAAACACATAACTTTCTGTATTATGATAAGTCCTGCCCAATCTCCGGTTTACGGCGAAACAAATCCTGCCAATCACTAAGAAGCAAATCCTGATCGTGTCGTCACGAAAGGAGACAATAAGAGGACGTAATCGAAACGCCTCGACGCGATTTGTGTGGAAAACCATAAGAAAACAAAAATATTTTGCCGCAAATTTTAGAAAATTTATACAATAGAAGAAAATATCAACTACGGGGCCCATGTGATTTCAATTGTGGAAATTACGCTCCTCTATCTATCCAGTTTTATTTTTTGTAGATTGTGACTCTGCACCCTGCAAGAAATATTGTTTTGTAGCCGCTTCTTTCCCCAAGACAGCGGGACCGTTTTTTTTTGGTTTTTTTTTAAATTAAAGGGCAACTCCGATTAACATTTTCGATGTTTGGATTACGACTGTTTTCAGCTCAGTCAGTGTTTCTAAATTGCCAGTATTTTTTTTAATATTGTGCGTATTTTTATAAATATCACGGCTCAAAGTTTGATTTCGGGCGTCTACGGCAAAACCGAAAATATCTGCTCGAGAGAGATGGAAACACTGATCACCAGCTGTAAAAGGGGAGGGGGGGGGGGGAGGGAGGGAGAGTTGTATTAAAACAAATTTTATAAAAATTTTAAAATAAAATGGGTAACGAAATGTTAGGTTAGGTGGCGCAAGCTGCCACCCGTTCCAAAGGGTATAGCCATTACCATCCATCCATCCATCCGGTACGCGACGTGACGTCACGGGGTTGCTGCGGTACGCGTCGCCCGGTGTTGCTTGACTAAGAGCTAACCCGCTTGCCGCCCGCTAAAGAGCAGCTGGTCTTATCTTTAAAATCGGTTTTGGCGGAGTATGCAGTTTCGCGTTGACGTAACATTTCGGCTGTGATCATATTTTGTGCCACTAAAGCTATACCGGTCATTTATCTAAGTTTCGTTTTAGACCGGAATCGCCCTTTAAATAAGCGGTAATAGAACACTGGGTCTGGGTTCCATTCGAGTCAATGGCAAGCACTAGCGCAGAAAACAGTTTAGTTTTAATTTTTGTTCTGCCTAAAATGAAGAAAATAATTGAAATGCGAAGTATTAAAATATACACTTCAGCAGCAATGGGCAATTTATTTTCAAGGTCCGTTTGCTTAGTAGGATCTTCTAAAGGTATAGCATGAACAAGGGCTCAGCAAAGTAGAGTGCGCACGAAAACGACATAAAATTGAGTTGAAGGGGGCGAACTCCGCTGAGAGAAAAGACAAAGTAAACGAATGTCATTCTTAGTGCCGGAGTCCGCACTCCCATTATTGAAAGAAAAAGAAAAACCACCGAGAAAAGTTGACACAAAATAAAAGATTCATTTGTTCGAGCTTCGCTGAGTGCCTTAATGAAATTACCTTAAAACAATATAGAAACCAGAAAAAAACAAAAAAACGTTGCATTCATAGGATGGAGAAATGGTTAAAAAAAAAAAAAAAGACAGACTCGGTGTCTTTTTAAGCTCCCTCTTTGCTTTTTTTTTTTTTACTTAAACAAATTTATCTTTTTTTGTTTGTGGTTATCGCTACCGCCAGCGTTTGACTCGTTGCGCATGTTTTGCAAAGTCCCACATGTTATTGTTATGAAAAGGCGAAAAATCGGGAGAAAACAATATAAAGAATGTCCAGCTTTAAAAAAAAGGCAATCTAAACTTGTGCTGTGTGCGTTTATACAGCCGGAAGTTGTTCAGCTTCACTGGGCGTCGGGTGTCCCAGCTGTAGATGAGAAAATTATCCAGTGCAGTACCCCTACCTGCCAGGGGTCTTTTACGTGCCTCAAGCAGGAACCCATGGTATTCCTGGTTTCTGCAGCGTGAGCTTTCGCTCTACGCGCTCCGAGCAGGCGTGCGATAGCCCACTCGGCCAGCAATTCCGTCCATAAGAATTAATAGCTAAGGTTTGTGGATCTCAATCATTCTGGTCGCTCAATCGGTCTCCACCTGAGCTTCGCTGGCCCGACAAGTCACACGATCAGATAGACAAGAGGAAACGTTTTAATATTTTTGCAAGACTGCTCCACGGCTTTGGCGTCCTGGGGTACGGTCGCCCGCAGTGTTACTGGCTGGCTGGCAGCTTTGTCGTCCTCAGTGACCGGTTGGTCCAACAGGACTCTCGTCGTTTGTCTGCTGCTCTTGATCACTCTTCTTGTTCTTTCCGTGTCGTCTCGTGCCACGTCCATCGTGCCATGGTTCTCCCACCCTTCTTCCTTCTCTCTTCCCACGGGTTCAGCTAAGTTTTCCCGGCATAGGGTTGCGTAGAAAATAATCTCAGTTGAATTATTGACTGCGACAACATCGGCGACCCATCAAGCTGTGAAATTAAAAGTTATATTTAATATACCCAGCTTAAATTGATATAAATTGAGGTTTCATTGTCGCTTTATTCAAGATCCGTCACACGATATTGACGTGGTGATTGCGGTATGGCGTGAGGTCCTTTACGCGAAGCACACCGGTCACACTGCTAGCACCACTGATTCACATCACTGTGACACTACAGCCAGTAGAAGCGTTGGCGAAGGTTTATTGTGCAATTCACGCCCAAGTGTCCTCCCTCTGGTCTGCTGTGCAGCTGCTGAAATACATGAAAGCAGAGTATGCCTGGCAGCACCAGTAGCCAGATGACACAGTAACCGGCAGGGGATTCCCAGCGCCAATAGAAAACGCTGCCGCACACAGGTATGAACAATCCTATTGCCCAAAATACTCCTTAAAAGGGTACTGTAACAAACTTCTAGCGCCCCTTTTATTAGCTATATATCAACTGTGTTCTGGCCGAACCAAAGAGACATCATTTTTTTTTTTGTTGGGGGGGGGGGGGGGGGGGGCAGCAAACTTTTATTTAAGACGAATAAAACAATTACCAGATTGCACCTGGCGGATGCTCCTGTTCAGAATGCTACTTCAAAGGTCGTTACATTTAAGCGCCGTTCTTACACTTGAACCAGGGTACGACTGAGAGAGACAAGACCGGTTTTTAAGCCTCTTGTGACGGTGTACAACCTGCTCCGCAGCAACGCATCCGGGCCTCCGCCGTCGCAAGAGGCATAAAAACCGGTCTTGTCTCTCTCGGCCCTACTCGGCTGCAAGTGTGTGAACGACCTTAATATTCACATAAGAACACTGTCGCTCGGCGTAAGTACGGCGGCAAGCTGCGTGCGAGCGTTCCCTCTCAAACTTGGCCGAACCGGATTTCCCTTCTCCCCTGTGTTTATTCAGCTTTTAAGGGGAGAGGGGATGAGGCTGAGAAAGGGAGGAGGTTAGTGGAGTTTCAACAATTAAAGCGCAGGTGAATCACTTTTTTGCTTTTGCTGGGCTGGCATTGCTCAACCAGTTGCTAACGGCTAGGTTGTAACGCAGTGGCGGAACCATTGTGCCAAAGCACATAATTACGCCAGTTTTTCCATAGCTTTGCACGTGCTGGGAAAATATACGTCACGAGTACGCTGAGTCTCTCGTGACGCATTAAGCCCGAACCACATAGGGCGTATGTTAGACGTATTTACGGGCGTTTTGGCGGGCGTAATCCTGATGTACAGCGGGCGTCGGGACGAGCGCTTCCTCGGTAGTCGTTGATACGCGCGTATTCGGCGATCCGACCGAGACGGATCTCGGCGCATCGGCGTATTTCGGCGTGGCGTATCCAGAAGCGTACGGCGCGATGCCAGCCAATCAGCTGCCGAGTTGAGAGCCGGAGGTTGCTCGAGAATCGGCTTGCCTAGCTAGGCGGCCGGCTGGCTGGCTTGATTCAGCCACCGAAATGGGAGCTCACTTGTTGCGTTCGCCGGTTTATTGGCGAACTGCACGAAATCGCTATATCTCTTTGGAACGAGCGATGAACGACTGAGAAAGAAGAAAATACCATCGATATTGCGGGCGACGTGAAAAAAAAAATCACAAAAGGAAGGGTTTTGAGCAGAGATCGCGGCCGTCCTCCTGCCGGGAGTTTTTGGCAACTTGACGTTTGCGACGAACATTTATGAAACTGGTGTTAGCAAATTAGGCTTTGGTTGCTTATTAACATTCAGTTATTTCTGTCCCCTTGTGGAACGTAATAATATAGCAGCCGATCTACATTTTGCCTCCTTTCATGAAAGGCGCGAGTCGGGCTAGACTGCACCAAACGCCGAGGAGACGTCGACGAGAAGCGTCGTGTGTGGTTTGGCTTCCATTCTGTGAAAAAAAGCGCCCGCCAAATCCCGCCATTACGCCCGCTGAAACGCGCGTAAATTCGTCGAGAATGCGCCCTTTGTGGCTCGGCCTTTGGGCTCTCCAATGGCTGCTCTTTGAGCGCTCGGTAAAATCAGCCGTATGTAGAAAAAATGTAGCCATGAATACCAACGTGCGAATTGCCATTATCAGATAATGTTGATCATGCTTAACTTTTTCTGAATGTGGGAGGAATATTGCAATTTTCCTTTCAATATTCCTTTAAGGGTATGTGACAAGCTGGGTACTTATTTGCGTTCAGGTTGGTTATTTTTCATCGGTTATTGAAGGAGTGGGCCGATGTCTGGATCCTCAAGTTGAGCTACCCGAAGACTTTCTAGCTTGCACGCTTCGTTGCCGCAGGTACGTATCATTCAGCGACATGCAACTGCGTTTTTCAATGCAGGACGTTTTTTCCATACGTGCGACATGAAAGGCCGTTAGTAACTGTGTGAAGTGAGGCTGGACGATGCTGAATGTCGAAGTGGTATCGATCTTGAATCTCCAGCCATCAGGCAACCTCTCCATTAGGGTTCTCTTTAAATTCAACATCCAAGTTAACGGTGCGTGGCCGGTTCAGATCACGAATTTCCAGATCAGAATATAATAATCAGAATGGGCTATGGCCTCCATGATGGCCAGAATGTTGCTTCGGGTGGTGCGGTAATTGCTTTCGGGCTTCGTAAAAATCTTACTGCAATACGCAATAACTCGCTCATGTCCGTTCTGTTCTTGCGATAAGACGGCACAGACTGCCAAGACGCCAGCAATCTATGTCAAGGATAAATTATGTCGCGTGTTTTGGGTAGAAAAGAGTTGGCGGAGGCGTAAGGGCTGCTTTGAGTGTGTCCAATGCGAGTTTATATTCTGGAGACCACACATACGTAGCCTTGGTACTGGGCCAAAGTGTTGGCCATGTGGGCAAAACTTGGGATGAATCTTCGCCAGTAGGATGCCAGCCCAATGACGCTATGAACGTCAGCGATGAGTTCCGGGATCGGCCACTCACCAAGAGTGGGGAGTTTCCGAGGATTTATGGATCTGTAGAATCTCCGTCAGTTGAAAATATGTGTCGAGGTATTCGACCTCCCATGTGTACAACGAACATTTCTTTGGTCTAAGCTTGGGATTCGCCTGTTGAAGTCGCCTAAATACTAGCTCGAGGTTCGCCAGATGACCAAACAAGGTATGGGGAAAGCTTATAATCTCGTGGAGATATTTAAAACGAACTGTGTTTATGATTGCGTGCAAACCAGATGCCTTTAGTCTCTTAAACGCAGCCGGAGCTTTGCAGGGTCAGAATGACATCACTCGGAATTGATTTGAGCCATCACCCATGGTAAAGGCTGTCTTCTTACGATCCTCCGGGTGTAGGGGGTTCTGTCGATGTCCACACTTGGGGTTCAAGCATAGAAACCGCGTTCAACCTGGGAGAGCGTTCAAGAAGTCGTCGGTTCGAAGCAAAAGGAAAGAGTCTCTTTTGGTAACATCGCTAAGTTGTCGATACTCTGCGCAATACCGTGTTGAGCTGTCTTTTCATTGCTACATCTCCTATTAGAAAGCTCTCCGGAAAATTGCATTGTCGTCCTTATGTCTATTGTTTCGTTGATTTTCATCCTATATAATTACAATGTAGCGCAAAGACAACGCAGGAAGGAGACAGAACAAAAGCAAATTATTGTGTGTATCTCTATGCAGCCGGAAGTTAGTCTGCCTCAGTGGGCGTCTGGTGTCTCAGCTGTAGATGAGCAATTTAGCCAGTGCGGTACTGCCGCTAGCCTGGGGTCTTTAACCTGCACCACGCAGTAGTGATACACAACCGCACGCCGGTACGATGCTCATCCAGATCGAAATGGGCAGGGGTGGGGCTCGAACCCAGGATCCCTGGGTTCTGCAGCGTGAGCTTTCGCTCCACGCGCGTCGAGCTGGGTACCACAGCTGACCGTGTTCTTCTCTCAGCACTTCTAGTTCTTTTTTCATTGGGAGTTCCCAAGCTCTCTGCAACCTCCAACAACAAGGAATACGGATACTCTGACTCTTGTAGTCTTAGAGCTTGTGACTTAAAGCTCTTCTAGGCTGCATGTTTGCAGGACTTCTGCAAGGCGGCTTTTAGACAGCTCTGCACAATTCCTCGTTTTATGGTTTTTGAATGGGCTGAATCAAACTGAAGATGTCGTTTCTTAGACCGTGGTGAGTAAGCCCAACACGTATGGTTCTCTCCAAAAAGAAGCTGGAGGTCCAGGAATTGAAGCTTACTGTCGGTTGGTAGTTCATATGTAACTTTCAATCCCTTGGCCTGTTTACAGAAATTAGACTGGATGGTGTGGATTGTCACTGCCTGAAGTTGGGCAGGTCTTTCATGCAGGGGTACTAAGTAATCATCCACATATCTAAAAACACGTGCCACCAGGTTGTTGGGAAGGTTCTGGGATATGTCACGGTCACACTGGGAAAGGGAAATGTCACATAGTACTGGGGCAACACAGAATCCCATGCAAATGCCTTGCTTTTCTATATAGGAATGGTTGGTGAACTTGACAACGGTGAATGTAAGGCAAAATTTCAGAAGTTCCAGGAAGGACTCTACTGGTAACCCACATAGGTTTTGAAAGTTGTCTGCAAAACATTTGCAAACAATTGCAAATGTTTTTCGCTACTAACACACACAAGAAGTATTGCCCTTTTCGCGAAATAGTTACTGAAAAGGGTTCGTGACAGGGATCTATGTCTCGTTTTTTGTTACGTAACCGGAGCACCCTTAAATTAAGTGACCATTTCTTAATTACCAATTCAGAGGCAGTGGTTCAATATCTAACTTAAGATGCGATGAAAGTGAAGTTCGGGCTTTCTCTAGGCGTGGAGGACCTATTCTACTCTGTACCGCATCAGGGTATGTTTGAGGCGGTAGGCGCTTGCATCGAGGTTAATGGCAACGTGGCCTTTCAAAACCAATGTGGGTTACCAGTAGAGTCGTTCCTGGAACTTCTGAAATTTTACCTTACATCCAACGTTCTCAAGTTCACCAACCATTCCTGTATACAAAAGCAAGGCATTTGCATAGGATCCTGTGTTGTCCCAGTACTACCGTATTTACTCTAATCTAACGCGCCCTCGATTGTAACGCGCACCCATTTTTCGAGGTCAAAAAAAAAAAAATGCTGATGACCTTGATTGTTACGCACACCATATTTTGTAGGTTGGATACAGAAATTAAACTTTTTCTCACTTGGAACAACGAAGGTTTATTCCAAAGAAAGGCACCGTCAAAGATCAGCACATCACGGGATATTACTACTTGTCTATACCTGCCTATGCCTGCCAGTCAGGAGCAGCGAAACACTCAACACCCAGGGCATCACCTTGCTTTTTAATGTACAGCATGTAGTCTGCCCACAACTTTTTACACCAAATGTTTATTCCAACGTGGAACACAGTGGTCAAGTTAATGATATTTTTTCCGAGACCTGTTGAATATTCAGAGAATGAAGCCGATCATTTAATCTGCAATTTCCACCTCAGTAATGTTGACCTAACTTCCTAGAGCGTTAAGATTGTGGCGGGGACATCGGCGGTCAATGTAGCACATGACATGGAACCCACGTAGGGCACACGTTGCCAAGGGGGGCTGGGACGGCCCCTACGAAACACACATTAGCTTCTCGTGGGCACAGCGCGGGCGCCGAAAACTCTGGCTTTCTCTGTCAAGGTTGTTAAATTACAAAGCAGCCAGCACGCTGGCTGCTGGTGCATAACGAGGAAGAAGAACATGTGCAGCAGGAACTGGGGTTCGGGATTATGGTGGCTGACCGAGTAAAATCAGTGTAAATTGTGACATGTGAGGTACATTTGCCGGGACATTGCTCTGGGCTGATAAGTCTTTGGTACTGCTGGTATGTCTGTACATGTTGCCCTGAAACATTGGACGCTGGGGTGCGAACACCAGAGGCGTGTCCCTTTTTGTCAAGGGCGGAAGCTGCAGAGAAGGTGCCCCTCCTGCCACCAATGAAGAGGTGTACAGTTTGGAAGATCTGTTCATCAAGAGCACCAAGAGTGAGGACAAAGAGACTCAGGAAGAAAAGGCTACAGATGCCCAGTACTCCCAGAAGGGGAAGCCTGAGGTTGCACCCAAAACCTTGATGTTGTGGTTCTGCTGGTAAGGTTTCGCGCGATATGTAACAAAAAAATGAAAGACGTTTACGAATCTCTGTTATACGAAATTAGAGCGCAGCTCTTGAGGAGGAGGAGGGGAGAATACGGAGGGGAAGGTATGCCCCCTCCCCCTCCAAACACTCTCCTCCTCCTCTCCTCATCCTTCTCCTCCATCCCCCCCCCCTCTCACCTACTCCTCCGATTCAGTTTCTTCGCTAAATTTAGCGTGGAAAATGACGTTATATGAATTAGTGTCACGTTACATAAGAAAAATTAAGTTTTTTTGCCAGCTTTAGCGGGAAAATTGACGTCACGTAACCTCAACACCTACTTAATTCCCCGCCAAATTTAGCGGGGAATTAAATTGGTGTTGATAAAAGGTGAGGACAATTTTCCCACAAAAGGTAATGGAGAAACTTAATTTGTACGCTAAATCTAGCAGACAAACTGCATTTCCCCGCCATATTTAGCGGGGAAGTGAATTGGTGTTGAGGTCACGTGGCAGGGAATTGAATTGGTGTTGAAGTCACGTGACGTCAATTTTCCCGCTAAATTTAGCGCCGTTACGCCAACACTGACTCCGCGAAACACGGAAACGGGCGTATAAGAGCTGAGCTCTAAAATTCTGGCTGGATCAGATTAATGGAGCATGGCATAACCACGTGTTAGTCCTCCCCAACTCGTTGCAGGCTTCGTCCAATCAACTTACAAAAGCGACACGTAATCGACGACTACACGGAACACCTGCTGTTACAGCATTTAATTCAACCAAGTTGCAGCCGCTGGTCAAGTGCTTGAGGTTACAGACTGGCTGTCCACTACCGCCCTCTAAATTCTAAACAGATTTGCCAGACTACCCAATGCCAAGGGCGGACTGGAACCTGGTTCAGTTAGGTACAACAGGGTGGTTCACAAGTTTTGATTTGTATCAGGGCTTTCTACAGATACCAGTGCGCAGAGAAGTCATACCCAAGACGGCAGTTATATGTCACCGGGGAATGCCCGAAACTGTCATTTGGATTAGCTGGCGGACCATTCACTTTGCAAGGTTTCATGGACAAGGCCTTGACAGGGCCTTGACAGACATTAAGCACAAATTCTGCTTGACTTTCTTGAATGGCGTGCTCATTTATTCAGGCGCATTTGAACACCACCTAAAACACATCGAGGACGTCTTAAGAAGGATTGCACAGGCTGAATTCACTCTTAACCCCAGCAAGACCCAGATTCTGTAGAGAGTGATCTAGGCAGCCACACATCGACAGTAACCGCCACAGCACCCTCGAGCCAATCAGAGAGACGGAGTGGAGGTATGTGACAAATCTCTGCAGAAGGAGAGCACTCTGATAATGTCTTGTCACATACCTCTCTCCAACAAGCATATCGGCTTGTCGGCGGTGTGTTCGAAAGCACCGGAGAAGAAAAGGGACGTCCGGCTCAGAGCTTAATCAAAGGCATCAGGGTTCTCCCCACGGTGGGCGGCAGTGGCTTTGCCGCCCACCACTCCGACTGGCCACCCACCACTCCGACTGACCGCCCACCACTCCAACTGACCGCCCACCGCTCAATTCTTTTTTTTTTAGTGCCACGGGATGACGATGCGATTTTGCTTGCGCACATGGCTGCAGACCGTCGCCGTCGTGCTCAGCAGGTCCGCGCACCGCCACGTTATCGTTCGCTATTGCATCGCTGACTGCCGCCACTGCCACACTGCTTCAAACAAAGAGCACGGGCGCTCATCGTGTTTCTTTTTCTTTCTCTATCTCAGCGGCGCGCCGCCGGCAGTCCCGGGCGAACCCCCCCCCCCCCCCCCCCCACACACACACACACAAAAAAAAAAAAAGAAAAAAACGAACGCGCGCGCCTCCCCTTTCCCTCTCTCTGCCCCCCCCCCCCCCCCCCCCCGGATAATGTCCACACCTCAGAAATTCCTGGGGAGAACCCTGAAAGGCATATATTCTCTTATTTCGCGCGGCTCCCGAGGCCACGTGGTAGCGTGAGCTGGCGCGCTCACTGGCACCGTGCTCGGCGCAGTGGAGCCTGGGTTGTTTAGTCTGGAAGTACATTTCCTCGGGTGTTTTCTTCAACCCGGGTGGTTGTGGCACCTGTCGGCTCTGCTACGGAATGCCCCCCCCCCCCCCCCCCCCTAGTGTCGTGAAGCAACCCATGTGGTTGTGGTCCACGTCACGGTCCTTTGGGGAGTCGGTGATTTGACGGAGGCTTTTACTTGAGTAGGTGTGACGGCTGATGGATGGTGCAGGAGCACAGGGTCCGTCAGAGAAGAGTCCAAGTAGGCGGGTTTCACTCGATCGAGTGTGACAACGTCATGACGACCATTGATGTTGACCGTACAAGCTTTCTCGGTGCGTGAGATGACTTCGAATGGTCCGTCGTACGGGGGAATGAGAGGTGCGCGTACCGTATCTCGTCTCAAGAATACGTGAGTGCACGTATCCAGATCTTCACTTGTAAAAATTTGTCTTTGTGTTTGTTGTCTTGGCGGGACCGGCCATAGAGAAGGGAAGAATTTCCTCATCTCTTCAAGGTATGAGGGCATGTCAGGCTGTGCGGATGGTGTGCACGTAAAGAAATCTCCTGGTAACCGAAGTGTAGTGCCGTAAACCAGTTCGGCTGAGGTGCAAGTTAAATCCGTCTTGAAGATGCCGCGAATTCCAAGGAGAACAAGAGGAAGATGGTTGACCCAATGGTTTCGATCTTCCATAGTAATGAGTGCCGTCTTCAGTCGGCGATGTAGGCGCTTAACCATACCATTTGCGGCAGGATGGTACGATGTCGTGTGTATGTGGCGCGCGCCCAGGATGTTGGTGAGGGCCTTGAAAAACGCGCATCCAAATTGTCGGCCACGGTCGGTCGTTATGATAGATGGGCAACCGAACCGTGAGATCCAGGTGGTTATGAAGATGTGGGCGACGGTCTCTGCTGTGATGTCTGCGAGTGGAACATCTTCAGGCCATCGCGTGAATCTGTCTACACATGTCAAAATGTAGCGAAATCCGTTGGATGATGGTAGCGGGCCCACGATGTCTATATGTACATGATCGAATCTGGCATCCGGCGGTTGAAATGGGTGGAGCGGTGTCTTTGTGTTTTGAAACACCTTTGAGCGCTGGCATTTGCAGCAAGTCTTCGCCCATTGACGGATGTCTGTGTTGATCCGGGGCCAGATGTATCTTGATGTAACTAGGCGTTGTGTGGCCCGAATTCCCGGATGACTGAGGTCATGCAGAGCGTGGAAAATGGCGTGACGAAATTTTGGAGGAATGTAAGGTCTGGGTGTGCCAGTCGACATATCGCAAATAATCTCACAATTGTGGCGAGTGGCAATGTAATGGACTGCAGCTTTAGAGATGTTGATGACGTGCGTAGCTTTTGCAGTTCGGCGTCTTCCTGTTGGGCCAAGGCCAATTCCGAAAAATTGACAACTGGAGACGGAGATACATTTCCAATGCGAGATAGTGCGTCTGCTGGCGTGTTGGCAATACCGGCGACATGGCGTAGATCTGTAGTATATTCTGCGATGTAAGCAAGGTGGCGAATTTCTCTTTCAGAATAGGAGTTGTGGTTTCCGGCGAATGAGCAGGTGAGAGGCTTGTGGTCGGTCATCTCGTGAAACACTCGGCCTTCCAAGAAGTAGTGGAAGTGGCGAATTGTTGCGTAAACTGCAAATAGTTCGCGTCCGAACGTGCTATAGCGTGTCTCCGCCGGGGTGAGTTTCTGAGAGAAAAATGCCAGTGGGTGCCACTCATTGTTGTTTTGTTGTTGCAACACTGCTCCTACTGCAACTTCCGAAGCATCAACCATGATGCGCATTGGAGCGTCATTTCGAGAGTGCACCAAAAGTGTGGCGTCGGCAAGGGCATTTTTTACAGCGGTGAAAGTATTTATTGCGCTGTCAGACCATGGTATTTCCGTGGAGGACTTCTGTTGGCCACGTAGCAAGTCTGTCAGAGGTTTTATAGCTTGTGCGCAGTGTGGAATAAACCTTCGATGAAAGTTTATGAGTCCCAGAAACTCTCGCAGCTTCCTCAAAGATTTTGGTTGGGGAAAATCTCGGATCACTTGTACCTTGGACTGGAGAGGTTCGATGCCAGCAGGTGTGATGTGGTGTCCGAGAAATTCCAAAGCTGTTGCCCCAAAGGTACATTTTGCCACATTGATTGTGAGTCCGTATAGGCGGAGTCGCTCGAAGGTAAGGCGTAGATGTTCGTTGTGCTCTTCGGGTGATGCGCTCGCAATCAAGAGGTCATCCACGTAGGCGAAGATGAAAAGAAGTCCATGAAGGACTTCGTGGATGAACCTCTGAAAGGTTTGCGTGGAGTTGCGCAACCCGAAGGGCATACGGACATACTCAAAGAGGCCGAAGGGGGTGGTGATTGCCGTCTTCGGTATATCCGCAGGTTCAATTGGGATGTGGTGATACGCCTTCACCAAGTCTATCTTGCTGTAGATAGATGTGCCATCCAGGTGCTGTGTGAAGTCGTAGATATGAGGCAATGGGTACCGATCGGGCTGTGTTTGATTGTTCAGCGCTCGGTATACTTCCCGCCGAATTCAGAAACCTCACTCAAACTACACTCACACTTAAGGGCCCCTCCACTTCCTCGAGGAAGGCGCGAGGGCCGGCGCTGGCCAATCGCGACGGCGGGTCCGTCCTCGCGATTGGCCAGCGCCGGCCCTCGCGCCTTCCTCGAGGAAGAGGAGCGGCCCTTAAGTGTGAGTGTAGTTTGAGTGAGGTTTCTGAATTCGGCGGTTCGTCTCACCTTAGCATGGACTATTGTTAGCCGCGCATGCTAAAAGCGCGAGCTATAGCGGCTTCGGACGAAGCCTCGGCGGCTGCGGCGCTCGTGCAGCGAGTGCTCCAGTCAAGGCAGTCAAGGCTGGCCGCTCGCGCTTGCACAGCCTTCGCAGTTAGTCCATGCTAAGGTGAGACGAAGTATTCACCACATTTGGTGGGAGTTGATATCCCGAGGGCGCCACAGTATTTGGTGCCCAAGTAGACTTCCAGTAGTGTATTTATTTATTCTTCAGCAATGCACAGCGATCGGATAAGAAGAGTTGCCTTCAGAGAAGCACTGCAAAGGCTGGGGCGCGCGAGCGTCTTGAGACGCAGCTTGAGTCCCGCTCAGCTCGTGCGCTGGCTTTGGCAGTGCTTTCTTTCACCAAGTCTCAGCTGAGACGCTGGTTCTAGCAAGCCGGCCTGTACGTTTGTAAGAACATTAGTGCATTGCACAAAGTAGTGCAAATAACAAAAGGAGGCGAGACAGATGGAAAAGAAGAGGAAAACCGGAAGCGCGCAGGGGTCCGCCGATAGGGGGTGGTAGTGAGCTTGTTTGCAAACAAACATCGGTGAATAGTCCCCACACGGCCTCCAGTCTCCCGGATCTTTCTTGGGGATTATGTGGAGGGGTGTGGCCCAGGAACTCTTTGATGGTCGGATGATGCCGAGCTCCTGCATATGCTCGAACTCTAGTCGGGCTACGCGGAGGCGTTCGCCCGATAGACGACGAGGGCGAGCAAAAGTGGGTGGGCCAGAAGTGACGATATGATGTGTCACTCCATGTGGTGGCAGCTCTGACATGTTAGACGTCTTCGTGATCTCTGGAAATTCTTTTAGGATATCAGCAAAACTGGAAGCCGGCAGGATGTTTCGAATGACAAATGAAGTTAAGTTGGTAAAGGCTCCATTGACCGCAAGGGTAGTTCTGTTGTCAGTCAGGCAACGGTGGTGCATACTGACATCCAAATCAAAGTGGGAAGGGAAGTCAGAACCCAAGAGTGGGTAGGTCACATCAGCTATGACAAAAATCCATCGGAAGACTCGGCGTAATCCCAAGTCTAGGGTCACCGAGCACATTCCGTATGTTGGAATGTTGGATCCGTTTGCCGCAACGAGGTGTGATCCGGGCTGTGGGTGTCGTCTTTCCGCTAGTGTTGGAGGAAGGACGGACATTTCAGCTCCGGTGTCGACCAAGAAGCGGCGGCCTGAAGTACGTTCTGTGATGAAAAACAGACGGCTTGATGTTGGGCCTTGGTCACTTGCCGCTTCTAGTGACGGGCCGAAGCGTTTTCCTGCCAGTTGCATGGTTGTTCGCACTTGCGTGCCCTGCTGCCGAATGTCTGGTGGTACCAACAGGTATCGCCTTCTCGTCGTTGCGATGAACTGCGACGTCGAGATGATCTGCGCCTTCTTGGTTCACGCGGTCTGCTTCTCGTGCTGAGGGCCGCGACGCTTGCTGTTAAAGCGTCAATGCGGGCTTCGAGGGCTCGGGTGGAGGAGCACTGGTGTGAAGTGTCCGCGACGCTCGACAGGCTAGGTGTAGCGTATTCGGCGATGCGATCGGCCATCTCCGCGAGGCGGTCAAGACTTAAGTCTGCAGCTGGGGCGAGGGTCTTGCGCATCCCTTGGGGCAAGCGATGGAGGAACAATTCCCGTAAAATGGGATTGCTTGCGTCAGACGCTTGCTCACCCAGCAGTTACCGCATGCGGTGAAGCAGCTGGGATGGTCTACGGTCGCCCAGCTCTTCGGTGTTTAAAAGCTGCTGAACCCGCGATGTCTCCGACTCAGTCTTCCTGGCGAGGATTGTGCGCTTGAGATGGTCGAAAGCGTCGTCAGGAGGTGGCACCGCCAGCATGTCGTTCAGCTCATCAGCCAGTTCTGGGGTGAGGGCCGACACGACATGATAGTAGCGTGATAACTGGGTGGTGATGTGCTGCGACTGGAACTGTGCTTCCACTTGGGAAAACCAGGCCCGTGGATTTTTCGCCCAGAAGACTGAAAGGCGGAGCTGGACGGTGGTGGTCAAGCCTGCGTCGTCGGTGGAGTTGCCTGCGCTCTGGTTCATTGCACTCGGACGTCCGGGTCACTAATTGTTGTCGGCTGTGTTTTCGAAAGCACCGGAGAAGAAAAGGGACGTCCGGCTCAGAGCTTAGACAAAGGCATATATTCTCTTATTTCGCGCGGCTCCCGTGGCCACGCGGTAGCGTGAGCTGGCGCGCTCACTGGCACCGTGCTTGGCGCAGTGGAGCCTGGGTTGTTTAGTCTGGAAGTACATTTCCTCGGGTGTTTTCTACAACCCGGGTGGTTGTGGCACCTGTCGGCTCTGCTACAGACTCACTGGGACTACAGCATTCGCCGTTTGCCAAATTTTGATGAAATAAATTACAGTAGCTACTACGCTAATCACCCAAGGCCTTCACACTTTGGGCATTTGTTTGACAAGGATGTTATGCCAGCAATCACTGTGAACTCGGCTCAGCGCCTATTGGACTTGAATGCTGCATTAGCGTTCGACGTGAACCGGGGCCCATTCACGTGCTTTACGACGAAAAAAATGGTGACAGTCAAGTGTGATGGGGTTTTACAAAGGGTCTGTTGTGTTATACGTATATGAAATGTCCTGCTATATGACGATGCATCAACACATGCTATAAAACTCGATGCTCAGATGTGTGTCTGTTTTTGTAATTAACAAGCTACGGCATAGTTATTTCTTACAAGTGTAATATGTATTTTTAATAGCTGCTCCCGTTTTGTGCTCTTTAATGTCAGTGTGCTATGATGATATTATAATGTGTGTATAGTTTTAAATATTCTCTCTGCAATGGCTACAGGGGTGCTTGAAGGGAAAAAATAATTAAGTGACATTTTCACATCACTGGAGTTTGTTTTCAGATGCACCACATTTTCAGGAAAGGTGAAAAAAGTGCAGCTCCATGCGACATGTTTGCCAGTCTTGTTTGTCCCATTTATTAATATTGGGGGGGGGGGCGGGCGGGGGGAGGGGGGGGGGGGTCAGAGAGGCAAGTGTCCTTAAAAGCTCCACCGCATGCAATGAAAACAATTTTTGGCGAGTAGACTCTGAAGGCGTAAAGGCTGGAGTGTGAATATTATGCATACTTGGTTAGTATGTCAAATATGTTTATTTCTACTTGATTACATAGTTATGGATTCTTATCAAACTGTTCCTTAACGAGTTATTTCTGCGACAGTCTCGTGTCAGGCTTTCAGCCGTAGTACTTGTGTTCCTTGTTGTCGGATGACGCTCCTGGCACGTCGGTGTTAAGTGTGGTCGAGTGGTGACTTTGACTGACTGATGCCATGTTGTTATCATACGTCATGTGCCGCCACTGACATCTGGTGCATTGAATCTGCAGGGCTGGCTTCTTATCCACAAAATTTCCTGGCAGTTTTCTGCGTTAATGAAGCAAGTTTGGGCATGTATTGCTTAAGTGGCTGTGCCGTATTCTGTACTGTTGACTTGATCGCTCGCAACAATGTTTGTTTGCTATCCAAGCAACTTCACTTCCATTCAGCAATGGCGATATCTTCTGCATGCGGGGACCACTGAAACTTGTGTAAGTCTCGTGTGGCGAAGTGAAGTCGGGTGATGCTTGGTGTTATGAGAACGACCAACCATTATATTTCTTCAAGCCACTCAGCTGCATTCTTCCTCAAAGTTAGAAATTGTGTTGTTCGTGGAGTGGACACAAATAATTGATCTCTGCAAATTATTATTGCCCTTGGACGATGACCGACACCAAATAAACTGTCATTGCATTGCCGCTCACCTGCTTTGTCATGCTTAGTGTAGAAGCCCGTGTCATGCTTACCTCCCGTCGAGGTGATAGGAATCGGGAGTTTCGGTTTAGTGTCAACACCAGGGAAAGAGGCTGCTAAAGATACTTCTCACTATCCCACGGTCGCTCCTCGATACGTGATCAAGGGTCGTTCAGCACGAACCCTCGCAGGCCCATTCATTGGAAAGGCCACCCCCCGTAGACATAGTCGGCCTCACGTAGTGGTCGTCGGTCGGCCGTCCGCAGCACCTCCATCTTCCTCGGTGTACTTTCTTCAGTGCGGACCTACAGTGGTTCTTCCCGACGTCGGGAATACTGCGGCATTCGGGTGTCCCGTTGAATTGGCATACTAATGGGCAGCCGGTGGCGGTCGTTGTGCCATTGCGGCCTAAGTAACTTTCAGTACGTCAGATGCCGCTTCGCTCGCAGAAGTCTCCGGCTGAAATGCCTGTTGAACTTCTTTACGAGAAATCTGGGCAATCCCAATAAAAACCGGGCGACTGGTGACAGGAAGAAGCTTCCTGATCTCCTCCCGGACAATATTGTGTATGATGTTCGCGGATGCCTGGGAGGCTGGCATCGAAGTTCCAGTTGGACGACTCTAGCGTCGAGGCGCTCTGGAGTTGCTGATAGTGAAGGGCTCGGGCGTGCAGCGCAGATTCAATGTTGGAAGCCTTGGTGATGAACCCTTCGACTGCTGTTGGATGGTTGCGGACAAGGCTGCCGAAGATGTTGTTCCTCACATGAGGGACATGAGGATACTCAGCTTCTTGTCTGTAGCATGAGGGTCGGCGCGGGCGCTTGATCAGGTGCAAAACATCCTCCACGAAAACGGTGATGTTCTCGTTGGGGCCGTGTCCTGGACCGAATTAGGCATTCTGTCCTCCCTCGTCGATGCTGGCTGACGAACGTGCACTTCAGCTCGATCTCATAAACTTCCCACGACACCGAGAAGAATTCGTGGTTCTCAAATCAGTGCCTGGCAGTTTCTCCAACGACAAGTATAGGTTTTGCAGGTGCTGGTCGTCTGTCCACCCATTGTGGCGGACGACACTGTCATATTGTTCAATCCAGTCCTCGACGTCTTCATACACCTTGCCGTGAAAGGGCGTCGAAGTGCGAGGTGCGACGGGCATGCAAACAATGGTGGGAGCGGACGCGGTTTGCTGCTACGGGTTTGACATCGTTGGCCTTGTCCACTGCGGTTTTTTTGGCAGAAGACCGAATTTCGGTGGTTCTTCCTGGTAGCAGCAACTGACTCTGATTTTCCATCGTAAACCGGAGACGCGGAAAAATAGAAAAAAACGGACAAAACAACAAGTTTCAACTTGTTGAGACTTCTTGTTGTTTTGTCCGTTTTTCTTTTATTTTGCCGTGTCTAACTGACAAAACAACAACAAGTCTCAACTTGTTGAGACTTGCTGTTGTTTTGTCCGTTTTTTTATTTTGCCGTGTCTCCGGTTTACGATGGAAGTTCTTCACCAGCTCGCCTGTGCTTTTACCCTTTCTTCGTTGACTCTGATTGCAGGTTCTTTGTGGTGTATTTGCGGGGTTCGATCTTCTGGGACTTGCACGTCTTGCCGTTTTTCTGCCGGGCTCGAGATTGGACTTGGTTCACGGTTCACCGGGGGTGTAAGACGCGGGACAGCACGCCACCCTTGTCCTGTTGTCGGGCAACTCGGCTGAGGGGCCACCAGGGTGCACACAAAATGAAGGGCTAAGGGTAAAATACCAAGCACCTCCACCAGAACATACGATGACAGCCGAGCATGGCATGGAACTTTCCAGAATAGTAAAGATTGATACAAGGACTGGAACAAGCATCCGTGGCAATAAGACAAAACTGAAACAAGAGAGTCTATCCTGACCAGTAACGAAGCTGCATATGCTTTAAAGGAGCGATGACACGATTTTTGTACTTTTAGCAAATACCTCCTAGAATGGATTCCTGACGTTAATGACCTGTGCAACACCCGTTCGTTTTTCACCACACGCAATCGAAGTCACAGAAACAACTAAAGAAAAACGAGCAGCGTTCACACCCTCTACTCGCAGCCAGAACAAGAGGCCACGTGATCTGTAGCCGATTATATTCCGCGAATGTTGATTGTATACCCACGCGCTGGGGTCGGCAAGGCACAGGACACGCGCTGAGTTCCAGACATTGTTATGGTTCGGCTATTCTCGTCGTTGGTGCGAATGGACGCGGGACACTACACGAATGCTTCTCGAGCTATTGATTATCACGAGCCCAAATCGAGTGTTCACGCGGTGCTCGGGTCCAATATATGAGCCCCATTCAGATATCGTAACTGGGCGGTACTGCGACCGCCCAGCTACGTCATCAAGTTTTGCGAAGGAGAGATTGAATGGAAACGTTTGCTTTTGTCTTTGAAATTACACCGCGACAAAGGAGTTTCTTTGCCAGTTGCGTTGCGCGCGAGCATCCTTGAGCCCCACTAGTGTCAGTAAGCTCGTGTCAAGTGAAAAACATTCCAATTGAATAGCGTTGCACTGCCCCTTTAAGGCATTCTGTCCAAATAAGTCAACTCCTTCGGGGTTTTGACGATTGCCGTGGACGAACTGAACTGAAATGGATGTGGGACCACTTTCCAGGTAATGAGCCGCTGCAGACAGTCGCCGCAAAGTGGCGTGAACGGGTGGCCTGGGTAGGTAACACACGCCCCAGTAATACACGCGCGATGAAATGCCCATACAGCTTGCAATTCGCATAACGAGTGTTGAACGTATGTGTAAACAAACCGTGCTGCAGACCAGCGGATTCAATACCAACTGCAACCCCTGTGCTCTGTGAAAGTGCACGTCTACACCAGGACAATTTAGAAAGCAGCACAGCATCATCTAGCATGGCATAGGAACTAACAGTTCTCCGGAGCGCCACATGTACACAACCAAAGTGAGGCTTCGGTCATTTGAACAAAGCGGCACCACAAATACACACTGCCAAGCACGACTCACGCAATTTACGTAGCTAAACTGTGTATTCAAATACATTACACACGCTTCACTGCAGACCTCAAAAGTTCCGATGGTTAACGAGAGCACAAAAACGTCGCGTAAAACTTTATCCTTGCGATATCCGAATCAGTCCGTGGTCCCAGCAGCGCAGGGCCGGCTGTCTCTTTCGTGGCAATATCAGCAATATCCTCGTCGATCACCAGCGATATGTGTACCGTTCCTTCGTATTTCCACGTTATACCTACGTGAGAGACAACGCTGAACTCTAAAGTCGCTTTCGACCTGCTTCATGTGACGGCTCCCGCATCTGAAATCAACTCGCTCGGACTAACGACAACGAACAACGCATCCAACAAACTCCGGCCGATGCTCCGACCCAGCTGGGACCAGCCGATGTCTGGTGCTGCCATCTTTTCTGCGACATCACGTATTTGGTTTGGTCAGGTGACGAGAAGTCACTTTTGCGTACAATGGCAGCGGCCTTTAGTGGGTCACTTTCGAGTGCAGACCGGAACCCCGGTTTATCGCTCTAAGCCCCTATCCCGTTGCTACGATTCAATTGATCGTAGGTTACATTTTTTTGGTTGAGTTGTGATTTTGATTATTCATCTTATGTGAATATGCGCATAAGTTAACTGTGCGTGTGCTTAGCTCTTTGTTTTGGTCGTACCCATTTAATTGATTCCTACCAGTTAAGTGCTGAGGGTCCAGACAATGGCACCATGTTAATTTTCTTGTATGTGTTTCTTAAACATAAAAACGGGCAGGAAATGTCTCACGTTTCTTGATCACATCATCTCACCGAGGGTACGCCGCCCAAACCCAGATAAAGTGGGAGCAATGGAAAACTTCCTCATCCCTCATACAGTGAAACAGTTGCAGCCATTCCTGGGATTGGCGGGTTATTGCGGAACTTCATCCCCAGGTTTTCAGAGGTGGCGCGGTCGCTGACGTCTCTCCTACAAAAGAACATCCGGGGGAGTTGGACAAACCCTCAGCAATATGCCTTCAAGAAGCTTAGATGCCTCTTGGCTGAAAGTGTTGTGGTGGCACTGCCAGACCTTAAAAGGCCTTTTGTTGTTGAGACAGAGTCTAGCGCTCTGGGAGATGCAGCCATGCTTCTGCAGGACACTGGTGGAAAACTTTAACCAGTTTTATTCATCAGCTGGCCTCTATAGAGGAACTGAAAGTGATCGAGAAAGAACTCACACTGAAGAATTCCTCGTGTGCTGTTGACTTGCAAAAGTGACGGTGCCGATACAAGTTCATTTCCGCCAGTGATATGGCAAAACCTAAACTGCTTTACAAACCACCAGATGGCACTGAATTTCGGAAAGGGTCTATTAGGCAGGCTTTTCTGTAACTGGGGACAAATGGAACCCTCACCAGGGGCTTGAGACCGGCCTGCTTGAAGTCAGCAGCCCATGGCGTCTTCGCGAGGACCACCCTTATGACCATCATCGCGAAAACTGCTGCTAGGCCTAACGCATAACGCCCTTCCTCTTCACCATGCCCTCGTCATCATCCCATATCATCATCATCATCATCCTTCCCACAATTCATATTTACGACGCCATTTCATCATCATTAGAATCGGCGCCGCAGGCCTTCACGGTATGGGCGACTTGCCTTTCTGCGGTGCCGCGGCTCTCCTGAGCTCAAATGAAATATCAATCAATATCAATAGATTGGTAATATGCCTCTCTGATTATTAGGGTTATCTTTTTTAAGGCCCGAAATTTATACTCAGGTGTAGCTGGCTATGTATCCTGCGTACTTTGAAGTAGTGCCCCTCAATGTTTTCTTGTTTAGGTTGATGCCAGTCTCTTGTAATACGTCATGTCGAAAACTTGCGATCACAGTGAAAATGCAAAGAAATAGCCAGTATTCAAATGCCGCCGTAGCACAATCAATGCTAATAGAGTGTGCCTAAATACGCTTTTTACGCCCTCTGGATGAATAATAATATGAACCGTTGCTAGTAAAATGTTCAGACGTCACCACGCTTTGAAAATAACATATGAAGGCGCCCTACTTTCAAAAACTTGGTTCACGATAAATCCCGCAAGCGGAAAGGACATTAAAAACTACACTGTTTTGCACTATTCACAACACACAGACTTCATACTGATGTCAGCCCACCTGGGTTGCCACTTCGGCAACTTAGGGGGGGGGGGGGGGGGCGAGGGGAAGTTAAGGGGGCTGGCTGTCCAAGTGGTTACCCTTTGGGCGGGGGCGGATTTGTGGGTCAAGGTTAGGGAAGGATGGAATATCGGTAGGGGGGTCTGCAAAATTATGTAATCACAAGGACGAACGCGACGTCAATGGCAAAACGTTGCACAAGTCTATTTTATGGATTTAATAATTGACATTTGTGGTATTTTTCGTTTCTCCGTAGAAAAGTCTACTTTGAGGTGATTGAAAGGGGCCATCCCCCGTTCCCTTTAAATCCACCCCAGCCTGTGAGTCCTACAGGGAAAGTTCAAGAGGGCTGCTCAAATAGTCCCTTTATACATCCCCGAGGGGAAGCCCAGGTGCGCTCCCAAGTAGACCTAGTTTTTTGTTACCCGTTGGAAGCCCAAGTGCTTTGCCCAAGAAAGTACCCTGTCGATCTCCTGAGCGAATTCTAGGTTGGCTTCCAAAGTTGAATTCCTATCGGTCACCCGAGGGTATGCCAAGTGGGCTTCCGTAGGCTTCGTTTTGCTTACCGGAGGTAAACCCAAGTGGGTTGCCCAAGAAGGCACCCAATCGGTCGTCTGAGGGAAGCCCAGGTAGGCTTCCTTAGTTGGCCTCCTATCGGTCACCCGAGAGAAGTAGTTTTGATGACCCGAGAGAAGCCCAAGTAGGCTGTCCAACAAGGTATCCTATCGGCCTCTAGAGGGAAGCCCAGGTGTGCTTCACAAATAGAGCCAATTAGAATCCCTCGACGGATACACCCAATTACGGTTCCCTAAGGGCAGCCCAGGTTAGCTGCCAAAGTAGGCATCCTTTACGTCTGCAGGAAGCCCACGTGGGCTGCCCACATAGGTGCTCTTTCGATTCCTTAAAGGGATCCTGAACCGATATTTGAAATCTCATAATTATTGCCCGAGCGGGCTTCACGGGATGGTACTGTACCTAAAAACGATTTTCAATCAGACGGATGGGGCTCGAATTATTGTATTTCTTTGAATTAAGAGCGAATCCTCGGCCGGAAGCCGCCGGCGCGAGTGAGTCCTTCTGAGAGCAGGCGTAGCGGAACTGACGTGCGCATTCTCGGCGCCCCCAGCGGCCCTGGTGCCTCCGCGCATTCTCCTCGTTCGTTGGTGCTCGCCTTGATTCTTCGCTCGGCGGCTGTTCTGCTGCTCCTGCTGCTACTGCGGCTGCTGAGGCTGCTGAGGCTGCTGAGGCTGCTGCTACTGCTGCTGCCGACGATTTTATACGTCGCCATACTAGTAAAGAGATCGCAAAAGGCAATGCCGAACGCCGACCAGCCGAGGTCGCGGAAATCCAAAATATGGGGCAGAGCCCGCGCGGTACTAACCATAACAAACGCCACCCGGCTTAGCGCCTGGCTTGGCTTGGCTCCGTCTGTCTTTTGAGGGGCATGAGAATGCGCACGTCACCAAGCGAGCTTTCCACGACGCTCACCTGGGGTCGCGTAAAATTGTATTTTTCGTGTTTATTCAATTTTATACGCCTTCTCGCTCAAAACAACGTCATTTGGAAGTAAAGGACATGTTATGTATGCCATTGCGACCAAGAATTTCTACCCAAAATTTCCGTTCAGCATCCCTTTAAAGGGACACTGAAAATATTTTAAACAGCCTGGAAAAATTGCTAATATAACGAAATAACTAAAAAAAAAAAAACTTTCATCCTTTCCACTCTGGTGAAGAAGAAAGAGCAGCGAAGCTGTACTATGGTGGGAATTAAGCAGTGGTATGCCGCAAGTTGACAAGCCAGAGTGCAAAGGCTGGAAAGGTAGCCGTCATCTATGAGCGACGGCGGCAACCAGAAAACCGGAAAGCCGTTTGTCTGGCTGCCGTCATCGCTCATAGATGTCGGTAGCTGTACGGAATTTAGTGTCGACATTTGTTTTTCCGCAGACACGATACTGGGAGAACTAGCCCTTTACAGCTCCGCTAAAAAATTGTTCCACAACTATTTACAGGGCCAGACTTGTTTTAGTTTTCAGTTTTCAAACGCGCGCACCAAAAGACGCCAAGGCAAGCCCAAGAGCAGCTTTCTCATCTTCTCCTTAGCTTTCCTTCGTGTTGCGAAATCACGTGCAAGAGAGAAAAGTGGAAAAGAAGAGCGCTGAGGCGCATTCAAGAGTAGTAAGGAGAGGAGAGGTAGCCAATGAGAACGCTGCCCTTGGCGTGTAGATATTGTAAGGCTCTGGATGGATGGATGGGTTTAATACAGTGACTGAAGTTCGATTAAGATGGTGCGTCCACGGTAACCGTTCGATGCAGATCCGAGAGAGCTCAGCACGTGCACTGCCGTCTCAGCCCCGCTTCTTCTTTCTTCCTCACAGTATACGTCCCTCGTGGAAAAGGCCGGTCCACCGGCCGCGGACGTTATGGGACTTGATGGTAAAGGGTTTGAGTCTCGCAATGTGGACGATATCGGTTGATTTAGAGTGGTGGTGGTGCAGTGGATGTACAGGTGTGACTTCGTAGTCCGTAGAGGACAGCTTACGAGAGATTCGAAATGGGCCCTTGAAGCGTTTCTCAAGTTTTTCGCACCTTCCAGTCTGACGAGAAGGTGTCCAGACAAGAACCTCGTCGCCAACATTGTAGGAGACGGTGGGGTGGTGCTCGGCGTGACGGATGATCTGTTGTTGTTGAGATTGCAGGGTGCGAATGCGTGAGAGCTGTCGAACTTCTTCAGCACGGGAAAGGACATCTTGGAGGTATGTGTCGAGAGAAGTGTCATCAATGTACGGTAACAGCGTGTCAATGGTGCACATCGGTTCCCGTGCATATAAAAGATAGTAGGGCGAAAATCCTGTAGTAGCCTGCCGGCTGGTGTTATAGGCATATGTTACGTATGGCAGAATAGCGTCCCAATTATCCTGGTCATCTGTAAGGTACATCGAAATCATATCGACTAGGGTGTGATTGAATCGTTCTGCCAAGCCATTCGTTTGTGGATGGTAGGCAGTGGTTATATGATGAATCGTGCTTGCGAGGCGGCAGACTTCTTGAAGAAGGGTCGCCATGAAGGGTGTTCCTCGGTCCGTGATAATGGACTGAGGAGCGCCGTGTCTTAGAAGAATGTTGTGCAGAAAGAAATCTGCTGCATGAAGGGCTGTAGCTGCCGGGAGCGCCTTTGTTTCGGCGTATCGTGTTAGGTAGTCAACTGCTACAATTATCCACCTATTTCTTGTTTTTGTTTGAGGAAACGGGCCAAGGAAGTCAATTACAATGCGTTGAAACGGTTGGCGGGGTGGCGAAATTGGGCGGAGAGGCCCGGGAGGCGGTTGTGTGGGTCGATTTTTGGTTTGGCATAAGTGGCAGGCTCGCCACGAATTCGAAAGTACGTTTTAGAAACTCCTAGGTGCCCGGCGGTGGGATCGTCATGGTTAGCTTCAATTATGTTTTTTTTGTAGGTGACGGGGTACTACAAGAAGCCATTGCCGTCCTTGGGGTTCATAGTTGCGTCTTTAGAGAACGTTATTTCGAAGAGAAAAGAGGCGCGGGCACGTCGGTGAACATACTGAGGGCAAGATGTTGTGAAACCTTGCAAGTAATGAATCAGTGGCCTGAGAGAATTGTCAGTGAGCTGCGCTGATGTCATGTCGAGATTATGAAGGGTCGCCGTAATGTCTGCTGTGTGATGCTCATTAGAAAGGGGCGCGTTGTTGGGGAGAGGACACCGAGATAAGACTGTCGGCGTCGAGGTGTCGCTTGCCTGATTTATATACAACGGTAAAGCGGTATTCTTGTAGTTTTAAGGACCAGCGGCCAAGGCGTCCTGATGGGTCTTTTAGGCTGGCAAGCCAGCATAACGCGTGGTGGTCGGTGACAATACGAAAGGATGATCCATATAAGTAAGGACGAAATTTGGAAATCGCCCAGATAACTGCTAGGCATTCCTTTTCTGTTGTTGAAAAATTGCGTTCGGCTTTCGTGAGGGTTCGGCTAGCATATGCGATGACACGCTGCTGGTTGTTGTGATGTTGAGCAAAAACAGCACCTATTCCCTCTCCACTAGGGTCGGTTTGAATTTCGGTGTCCTGACGTTCGACGAAATGACCAAGAACAGGGGCTGTGGTCAATGCATTTTTTAAGTGTTCAAATGCCGTATGTTGGTCTGGGCCCCATCGAAAAGAGATGCCATTGCGTAGCAGTTGATTTAAAGGTTCAGCAATGTGAGAAAAGCGATGAATAAATTTTCGAAAGTAGGTGCATAAGCCGAGAAATGTCCGCACATGTTTGACGTTTTGTGGGGCAGGGAATTCTGATACGGCTCGTACTTTCTCAGGATCTGGGCGTACTCCATCGGTACTGACTAGATGGCCGAGCACTTTAATTACCTGGGCACCGAAAATGCACTTTTTGCTGTTCAATTGGAGTCCAGCAGTACGAATGCATTGAAGAACTGTGCGGAGTCGTGAGATGTGTTCTTCAAATGTTGGAGAAAAGACCACAATATCGTCGAGATAACAGATACAAATATTCCAAGATAAGCCACGAAGTAAAGCATCCATCATGCGCTCGAATGTGGCAGGCGCATTGCAAAGCCCGAAAGGCATAACGTTAAAATGGTAAAGGCCATCATACGTTATAAAGGAGGTCTTAGGTTTATCACTAGGGGCAAGAGGAACTTGCCAGTAACCGCTTCGAAGGTCCATTGATGAGAAGTAGGACGAACCTTGTAGCGTGTCGAGTGTATCGTCAATTCGCGGGAGGGGGTAGACGTCTTTTTCCGTGACTTTGTTAAGGCGGCGATAGTCCACACAGAAGCGCCAGGTGCCATCTTTCTTCCGAACAAGGACGACGGGGGATGACCAAGGACTGGACGAAGGCTCGATTACTCCTTTTTCTAGCATGTCATCATTTTGTTGTTTAATAATTCGACGCTCTGCGGCGGAGGTTCGGTACGGTCGGCTTCGAATTGGGTGTGAGTTACCGGTATCAATGTTATTTTCGACAAACATCGTTCGGGCTAACGTTTGGGCGCTGAAGTCGAAAATGTCTTCGTAAGAGTGGAGTAGAGAGTCCAATTTCTGAAGTTGGTCAGAGAGGAGAGCTGCGTCTATCATCTTCTGTCTGTGTTCGGTGAAGTTATTGTCGGTGAGGGTCTTGGTATTTGCAACAGTGGGGACAAGTGTAGCGAAACTTTCTTCAATATGCATCTGGAGTGTGGCGATGCGACTGCCTCGAGGAAGTACCTGCGACTGGACTGAAGTGTTGGTGATCCAGATGTTACATTTATCGCCTGCGATGGATGCAAGAGAATAAGGTATGACGATTCCTTTCTTTGTGAGCGTAACATGAATAGGTTCGATGAGTCCGAAGGTTTCATTGACTGAGTTCGGAACAATGAGAGTGGCAGCAACGGCCGAGTGAGGTGGTAGCAACAGGTCATAGCCTATATGAAGGACGGTAAGTGGGGTCTCAATACGTTCCGGGATGTCGACCGAAGAATTCAGATGAATTTTACGATTTGCACAGTCGATGAAGGCGGCGGTTGTAGAAAGAAAATCCCAACCAAGAATGACGTCAGCGATGCAGGTGGTAAGTACAGTGAACATGACAATGTATTGGTTGTCACCAAGCCTTAAGTGCGCTGTACAGTATCCGAGAGGGCGCACCAAATCACCATTGCCCATGCGGAGCAGGTGGCCCTCAAATGGGGGCGTGAGCACTTTTCGCAAGCGTCGACGGACGTTCTCGGGAATGCACGACTTTGCTGCGCTAGTGTCGACTAAAGCAAGAAAGTTTTGATGTCCTATTTCCACATTCAAATTCGTTGGTCCCGCAGAAGGAGGGTTTTTCGCAAATTGTTGAGATGCAGCCTGACCTCCATTGTCGATGCAGGCAGCGGTTTTTAGTTTGGCTGTTGAGACGTCGAAGGGATGGGATCACTGAATGGGGAAATAGAGCGACGACGACGAGGCTATGGCGACGGTGAGCGACCACGCCGGGGTGACGGTTGTGCGACGGGGCTGGTTGAGCGGTCATGAGAATCGATCCCGGTGTTAGTGTTGTCGGCGTAGGGTTGTGAAAAGCGGCGAAAAGACGAGTTATCGACTTGCCGGTAATCATAAGAAGGTCGGCGGTCTTCGAAGGTGTTGCGGTCTCGAGAAGGGAGCATGAATGGGGGGCTTGTATCATTTAATCGGCGCCGACAATAGCGGAGGACGTGGCCGGGAACGTGGCAATAAAAACATATTGGTCGGTTGTCATGGGTCCTCCAGACATCGGCTTGACGGCGTGTTTGAGGAGATTGTCGCGGTCGTGCTGCATAGGAAGGTGGAAGTTGCTGGTATGCGCATAGGGGTGTTGGCGGGTGTGCGGCGGGGGCATAGGGAGGAGTGCTGTGCGTCAGGGGCTCTAAAGCAGAGCGAAGTTAATCTCGGATAGCTGATTTGATGTCGTGGCGCTCACCGCTGGGATGCAGGCAAAGGTGTGCGCTGATGCCCAAGAAAATATCTTAGTTCTTCGTGGATGATTGTACGGATCAGGTTTGAGAGGTTTCTGTCGGTGTGCGAAGCAAGAGACACCTCAGGAAGGCGTTCGAACGGCCTCTTGAGTATTCGCGCGTTGTCGAGCTCTTCGTACTTCCGACATTCAGATACTAGTTGAGCCACGGTCGGCGGAGACTTGGGTGCTACGATGGAAAATAATTCCTGTGAGAGCCCTTTGAATAGGTGGCGGATCTTGTCATCTTCGTTCATCTCGGGGTCGACTCGGCGACACAGCCGGAGGACATCTTCGATGTAGGCGGTTGACGATTCTGCTGTGGACTGGTATCTGTGTTGTAGTTGGTCTCGAGCCTTTTCTTTGCGGTGTTTGGGTTGACCAAAACCGTCCGCAAACGCCGTTTTGAAGCCGTCCCAAGAATTGATGGCTTCTTCGTGGTTGTCAAACCATCGGAGCGATGTGTCTTTGAGAAAGAAGACCACATTGGCGAGCTTGAAGGAGTCGTCCCATCCGTTGTGTTGACTGACGCGCTCGTAGTTCTTCAGCCAGTCATCCACGTCTGAGTCGGGAGAGCCTGTGAATATCTGAGGGTCTCGCTGTCGGTGTTTTATAGTCACAGCGGGTGCAGAGCGGGTTCCGGTGTGTTACCTTCTTGGTTGGCCATGGGCGGGTGTTGGGTGGTCTGTCCACTGCGTTGCTCCAGGTTTGGGGGTGGCGAGGTGTGGTGAGGGGTAGGAAACCGCTGACCTCCACCAACCTGTAAGGCTCTGGATGGATGGATGGGTTTAATACAATGACTGAAGTTTGATTAAGATGGTGCGTCCACGGTAACCGTTCGATGCAGATCCGAGAGAGCTCAGCACGTGCACTGCCGTCTCAGCCCCGCTTCTTCTTTCTTCCTCACAATATGGTAACGTTATGTGCCCACTTTTGGCGCGCGCGTTTGAAAGTTATGATCTAAAACGAAATCTAGCGCTGTAAATAATTTTGCACGAAAAATAAGTTTTTGCGGAAAATTTATTTATAATATTGGAACTTTTTCCAGGTTGTTAAGAAACTTTCTCTTTTCAGTGATCCTTTAAGGGAAGCCCAGGTTGGGCTGCCCAAGTGCGTCTTCTTAGGGTCCCTTCAGGTCCCACGCCCGTCGTCCACCACCATCACATAGTCCACTTCTTTCAGCTATCAATCCCGCGACTGCCGCGATACGACGCCATGTTAGGAATTATGCAGGGAATGTACAGAGTGATTGCGGTTCTCTGTGCAACATTTTTTTTTTTACTTAACGTATTTAAAGTTTTTTAGAAGCAACAAAAATGGGTACCATATTTATTTGTTTTTATTATTATTGAGTGTGTGCTTTCGATTACCTACGACTTTGATTATATTCGGTGTGCGTGTCTAAACCATCGAAAGCGTCACATGATTACAGAGAAGAGAGTCAGCGCGACTCAAACCGGCCAGTTCTCGATCGGCCGCTTTTGGGCGGAAAGCAAACGTATTTTGAGCCGCAAATTGTGTTCTGGGTAGTTGGGCTCTCATACACCATGTACAAATAAAAACCTTGGCGAGCAAAGATATCCTGTCAGTGTCCCTTTAAGGGAAGCCCCGGTGGGCTGCCGAAGCATGCCTCCGTTCGGTCTCTTGATGGAAGCCCAGGTAAGCTGCTCAACTAGTTCGGTGGGAAAGTCAAGTTTTGTCCACCCAAGTAAGCCTGCTTTCGGTCCTCTAAGGAGGATGCCCAAGTAAGACTCCTCTCGGCCCCCTGAGAGAAGGCAAGGGCTGTCCATGTAGATTAACTTTCGGTCTCTTGAGTGAAGCCCAGGTGAACTTACATTATGGGCCTTCTCGGTTCCCTGATGGAAATCCAGGTATACGCTGCCGAAGTGGCTCGTTTGGTCTCCTGGGGAAAGCCCCGGAGGGCTGTCCAAAGCCCACTATCGATAACCTGACAGAAGCCCAATAGGCTATAAAAGTATTCTCTCTTTCTGTAGCTTAATGAAAGCCCAGGTTACTTCCTTCAGCGTACCAATATTGCGCCCAGTTGACCAGCTTTCCTGGGCTGCCCAGGTAGGTTCCTCTCAGTCACTTGAGGGAAACCCAGGTGGTCTGCTGATAAAGTTCCGTTTTCGATCCCCTAAGCTAAGTCCAGGTGGGCTGCACATGCCGGTCACTTTTCGATTCCATAAGGAAAGTCCAGGCAGGGTGCACATTGCGTAATTAAGTAGCGCGAAAGACAAAGACAAGAGGAGGACTACTTAGGGCAGGCGCTTGTCCTGCAGTAATGTGCTGAGGGTGGCTAGTCGGTGGTGCATTGTAAACATATAAATAAAACAGCGCAAACCAACACAAGGACAAGTAGAAGGGACACAGACACAGCACTGACTCACGACTTACTCTCTTTTTAGTCTTCTTAAAACACATCAACATCAGAAGACACAAAAGTAAAAAGTCCTGAGTCAGCGCTGTGTCTGTGTCCCTTCTACCTTTCTTTGTGTTGGTTGCGCTGTTTACTTATTTTTGCAACGCTTGTCCTGTGTATCCTCTGTTTGTCCTCGTTCTTTGCGCTTTTTATTTGCCCAATGTTTAAACCAAATTGGCCAACAAAAATTTTGCTGCAGGGTGCACAGTTTATGCGTTGGTGCTAAGCCCACCTTGCCAGACCACGCATTATGTTGTAGGAGGGTATTGACAATGTTACTCTATTTGTCATACTAGAAAACATGTCCTGGTCAAAGCGAATTAGGTAATCAGCCTTAAACAGCGTTTCGATGGGTCCCTTCATATTGCAGGAGGCTGTACGGGGTTGGTAACTAGTTTCAAGCTACCGATTACTTGTAACTCATTAAATTTTATCTTACACACTTTAACACTCTAATAACCTTTCTTGTGTTGTAACGTTCGGCTGCAATTCATTAGCTAAATTTTAGTAAATCATTATATGTTTGCCGAAAGAGATAAAAGTTTTGAGTTGAGTTAGTTTAACGTAAAAAGCTTGCCCTGTCTGCCTGCGCGTGCTGCGTCTCTGTTTGCACAAAGTGTTTTTTTTT